>MNCI01010116.1:1450858-1488651 GCA_015680685.1 Gnetum montanum | reverse complement strand
GTACTGCGGCACCTATTTAGCATAAGTGTGATAAGCAGCCAATTCCTTGGCTAGCCGTACACACCCGTGGACACTCGTAGCCAAGTCGTACTTATCACACGTTCTAGCCTAGCGATGAGTAGCCGATTCCTTGACCAGCCATACACATTGGACTACCACTGGGATTACCAAGCGCAGATCCTGGAATACGCTACTGGGTTACCAAGCAGTCACAATGCTCGTAGTCAAGTCGTACTCACGCGTTGCAACGAGCAACCGATTCCTTGATTAGCCATACACATCTGTAGATGCTCGTAATTAAGTCGTACTCATGCGCACTAGGAAAGCAATAAATAACAAAAAAATAAAACCATGTACTGCAAGGTTTATCAAATCAAGTTCGTCTTTATTGCCGTACACAACTTGTGTTCAGGTTACAAAGTTTCTCGAATAAAGAGCCGTTCACTCTAGGACTCCTACTGCAGGCACATGGGAAATTAATCTAACTCTGGAGTGTTCAAACTGCCAGAGCTTCGCTACTTCTAGCCAGGATTCCAAAATGAAGGGAGTGCCGCCTCTTATTTATAGATATGACGGCAGACCGCAATATCGCGTACGCGATATCGCATGGAGAGACGCGATATCGTGGCTTGTGCAATCTGCGTCTCATCACCTGTAAGAAGCACACCTCCTCTAACAAGTTTACAACCTCTTGTCTATTGAATATGCTCATTGCTCCACCTCCAAACTGCCTCTGGGAGAATCACCAGACAACTAACAAAAGTAAGAGAGAGCCCTAGGATTTTCCTCATCGTGTCTTTCCTTGGAAAACCCCTTACCACTGTAGCTAGCTTTCTACTTCTACGCACCTCCTATTGTGTCCATCCCCTTTCCTTGCCTCTGGTCGAAAAATTTATAAACATTGGTCTAACACATGAGGAGCTAGACTAACATGCATCAGGAGCCACCACCCACGCATAACAGCCATGGCAATTACTACCCACATGCAGATAACAGTAGCATCAACCAGTAACTGCGCAACAATCGTTAACGACCAACATCCACACGTGGAGAACAGCAACATCCGCCACCCACGTGCAACAAAACCATCATTATCAGCCACTACTATTGTGCACAATAAAACACTGATCTCCAAACCATGGCAGCCACACTCGATTCCACACAAAAATGTCATACTCTCGTCAAATTTTGTATTTATCTTATTTGATGCAAGACCTATTGTAGCTGCTAATACTTAGTGGTTTGACGTGGCAAACCAGCAACAAAACTAATATCATAACACATTTATGGTGATTTCAAGTAACTACCAACCACAACCCTAAGCAAGGCATTCCTAATCCGAAGGTGCTACTTCACGTCTGTTACCAAGCTCTTGTCCCTGTGTGCTTGGCATATCCACACCAATGGCCACAAACTCATCTGCAATTGTCCACCTTTTGTGCTACTCTATGGACAAACCTATGACTCCTAGTAGCCATATAAGCGTATCTTTAGGCCTAAAATCCATGTAACATAAAATTTTCTGAGTAGGCCCTACTAGTGGCCACCCAGAGGTTGATCCATAGAGCCAAAATCATGGATTCTAAAGGATTACTGCTAGACTACCACTAAGGAATCTTATCAAGCATGACATCTGCTCCCCCAAAGTTGCAAAGATTTTTTGGAAATTCGCTTGCTTTTTGAGAGAAAAAGGTGGTGGATGAATTTGAGTGAATTTTCTCCTTCTTTTTTTAAAGATATGTTTGACTCTCTCATCTATATTTTTATATTATCTTATTAACCAATCTGAAGTTAAGTGGCCTTAAAATAGTGAATTATCCCTCTCTTCTACAAATAGCATGGTAACCTTAAATGCTAAGATGACAACACGTGTAAGGAGCTCTCTTTTAATTAAACCACTTGAAAAGCCAACCTCATTGGTAGTGTTTTCAAAAATGTTTTTCTTTATCCTTGTTGAGCTCTACTTTTCATCAACATAATTTGTATGGGTTAAAACTTATAGGATTCCTAATTTTCATGGCACTAAAACTTTTAACCATGGCCTCCCGCCTAACATGGGAATGTTGGCATCAATACTTTAGCCCCCAAACTTTAAATTGCATGCAAGTGCAAGCATAGCAAAACCATAGAAATTTTTAAAAGAAGGTGTATAAAATATAAAAGAATCAAAAAGATCACAAAACAATGACAAATTGAAATTTGAAAGCAAACTATAATATTTAAACATGATTAAAATAATCACACAATCAAAAGAGCACTAAACATGGGAAACCCTTGATCATACCATCTTGTTTATAAAATATAAATATATAAACTTTATAAATTATAACTTTAACTATATATATATCTAGTATAATGTAATTTATAATTAAGATCTCATTCCCAATGATCCCAAAAGTAAAAGTCATTAGTATAGAGGACAACATTGAGCACAAGATTTATGCCAAACTTAATGAAGAGAACATGCTTATCTTAAATCACAGCTAACCATAATTTTCAGATTTTTCCTTGGGATTTTTTTTTTGACATTTAGAAAGGAAATGAGTGAAAAGAGATAAGGGAAAATTAGGAAATGGGAAGGTAATATTTGCTTTTCTCTTTTTTGAATTTTGAGAAAATAGGTTTAAAAGGGGAATGGAGGGTAGGATGAGGATTGCTACCAAACCTCATCACACTTAAGAATTTATTACACTGCCAATGAACATGGTCCTCACTTTGTAAGGAAGCTTTTCCCATGGTGTACTTCATTCTTAAGGTAGGAATTCCAACAGAAGTTTGGCCGATTAGCTGCAGTACCAAAGAAAAGGGTCCTTTCAAAAACTTTGTCCATGATGCAATTCAACCCTCGTGCATGTGCCTTTTAATTGCAATCTAGATGGCATCATAGTAAGTCTCCTGGGTGGCTAAGGGTTCTAAAGTGAAGAGGAACACACTTCACCTTGTTGCTCATAGGATAGCCATGGATCATCACACTTGACAAGTGGGGCCTATGAAAGGGAAAATGGAATTTTCCTAAGGTCACCTAGTGATTGTGGCTAACCACTCTTCAACTTTAAAAGTCCTACATTCACATTACTATGATGATAACATGATAAGTTATCTTAAGTTCCATCATCCATAATCTCACATAACTAATGAAATCAATACCTTGAAAAAGATTGAAAAGAATCAATAAAATAATTGAAGTATATCATATAAGAAAATTTTATATAATCGTAATATAATATAGCATATAAAGCATTATACTTGCATTATTTTCAAATGGTGTTATGATGGCCTAATGCCGAATAACTCAAATGATCATAATGGTTACCAAAATCATATGAAAGCCACAAATCAAAGCAAAACCAATATGCTAAGAATAAATGATGGTAGACTTGACATGCATGAGAAGATGATGGAAATGCAAAAGAGATATGTAAATTCAATTACATACAAATGAAATGCATGATGAAAGGGAAGAAATCATGAAATTAGGGATCTACCAGATGTCCACATGGGGCATCTAAGTAGATGTGTTTTAATTGAAATGCATTAAAATTTCTATTTAATTTGTATCCTTGCAAATCAGAGATTTTATACACATTAGGGCAAATGACATCTGTAACTTGGTATGGACCTGACAACATAGGAGAAAACTTATTTTGAAAACTTGTTTGACTAGATGCTCTATCTCTTTTTAGGACTGGATCTCCTACTTTAAAGACTTTACCTATATATTTCTTGTAACAATTTGTTGATGATTGAGATTATGAAAATCAATACCTAATCATAATTCACTTGTTTGTTCTCTAATAGGCACTAAATTTGATGTCGAACTTGAATGTTTCATAGGATAAATGATTTTAGATTCTAAAAGTTTATCAATTTCTTCTTTCATCAAAGTCTCAATCTTGGGATTAACAGGTCTGAGTTTGTGTTTAAATGGTTGGTTTTGGTATGTAAGTAATCAAATAAAGCTTCTCTAGTTGTCATTTTAGGAGAGATTTTATTCAAAAAATATGACATCCTTTGATATAACTTATTTATTAATTTGAGCAACTTTAAAACATTGATCACTAAATTCACCATTGGAAGATAAAAATTCATGAATATGATTAGCATCATCAAAACTTGGAAAGAAAAGATATTATCTAGAATAGAATAAGAGTTAACCTTTTCAATAATAATTTCAAAATCCTAAGCATTGTGTTTAAAAAGGACATCTAAAGTAGAAGCCAATTGAGCTAATACATTAGGAACATAATTTTCTTTTCTAGGGACATGTTCAATGGGTATATCATCAAAATTTGGCTCACCTTCTAATGTTTTAATGGTTAGAACCTCATTTATATCTTTGTCCTTTCCTAAAGGTGATGGATCACCAAAAAGAAATGTTTTTCCATCATGTTGATAGTAAAGCAAGACATCTTCATGAATTTCTTCACATTCTCTAAAAGCAAAAAGATTTATTTCTAAAATTTCACTCTCATGATCATTTATAACATATTCGCCAAGTCCAACTTCAATAACTCTAATATAAAGATTAGTATTTTGATTTTCCAAAGACTTATTTTGTTGATCAAAAGATGTTACCACTTGTTTATAAAAAGGCTCTCTTGGTATAATGACATATTCAAATTTTCCTTTAATAGGAATTAATAATTCTGAAAAGTTTGATCTAAAGTAGCCCCCAAATTGGGCTCCAAAATTCCTAGATAGAAGCACACCATAAGTGGGTGACATATCAACAACTAAAATATCTGTATAACATGTAAAAGTAGGGTATTATTTAAGTTGTACTTTTACTCCCTTTAATGATCCTACCACAGGTACATTAGATTCATCAAGTTGTATCATGCTTTTTGCTTATGGTAGCATTTATGTTCCTAACATTTTACACACTTTTAATCGCATAAAACTAACAATTGCGCTAGAATCCATTAAGCAATTATCAACATTCTTTCCTAAAATAGTCAAAGTTGTTAGGAAAGATGGTTACTCTTTCTTATTTAACATGAGATTACTTGAGCTTTGTATTGCTAATGCATTAGGACTTTCTACAAAATGAACTTTCCTTTTAGTTGTTGGAGATTTTTCTTTATTAGTTTTAAGTGTATGAACTACCTTTTGAATCACATCTTCCATTTCATTAAAATGCAAAAGATTATACATTTGAGATGTTGGCTTTAACTTTTTTCAAATCCTCAACTAGATCATAAGCTTTATGTTAATCTTTGGTTTCATGTTGAGGTGGAATTCTTCTAAGTATAGAAGGGGAGTTTGGTTGTTGTGAAACGTTTAGTTGGGATGGCTTGGTTTGATTATTTGTGTTATTTTGACTATGAGCTCTTCTATGGGGTGGGGGCGAGGTGCGGGGCATGGTATAAGGATTATTCCTAGTTTGTTGTTGTGTAGAATTCATAATATAATTAAGTCTACAATAGCAAGTGTTATGTGAGTTGGGATCACTTACCATAACTTGTTTAAATGAGGAAACTTTCTCATATTCTCTTTCATGAGGTATGTTAATGACCATAATTGGGGTTTTTCTGTTTTTTTGGTTTTAAGCACTATCATCATATAATGCTAAAAATTAAGAACAAGTCTTCTCAGAATGTTGCCTAGTGTTATGAAGGTGACAATATTCATCATTAATTTATGTGCTTGATTTTTTAGAATGTGTAGGAATTTTGTTATTATTTCACTTTAGTTCAACTACTTCATTGGAAAGCTTTTGAAGAGAGGTCAATATTTAGGTCATTTGTTTTTTATTTAAGTAGTAAATCTGTTAGGATTATATATCCCTTTTGGATTAATGATGGATTAGATTAAAGCTTTTGATTGATCATCAGTTAATCTGGTATTTGGTGGTAACAATGAAGATGTTGGACTTTGAAAATAATTGCTTGTTGATTAAGTCATTTGAGGGGGGGGGGCGGGGCGCGGGGGGGTGTGGGGAGGGGGGGAGAGTGGAGTTTGAAACATAGTATTAGTCATTGGGATAGTTTGTGATGGTAAGGAACTAGATTACATTGGATTACTAATACTCATCATTCCAAATTGAGTTTGAATACTATTCATTAAAGTAATTTGTTCTAACTGAATAGCTTTAGCCATTGCTCCTTGTATTGTCGTTATGTTAGGATCAGATTCAATGACATAAGCAAAAAATGGGTCAATGGTAGAGGTAGAAATTGAAAATACTATCAAGTTGTGGATGCATCTCATTCGGTACATAAGTAAGTTGATGGAGGAATCTTAGACTATAATCATGGACATTTTCCCTAGATAGTTTTCCTAGGCTTGTGAAATTGCTTGATGTTAAGGTAGGACTAGTGAACTTATTAAATTGGAGTATGAACTTATTTTTAAAGTCTTGCCATGAATTGATAGAGGCATTAGGGAGCATAAAAAACCATTGGGTGGCTTTGCTCCTAAAAGTTGTCACAAAGATCCTACACGCTATGTCATTTTGGATAATGTTATGGATGCCTAGTAAGACTTCAAAATACTATATATGTTGACGGGCATCACTAGTAGGGGTTGTGGGATCAAAGAACAGATTTATGTTTTGAAGTGGTTTCAGAATATCATGATAGTTTGTGAAGTTAAAGGGGTTGCTCACCAAGGGAGCTAGGGATTGATTAGCTAGCATCCTAGTTCTATGAACAAAACTTGAAAATCATGAAGCTTGTTTTCTTAAAGTAAAGTGATGGGTAGCTGATCAATCAAGGGTAGGGGTAAATGGTCTTTGTTGGAATAATTTATGAAAGACTCACTCATAAAACAAAAAATTATAAAACATAAAAGCTAGAAAACTAAATAAAAAAAAAACACTTAAATACTATATATAAAGAAAAACTGAAATTGAAATAAAACAAAATGATGTAAATCACCTCACCAAAGTATGGGTTGAGGTAAGGACTGCCAGAGTATAAATTTGAAAATGGAACTGGGAAATGAGGGTTTAGAGGATAAATTAACTAAGAACCTAACAAGTGTAAACAAGATTAAAAACAAGCAGTGGAACTCAGGTAATAGGAAACAAAAATTTTTAGGAAATAGAATTTTTTTGAAAACAAAAAATAAAGGGCTTGGAAGTTCACAAAAAATAAAATAGAAATTTTATTTTTTTTTTTAGGAATAGGGGCTTCAAAGAACTAAGGAACAGATATTTTCAATAGAGAGCACATGAAAAGCAACAGGAATAGGAAAATAAAGTTTAGGGAAATAATAGTTTTGAAACAAAAATAGAAAATAAAAGTGCATGGAAAAAGAAATTTCCAAAACAAGGGGAAAAAGTAGGTATTTTCAGGAGATGGTACTAAGAAAAAAAATTTCCAAAGACTAAAAAATAGAGATTTTTAGTGGAAAAAGTCAACAGAAACAAGTTTCAAAATTGAAGTAGGAATAGGAAACAAAATAGGATTAGGAATAGAAAATGAAACAAGCCCTCCTTCTAGTGCCAAAAAGGGTGTTTATGCATAAATTTTTGACACAACAACACCTATAAAACTTGTTTAAAGAGACTATTGCGGAGGGTGCCTCTCATATGGATACCAAAACCTAGGAATAGTCTTAGCTGGAAGGGCAATGTAATGTTTAATGGTTAAATAACTTTAATAGGAAAAGAAAGGGCAATCCATGATGACTTTGGTAGAAGTAACTGTTTGCTTTGAAATTTTAACAATAATATGGTAGTAAATCAAATGATTTTAATAGATAATTGGAAATAGCAAACCAAAACAACTTAACATGGAACTAGCTATTTGCTTTAAAATCTTAGCAAGGACACTTGAACATTAAAAATAAAAGCATGAAACAATTAACAACTTAAAAAAGATTAATTTGAGTTCTTAAGAAACACAGGCTATATATTTAATCCACACAACAGAGATCACAGTTCAGTTGCAAAAATTAAAATATTAACAAGAAGAAACAAAGACTTAGCTCAAAAATGAGCACAAATAGAACAACTTCTAGTGCAGCCTTGTCTGGTTATACCTACAAGAAGCACATCTCCTCTAATAAGTCTACAACCTTTGACAAATGAGAAAAGTAAGAGAGAACCCTAGGATTTTTCCCACCGTGTCTTGCCTTGGAAAACCCCCTTACCATTATAGTTAGCTTTCCACTTTTGTGCACCCCCCCATTGTGTCCATCTCCTTTCCTTGCCTCTGGCCAGGGAATTTATAAGAACTAGTCTAGCACATGAGGAGCTAGACTAATGTGCATGAGGGGCCACCATCCACATGTAACAGTCATGGCAATTACTACCCACATGCAGATAACGGCAGCATCAACCAGTAACGCGTAACAAACTGTAACAGTCACCACCCATACATGAATAACAGTAGCATCTACCACCCACACATAGCAAAATCATCATTATCAGCCACTACCGTTGTGCAGAATGAAATGCTGATGTCCAAACCATGGTAGCCACACCCAATTCCACACAAAAACATCAAACTCCTATTAGATTCTCTATTTATCTTATTTGATGCAAGGCTTGTTGTAACTACTGATACTTAGTAGTCCAATGCGGCGAATTGGCAACAAAGCTAGTAGCATAACACATTTATGGTGATTTCTGGCAATCGTCAACCACAACTATGAACTAGGCATTCCTAATCTAAAGCTGCTACTTAATGCCCATTACTAGGCTATTGTCCTTATGTGTTCAACATATCCACCTAGTGGTGACAAGCTTGTCTGCAAGTGTCCACCTTTTGCATTGCTCTATGGATATACCTGTAACTCTTGGAAACCCTACAAGCATATCTTTAGGCCTAGAATCTATGTAACATAAAATTTTCTAAGTAGGCCCCAGTGGTGGCCACCCAAATCTTGATCCATAGAGCTAGAATCAAGGATTCTAAGGGACTGACAACCTTCAACTTCCGTTACTACTACCAGACTACCACTAGGAAATCCAGTCAAACATGATATCTTTTTCATTGGAGTTGTAGAGATTTTTTGGAAATTTCAATTTTCACTAGCAACATAAGTGACTTACATGAAAACAACTAAAGGTGTCACCAAGCTTAATCATTTTTAATGGAGAGTATTCAATCAACTACATCGACAGGATGCCATCGATGCAACCTCGTTGATGTAGGGTTTTCCACATTGACATGTACCCATCAATGTGGCACCCTAGTAGGGAATAACAAAGAGGACGAGAGCCCACTCTCTAATCAATTTCCTAATGAAATTCTCTTTGCCAAAGCAATTAATGACCAAGTGCCCGTGGAACCAAAATGGTATGATGGCATCCTCACTTATCTTCTCACTCAAGAGATACCACAAGATCTGGACCACATGAAGAAATAATAATTTCTTCATCAGGCCAAGCACTTCATGGAAATCAATGGATATCTTTACAAAGTGTGCACCAATGGCTTGGTTCATTGGTGTGTCCCTGATACCTATCAATTGTATGTTCTTCAAGATGTTCATGAGGGCGCTTGTGGAGGCCACTATGTAGGGAGACACATGACCATTAAAATCTTGATAGTAGGGTACTATTGGGCAACTATCTTCAAGGATACCCACTAATTTATCTGATCTTATAAGCACTTTCAACGAGATGGTGGGATGACCACATGAATGGAGAGACCTTAATAGTGGATATTACCATTAGAACCCTTTGACATATGGTACATAGACTTCATGGGTCCTATCACACCCATGTTCAATGGAAATACGTACATTATCGTTGCCATTGACTATTGTACTAAATGGGTAGAAGCAATAGCCATTGTCAACTATACATCATCCACTGTTGATCGATTTTTTTAACAACACATTATAAATAGGTTTGAGGTGCCATGTGCACTAATTTCTGACAATGGAACCCATTTCATAGGCATCACTTTTCGCAAGCTCATGCAATGCTTGGGGGTTGAATATAAATTAATAACACCCTACCACCCATAAGCCAATGGTCAAGTAGAGGTTACTAACAGGAAGATTACAAAGATCTTAATAAGAATGGTTAGAAAATATAGGAGAGACTGGAGCACAAAACTCAACGATGCCCTCTGGGCCTCCCGCTCAACATGGAAACTCCCTATAGGCTACTTTCCCTATGAGCTTATGTATGAGAAACTACCAACACTGCCTATTCAATTCAAGCTCTGTATACTTTCAACCACCTATGACTTGGATCTTGACCTAAGTTTAACATAAATAGAATTATTGATCAACCTTAATGTGCTAGATGAAAATCAATTAGTGGCCCTATCCTTGAATGAAGTGCACAAGGCATTCAACAAGCAATGACATGACCTAAGAATAAGAAAAGTTAAATCTCAACTTGGAGATAAGGTCCTCTACCGGAACCCCACACATGTTCTACAACAAATAAAATTTCAAACATTGTGGAAGGGGCCTTATATAATTAACGAAACTTTTCCTTCTAGGACCATGTTAATTTACAAACTTGAGAGCTTGAACAAAAAATAGTTGGTCAACATTTAATAAATAAAACCTTTCTATGAGACCAAGTAAGCTAGTGAAACAAACACCTCATCAGATGAACAACCTCACTCAATCTTTTGGATCTCCTTCTTCCAACTCAATCATGGGGGAGATGGCCATCCGTGCTAGCCATTTATGTGGCTCCTAAGTTTTTCTATTTTTTTTTTTTACACTTTGTTTATGTTACACCTTTTTATTTTATATTTTTTCCTATTTTACACCATTTTTTGTTTTACACCATTGTTGTACGTTTGATTTTTCTTAAATATTTTACACTTTCTTGTATAATTTCCTTTTTTTAGGTATGATTTTCTAAATTTCTGCTCATAAAGTGTTTTGTGCCACTAGGACACAATGGTGTTGTAGCTAGTGTTAATGGTGGCTTATACTTCTTTTTTTTTATTACTAATGTCTGGTTTCTATTTTTGAATTTTGGTACCAATAACTAAGACATGGTTTCTTTTTCAGGGAACAGGTAGTGAGTCCACAATATCCACCCATCCATGAACTCTGTGGTTTTACTTGTTTTGGAAGTATGAGGTCTCTTTTCATGAAGTAAAACTTTAAATGAACTTGTAACCTTGGTAGGTTCTAGACTTGGAAAGGATTCAAGAGTTTGAACAAGGTGTGACTTCAAGGGGACTCAATACTCTCTATGCCCTTCTACTTACTTGGGTGCATGAGTGTTTTCATGGATTTCTTACTATTCTGTGTTGACTACTAACAAAAAGTTGAATAAGTCTATGCATGGTGTAGTTCTCATCTAAAACAAATAAACAAAATGATGATAAAAAAATGATAATAGATATTCAAAGCACACCCCTTAAATAGAATAATGGGCTACAAGCACTGGTTATGGGACTAGGAAGACATGTTACCCATGCCTAAAGGTTCTCTCTAACTAAGGTCCTTTCTTACTTCATGCTTCTCTTTTATTCTCTATGAGGAATGGTGATTGATCTGTGGGAGCACTCTTGTGTCCCAAGGGGGTGGACTAGTCTTAGAGTGGCGATTCAAAGTCACTAAACGTGGTTTGTTTTGGTCCGGACTAAGGATGGATTTTATCAGGTCATTTAACCACAAAATTCATAAGGGACTTCATGTGACCTTAATCGGAAACTCCATTCCACTTTCTCTCTCATCCATTTATGCTTTCCATGACTCACCTCACTACTAGTGTCCATGTCCTTGTTCGATGTCTTAGTTTGACGTGATTGAATTCTTAGGTAGATTCTTTCGGGTTTTGATCCTTAACTTTCATAACCATTAATCATCTATGGGACCCATGGACTCCTTAGGTTGAGGTTATGCAAGGGAAAAAAGGGCATGTGCCATAAACTTGAAATTTTTGACAGAAAATATTTCTAAATGTTTCCAACTTTCACAAAGGTTTAACAAAGAAACCAACATGAAAACATCAAATTACAAAAGTTAAACCCTTCCAAGTAGCTCCAGTAATACTTTGAACTTACAAATTAATAAAATAACCAATCTACCATGGTCCAACCTTAGCCTAAATGTAACTAACTGACAAGACAAGATATCAAAACATTATAAGTTGCATGTTATATATACTAATCCTTAGATGTGTTGTGATCATAGATGACACCAAAGGAGAAGCACACACAGGAAGGAGGACCATCGCAACCACAAGACAAATGACCAAGAAGTGGCCAAGAATAGGCCTAAGAAGAATAAGCAATAACCCATGCTATGGGACCTCTTAGGGAGGAGCTCGAAGTGGAATCTGTCCATCAAATTCCAAAACAAGCAACAACGACAAAGTAATCCCACTAGGATGAGGCACTAGCTCCACAAGCAAACCTTGAGGGGACCTTGATAGAAGCTTACCTCAAGTAGATCAAATCACAGGAGGTTTAAAAAATAATGCTTTAAGAGTTGAATTTTGGCTCTTTCTTGGAGCAAGCACCTCAAGAAGTATAAGATCAACTGAAGACCTCTCCCATGTGGCCCATCATCACTTCCAATGGAGAGTGGTGCATGGGAGAGACGTTATTTTAGAATAATAGGCCAACTAGTTCAAAGGTCAAGATCAAGGACATTTCAATTTTGTACTTGGTGCAAGCCATTTCAAAGGCACTTGGGTTGCTAAAAACTAGGGTGAATCTCGTTATGATTCCAATACAAGCAAGCCCTAGCATCAAGAAAGAATGGATACAGTGATGTTATGGCATCAACCATAAGGAGTTTGGTATGCTTACATTGATAGAGAGAATTTACTACAAGATTATGGCTTTTCACCTCAATCCAACGTTGAGGCCAAGCAAGATCATGAACTTCTCTGCCTGTGTGTGTGTTGCTCTAAGGGGTAGATTCCCTATTAACCTTCCACAACTAATCTATCTTGAGATAGAAAAGCATTTCAAGGACAATGAACGTGGAAGGAATGCACTCCCCTTTTCATGCCTCATCAAAAAACTATGTCAGAGTGGAGAGATAACCCAATATACAAATGATGATGGCTAACGTGCTCCATTTGCTAATTGGACGAAGATCATGAAGGATAAAGTTTGTGTAAAAGTCATCCAAGAAGAGGTGCAACAACCACCACCTCCACCACCCACCTAGCAAATAGTATTAGATATCACTACAACTTCTCAATAGTTTTGTGAATTTCAAGAATGGCTCTTGAGCAAGAAAGAGTAATAAGCAGAAACGACTGATGGTGATCCACCTGTGTACCAATTAGTGATGAGTTACCTGAATAAAGTGGCTCAAACAGTTAGCCAGATGGAGGGAGGTGGACCAATCTTTTCATCCCAAGAAATGTAGTTACTTGAAAAATTGGATCTTAGCACTTGAGAGGTAATGGTATCCCTCTTGCAATAGCAGCAATTCCTAGAAATCTTTGGAAATGTCGTTACTTTTTTAGTGCACTTGGAGGAGGGCAAGGGGACAATAGTTTTGGTGATGTAATACTAGGGGCAGCAGATAGGAGCAGAGGTGGTTGCTGATAGAATTACCAAAACTCTAAATGCACCTATAGCATCTGTATCAAATGTCTCTATACTTAAAGATGTGCAGATGTTCGCAAGGACAATAAGTAGCAAGTTGAGCATAGCATAGCATGAACAATTGTTGGACCGACTAGTGGGAACCAAACAATCGATTCTAGATGTCTTCAACCTTCCAGACAACATAACTACAACCTGGTCAAAGCTACTAGAAGCAATGGGCAAGAACATTATTTTGAAGGGGCAACTCGAAATAGCCAACAAGTTAATTAAACACTTGGTTGCAAAGGTTGCCAAACTAAGAGCCCAGATTGCTAACCTTGCATTCCTCAATCCAACGTTAACAAAGGATGAAGCTCTTGAATAGCTTCACACAAGATTGAAAGGGATTGAGCATGTGATGGAGATAGCGATGTTCTATTGATCCTTGACAGAGGCCACTCAACATAAAATTCAGAAGGCCTTAAATCAGATCCACTAGGAGAATGTACAATTGACCGTAGAGAATCATCACCTATGAAATGTTGATGTGCAAAAACAGCAAATGGCAAATTTCATCTATCAACAGTAGGAGCAACTAGCCAAAGTGAACACTAAATTGAGAAGATTGGCAATGGAAAACAAGAACCTCTCCATGGAGAAAGTCCATGCTCTTCACCAAAAGACTGCAATCGAAATCAGAGGCTCTCAAATTTGAAAGAGTCAAAAATCACTACAAAGATCAGGTTAGTTTACAGAAAGAAGTTAATGAAAAACACATCTAGTTGACGAAGGCGAAAGTAAATGAGACCCTCCAGCAACTCTAGCAAGGAAGAGAGATATGACAACCTATCATTGGTGGGATAAATGCCTACAACAAAGCAAAGATTCGCATGAAAGAGTTGCAGATTGAGAAGATGATAGAATACATGGAGCTTGCTAATCTTTGATATGCAAATCTACCTATGCTGACTGTCGGATAACCACGGTCTGAATTGGAGAAACAAGTGGCCAACTCATACTTGTTGTACGAGGAAGAGTTCAAGCACCACAAGGACACCAAGTATAAGCTTGCAGTGGCAAACTTGGAACTTGTGGTTCTCAAGGCGAAGTTCACTAATCAAAGATCAATTGCCAAGAACCTGGCCAAGAGGATGAACGACTACTAAGAGCTGTAAAATGCACTCAGGGCATTTGATATCAAATGTAAGCAATTCACTACCTACTTTGTCAATGTGAAAGAGTTGTTCCTAGTAATGCCTTGTCTATGAGATATCCTCATTCCAGCCCACATTGGCGATGTCACGTGGACTATGAATAATCCCCGAAGTAAGGAGGAGAAGATGAAAGCATTCTTGGATGCCTTCCACCGTCCACTAGAAGTGGTAGCTGCAACAAGACAACCACAACCGCCTCAACCACTACATGCACCTAAAGTAGGAAAAGGTCCTTTGGAACCTCAAGAACCTTCACTGCCTAGGACTATCTAATCTTTTCAACCGTCTTCATGTCGTCAAAGGATGTGTTGTCCAATTTTGTTCAGTCATGTTCTAGTGTTCAATTTTGTAGCATGAACACCACAATTTTGTAATCAATGTTGATCTGTACACCTAAGCACTTAGTTTTGTTTTGAGGTGTTAGTTTTGTTATGTCATGTGTCAGTCAATAATCCCACACCTTCCCAATTTTGTAAAAGAACTTGAGAATGAGTTTTCATTTAATCATGGGAGTATGATAAAGTGTCTTCAATTTGTTGTGTTACTGGGATGCCATCAACGTGACCCCATCGACGTAGGGTTTCCCACGTTGATGTGTACCCATCAATGTGACATCCTAGTAGGTCTATAAATACGACACCCCAACCATGTTAAATGAGAGGACATTTTCAATCACTAGCCGAATTCTTGCAATTTGTTTCCATTATAGAGAATAATTTTCTAAGTGCCTGCAGCAGGAGTTAAGAAGTGTACAAATCTTTATTCGAGCACTGTTGTACCTAAGCACCGCAATCTATGTGACAACAAAGACAAGCTTTTTGATAAGCCTTGCAGCACTTGAACTAGATTAATGATTTATTTATGCATTTATCGTTTTCATTAATTAAGTGATCAATTAAGCTAAGATGATTAAGATTTTAAGTAATTAATTAATTAAGCTAAATAGATTAGCATACATAAATACAACCACTTCGAGCATATGTATAACACTTGGTAATCCCAATAGCACTTAACATTTGGTCACCCAACAATGTTGTATGTGTTCAAGATGTGTATGGAAAGTGGGACAAGATGCTTATATTAGGATAATTAGTTATTAATTAGCAATTAAATTAGTTGAATTAGTTAATCAATTTATTCTCAATCTATTAGCAACCTTAGGCAAACAAAATATAATATAATAAAAAAACATGTACCTCAATTACACTTAACTATACAACTAAGCCTCGCAAGTGTACTTGGGAAGACAATGATCATTCCACGATTAGATTCACCTTCTAGATTAAATCTTGTGTATGAGAACACTAGGAATCTATGGAATTCGACCACATCACGTGTGAACGCCTTAGTGATTCATGTGATTGGGCATAGGGGGCACCTTGCCACTCATCACACAACATTCAAGAATAACCAATATAAACAAAAACCCAAGGTATATAATTAAGAACAATGAAATACTTTCCTTGGAAAGAATTATCCCATTAGTAATCCAAATATTTAGTTAGAAACCTTGGAATAGCTATTGATAAACACAAAACTAAAAAGTTAAAGATGACGTTAAAAATATAAAAACAATCATGTTAATACTATACAATACCATCTTTTGTGGCCACACCTTTTAACATCATCCTATCCATACTCTATTCTAGAAGATTGGAAGCTATCATTTCTACTAAATGAGTACTAACCCTTTCTTGCATTTGCCACACGTAGATTAGACAAGTGAGGTTGTAAATCAAAATCAAGCTAACCAAATTTATGAAGTTACTAAGAAATTTAGCAAAATAAAATTTATGAAGTTATAACTACATATGTTTACAACCAAGTTTTAAAAATCAAAATAAGGAAATTAATTATTAGCAAAAAACCTTCTTAGATCAAAGAAATCCTTAGAGAATACATATATTGGTTGAGCCTTCTTCCCTACATCTTACATACTAATCAACACTTAACTCAAAAATATAAATCCATTTATACTCAATAAGGATTATACATCATAAGTATTGTTAATCATTACAAAAGTTGACAAATCAACCTCTTTCACATTTTATTTGTTACACTTTTACAAATATGTAATCTTGATTTCTCTTTACAATAAAGATGCTTTTCAATCTTTAACATCAATTTTTAGCAACATTGGGCATTGTTATCTTGCATCATCATCAAGCCATAAACTGTTCATCTACGATTCTTCAAACGAGCCGTTTTCATTGTCCCGCCAAACAATTATCCATCTCACCATCTTCTCCAACACCTTCCATCATTAATAATAACTTTAAGAAATATCATTAATAATAACTTCAGAAATGAAAACATCATGATGATCAGCTAATACACTGATTATTCGATAGTTAATTTACCCAGCCCTGCTTTTAACCCTCCAGATTTAAAACTCATTGCCGGATGACAGCACTGGTTTGTACACAAAAATACCCGTAAAACTACATAACAGGTCATAGGCACTAGTTCAGCAGGTGATGCCATTTTAAACTAATAATGAAAACATAATGCCCATAATGAATACATAAACAAGGATTTAATTTTCCTTTAATTTTCAATATTAAAATTTCCGGTATAAAAATATGATTAATAAAGCTGTGTCGGATTCTTTATTTGGATTTAATTAAAATTTAATTGTTGCTATCACATTTAAATTCTGAACCTCCACCCCTCATAAAATACTAGCAACCATCGGGTATAACATGTTCATCGCCATTAGATGTGTACGTAAGAAAGCATAAAATATTGCAGGCGCAAAAGAATTGGCTAAAATTGCTGATCGAAAATATTTTTTAAGAAAACAAACATTTACCGTGAGAACATTCAAGCTCGTTTTCCAACAAACCCACCAGTGAACATCTCACCCGGAGGGGAGGAGTACCGTGTTTGAAATTATAAATACATATTTATTAGGCACTTGCTAAGCTTGACAATTTTGACTGAACCACAAACTTTGCAATGTGCCCAAGAAAAAGTCAATGAGTAATGAGTATCTATGATTCAAATGAAGCACTTCCAAGTAATGAAACCCCAACTATCTTCGCCAGAGAACAAGAAAACCTGAATCTAGTACATCGTTTTAGGCCTCGCATTTGGAGGCACAGCCATATTTAACATCCAATGTTGCCAACTTACCTCGCTCCAAAAAATGTTATTTCATAAAAACGCTACTTCCATCTATACTTCCTATAAATACCTGCACTTAAAAACTACAAAAAGAACCCCAAACAAATATGGAAAATGATTCCCGCTATACACAGAATTGAGTATAATTGCTCCACTTTGAAAGAGAAAACACTGTTAAGAAGATCAATTTGAGTCTGGATTGAAATCTATTTAAGCCTTAAAATAAATTACCAGTATTCATTAACAGCCGCAACACTATTCATGCCTACCATACAGTAATAAACACTTCAATGCTAATGAAAGAAACGGAAAATAAGCCTTTGTCCAGTCTTTTACTGTATTAAAATAATTAAAATTTAACTAGTGTTGTAAATTCAATAAATGAACTGTACAGTAACCCAAACAAATTTGGAAATTCATTGCATTGTTCCGCTCGAAAAATTTTACGTAAATACGCTTAAGAAAAACATGTGCATGAACAACAGTTTTTTTTCAATAGCAGTTAATAACCATCATAACATAACAGTAACAAAGTAACATTGAGACAGCAGGAGCAACTCATTGTGTTTTGCACTGAATGGACAACGTTGGTTACAATCTCCCTAAAAATCCCAGTACAAAGAAGTAAAACAGATAACAAAGATAACATCTGAAAACACAGATAAATGGACACAAGGCTTAAATTTCTGCAACTTCATGAACATTGGTTTTTGAGTTGTAACTCCAATCTTACTGGCAATGTTGAGAAGGTAGAGCCCTAGCATCAATTTACTAGCATAGAAATACTACAAATGCAATTACCTACTCCATTAGAATGTACTTTCTGAATGTTTATTTCCTTTGGTTAGACAAGAACATTGCCATGCAAACAGAAAAGACATCCACCTACCTTCAAAGATATCGACTAGAGCTCAAAAGAGAAATCACCAGAAGAAAAACATTCTCAATGAATTCTGCTCAATCTGCATGCATCATGCAACACAACAAATATCGAATCACAACATATACCAAAGTGTACAAATTACTTCTGACACAGATCTTAAATTTAAATCGTTGTATGGTAAAGTGATTCATAAAGAATTGGCAAAACTATACTTACCAATGTACTTTGAACACTAGTATCATTAACAACCATTTTAAACATGATGTAAATGACTAAATTAATACAAAATTTTTCAAATTTAAACATTCCAGCCCTTCACAAATTCATTATGAATTAAGCCATCTTTCCGCATGAGCGGATGTTAATAAGGGCGTGACCGCTGTCCTCCTGTGTGGCGTCTATCAGGTCCACCACCTCCACCCTGGCCACCTCTATCACCATAGCTATCTCTGTTTTCTCTTCCTCTATCACCTGCATAGCCATCTCGGTTCCTATCTCCACCATAACCTCCTCTATTACCTCTGTAACCACCACCAGACCTGCATAAAGAAAGTGAAATTTCACAACTTGCAATAATTTGTATTTCTTTATTAAAAACGGTGCAACAAATTCACTTATGGTTAAATTATGAAAACATACCCATAGCCACCACCCTGAGGTCCTGAAGGCCTTGATGCAGACTTTTGAGCCATCGTCACACTTATTTTATGTCCTCTCATCACATAATCTGCACATGTAACAAAGGTATAGTATAAGATGCCAAAGTCTAAGATTAAGATACTTCAAGAACAAACAATAATATTACATGCATACCATTGTAGAAGCCGCCAGCTGAATGTGCAGCTGAAGGATCTTCATAAGACAAAACTGCATCACCTTTGTTGTTCCCTTGTTCATCGGTGTAAATTTTAATGTTCCAGGGCCACTGATCCTTGTAGCCACGCTTCTGCTTGATTCTTCCAACCTGTGGTGGCACGTCCCTATTAGCATTTATGTTGGACATTCAACACAATACAACCAAAGAAAATTCTTGTAGATATTATATACCTGGCCAATTCCACCAAATAAGTCCCTCAGTTCATCTGTTGTAACATCCTTTGGCAAGTTAGATATGTATATCCTCGAGTTATCACAAGAATCATCACAGTTTTCATCACATTGTTTCACTGATTCCATAGGTGACCCATATCCCCCAGTTCCCATACCCCTATCCCTTCCATACCCAGCTCGTTCTCCACCATAACCATCATAACCAGATGACCCTCCAGCTCGACCGCCACCTCCTCTGGCATCAGTATAACCAGAACCACCAGATGGTGGAGCACTGTAACTATTTGGTGGTGGGTAGTTACTGGGAGGAGGATATTGACTTTGCATAGTACCATATCCACCAGGAGGAGGTGCAGCACCATATGATGGTTGAGGAATCGCATTAAACGAACCAGCGTTTGAATTTGAGAAACCTCCTGTTGGGGAAGGAGCCATTGGTGGATAAGGATCAGTTTGCTGACCTCCATATGAAGGGGGCATTGATAAAGGGCCACGGCCTCCTCCATGTCCAGAACCTCCCATCTGGTTACTATATCTATCTCCGTCACCTCTGCCACCACCATAGCCCCCTCTGAAACCTCCTCCTTGATTACCACCATTATTTCTTCCATTGTTACCTCCTTGATCCCCTCCAGCTGCATCAGAATTTGGAGCATTACACTTGTTGCACTGAGTTCTTCTTGCAAAATTTAGGTTTCGGCATCTGTGTTTAAAAAAATATTGAAAACCAAACTAAGATAGAGGGAATTCAAAAAAAATATTGAAAACCAAACTAAGATAGAGGGAATTCAGAAAACTAGTATGGTTTCAGATTGTAAGAAGAAAAAACTCTCAAAAGAAACTAGGATACATATACATCTGCTGTAAAAATTTGCAAGAGGTGGCAAAAGTTGTATGACTAATACACAAATCTGAACACCCAAATCTTCTTCAACTTATAAGCCTGTGCGCAAATTAAAACTGATTTTCGATGAATTTATGGACCTAAAACCATTCGGACCGTTTCTACTTAGTCAACGTACACTAAGAACTTTCAACGTAACATCCCAGCAAATTAGAAGTATTTTGATTGAGGTATAACTACTACAATAATCATATAATCTTCATACTTGCTAACACTTCTTAAACCAAAAAAAAATCCCTAAATCCTGATACATGAATCTCTAAAATTGCAGTACCTCTGTAAAAATAGGAAAACAAACAAATAAAATAAATAATAAACTTAAACAATTCAATCTTGTTTACCCGGGATTAGGGCAAACCCAGTCACCCTCACGCTTTGGCATTCCTCCTCCTCCTCCTCCTCCTCCTCCTCCTCTTCCACCACCACTTCCGCCTTTGTAGCCTCCCCCACCACGTTCACTGTTGCCTACGTAGCGTTCGTTACTTCCACCATAGCCACCTTCAGAATTTCAAAACAAAAAAGGGAAACTGATACTTTCATCTAAACCAACCAATCGGTAAAAAGAAAATTGATATTTTCATCGGAACCAACCAAAAAGACAAGGATTTTGATCATTCATCTAAATTAACACAAAGGAAGGACCAGAAATTTCCTTCAAATCCATCCGTTGCTCGTGCAAATCCAACGCACTCAAAAACAATGATCCAACAACAAATCTTAAACGAACATGGATTCGACCTCCGGAATGAGGAAAACAAAAAGACCGAACAGTTCGACAAAGGGAAACCTAATCTAAAACATTTCGACAAACGACGCGATTGAACAAATGAAACAGAAAAATGACAGATTTCGAATAGCAATCACGAGAAAATCTTTAACCTTAACCTAACCACAGAAAGAGGATACGCAACAAGAACAAAATACATACCTCGACCACCGCCGTATCCGCGGCCTCCACCGCCCCCGCCTCTGCCGTCTTCGTACGAAGAATCCATTGTCGATTAACAAAGCTCCGAAAGCAAACCCCGAGATTAGCAGAAAACCAGTATTCTGCGAACTCTTTTTCTGAAAATTGTCAAGGAAATACGAAACCCTCGATACTCTTATTCTCCTGTCTCGCAGAAGAAAAAGGTAGATGAAACAAAATGCGCAAACCCTCGTTCTCGCGTCGTGAGTCAGAACAATCCAAGGACACGAGCTATGATGAAAGCAAGTAAGAAAGAAAGGAGAGCGCAGATATTTATTGAACAATACTATTTATTTATTTATAGTACAATACTATTTATTTATTTATTTATTTATTTTATAGGCCCAGCAATACTTTCCGTTTGGTATTTTCCTTAAAGCCATGGTAGTGATGCTATGCATTTGGGGAGCGTTTTCTTTCCATTTGTTTTTTTATTTTCTTTTCTTTTGTTTGTTTGTTTAAAGAAAATGCTCCATATGCATTGTCTAACCTTAGAACATAGTATGAACCCACCCATTAGCGTAGGGTGCTAAAGCATGTGAACCAACCAACTAAGCCACATATAGTATTTAATACAAAGTTAAATTACAATTTTACAACTCAACAACCTTTAACTTGAACTTCTAAATCAAGTCTTACAACTAGGTTAAAACCTCAATATTTTACTTAGGGATACCATCCAAACCTTAACAATAGCTTGACTACGATGTTGGTATATTAAGTTAAAATTTTTTCAAGGTAGGTAGAATTAAAAGTAGACTATATGCCAATGAGAGGCGACTTAAGTAGTATGTAGAATTGAAATTTTTAATAGCAAATATGCATCAATACTGGTAGCACAACCCCTACTTACACTATAGGGCAGATGTGACCTACTAGACAATAGTGTCCCACCATGAGGCTACTCCACTAATGTTGATGAGCGATGATGTAGTCCCTACACCTAAGCATACAAATCACAAGCATTAAGTGTGACCTAATCATATTTTATGAAAAAGACTAATAGGATAGACAAATCATTCAGAGCTAAATTGTAGGTCACTATCTTCCCAATTGCATTTGTGTTAGCCTTTAGTTCATATGGTTAAGTGTAGTTAAGGCATATGATAGTTGGTATTATGCAACCATGAAAAAATAAGTATAGAAATTTATCTCATTAATGTAAGAACAATAAGTAAAGTCTAAAATAGCCTAAGAGAGGAGCATCCATTCCCAATTTGTTGCACACATCCTAAGTTCGCATATTGTCACTAGGTTACTAAGTGTTCATTGCTAGGCATGCCAAGCGATAACATCATTGGGATTACCAAACAACGTGTTAATTTTGGTTATACTTATTCCACTATATTTAATATACATGTAGAAAGTACATTATTAACCAAGTACATGCAAAAGCAAACCATTAATCTATATGTATGTAGGAAAATAATGGTAGTGGAATGAATATCTAAGCTAAGTCAAAGTGCTACAATGAAAAGAAATAATTTTAATCTTTATTATCATCATGCAAAGTGTACACATACAATATACTTGAATAAGGACTACATATCGTTGCTTCGAACCATGCTACAAGCACTCATTAACTATATACTACATATTCACTACTAGGCATACCAAGGGATAACATTGTTGGAATTACCAGACAATAATGGATTTATGCTCAAAACTGGTTCTACATATTCCACTATATTTAATGTACATGTAGAAAGCAAATTATTAAATAGTTACATGCAAAAGCAAAGCATTAATCTATGTATATGTAGGAAAATAATGATAGTGGAATGAAAATCTAAGCTAAGTCAAAGTGCAACAATGGAAGGAAACAATATTAATCTTTATTATCATCATACAAGTGTCCAAGTATAATGCACTTGCATAAGGACTTGTATCATTGCTCCAAACCATGCTGCTAGCACTCATTAACTATATACTAAGGATTTACTACTAGGCGTATCAAGTGATAACATTGTTGAGAATATCAAACAATAACATGTTTATGCTCAAAACTAGTTATACTTATTATATTGGATTTAATGTACATGTTGTAGAAAGTAAATCATGAACCAAGCATATGTAGAAGCAAAGCATTAATCTATGTATATGTAAGAAAATAACAATAGTGGAATGAAAATCTAAGCTAAGTCAAAGTGTTGTAATGGAAGAAAAAAATCTTAATCGTTATTGCCATCATACAAAGTATCCAGATACAATGCACTTGAATAAAGACTTCATATCATTGCTTCAAACCATGTTGTGAGCACTCATTAACTATATAATAAGACTATTGATGAGTGGCAAGGTACCCCCTACACTCAACCATATGAATACGAGCGTCTCACGTGCGATCCGATTGAACTCCAAAGACTAAGTGCTTATGCGCCTTAATGGAACACTTAAGGTTAATCAATTGTTGTCTTCCCAAACTTGTATTGTCACGGTTTGTGTGGTTAAGTAAGCTTGAGGTATATGATTTTTATATCTTTTATCTTTTTAATGTCTTATGCTAATAGGGAAAGGTGAAGAGAACTAAATGACTAACTTTCATTAACTATTCACTAACTAAGTTCTAATTGTCCTAGCACTAGTATCTATTCCAACTTGCCGCACACACCCTGAACCAGTGCAACGTTACTGGGATTACCAAACGCTACTCGTTACTGAGTTACCAAGCGTTACACACATGCTCGAAGCGGTCGTACTGAATGCACTTAACTAGGGGAGTTAAGGGTTGAGAGAGATTAATTATCTAGGAAAGCATTTAAACATTTAATAATAATTAAATCCTATTTAGTTTAGTCCATATGCTGCAAGGTTTATCAAAAAGTTCGTCTTTATTACTGTACACAAATGTGTGCTTAGGTACAATTTGCTCGAATAAAGATTCGTTCACTTTGAGACTCCTACTGCAGGCACATGGAAATTATTCTAACTTTAGAATGGTAAAACTACTATAGTTTGGCTAAAGGACTAACTCTAGATGTCTAAAACATGGAAAGCCGCCTCTTATTTATAGATGTTTCGGCGGGCTACAATATCAGATATGCAATATCGCGGCTCATCATACACCCATGACTGAATGAAAACTCATCCTCAAGTTCCTTACAAAATATTGGGAAGGTATGGGATTATTGACTTGAATGATACTAATGGTAAATGGGGTGACCTGTGAACGGATCATCATTACAACACATGACAAAATTAGTGTTCATGACAACAAGAGTGAACACTAAACACATTTGACATCCAGCCTTATTTGGCAGCTGAGAGAGAAGAGAGAAGAGAGAGAGAAAAGAAGAAGTCTATTGCTGCTGACGCCAAGATTGCACCTTTCGTTGTTCGTCCATAAGCGTGCCATCAATCTTGTTTCTTGCATACTGCTTCAGCACCAGTCCATTCCAAGTGTTCTCTCCAGATCCAATCTATTGTTGTATGATTGCCATTTGCACACACAACACAGTCTTATATTAGCAAGGGTAAATGAATCACAATGCAGTTAATACCTTGCCTCAATGTAAGGTCCATTGGTCGAGTTGTGGTATGGCTGATGCAGATTCTGGAGATATAGTACTAGTGGCTACCCAAGGTGTAGGGGTTAGGAAAAAATTGGACCAGGACCCCCATGACTGAGAGTGAACCTTCGGTAGTGAGAGAATGGAAAAAGATAGGGAATAAGAAAGATGGAGAAAAAGAAACAATGGCAACGCCGATAAAATGGATGTCAAAGATGGAGATGAACAAAATGAATGGTGATTGCGGAAATGTTTAAGGGAAATAAGAAATTAACAAATGCACCAGATAAGAATGCTAGTCAGTCCTCCCCAAAGCAGGCTCATGCTCTTAATGCCCTGACAATCTTGCATTCAAAGAGTCTGTAGGCTCTGGGAATGTCATTTGGAAACAAGAGTTAAAGTCTTAACCACAAGAGTTTACCAAAAAGAAAACAATGCATCAACCAAAATATAGACTATTGATACAACCGGCAATGAGGTAAAAAATGGAGAAATAAGGGTGGAAATAAGAGAATGGAATGGAGTTTCAAGAACAAGGTGATGTACAGCCCCTTGTGTATTAATGGTTAATGTGACTTAGTAGATCTCATTCCAAATGCAGCCTCGAACAATCCACATCCAATGACTTTGCATTAATACATTTGGCCAATCCATCCACATGGAGTAACGAGAATGCTTCTACCAAAAAGTCACCACCATTCCGACGAAATGAAAAAGAAGAAAGTAGGACTCAGCTTCTCGATAATGGGGCCATCGTCAGAATGGTAGGGAAAACTCAAGAAGAAAACATCCAAGCACCCAAGAGAATGACCAACACAAATGCATCAAGTTCCCTTGAAGTCACACCCTTTTCAATCCTTGAGTCCTTCCTTAATTTGAGAAATGCCCAGTCATCGATTCGTTGATAGTTCTTATTATTTAAGTAAAGGGACTGTACAATTCCAAGACAAGAGAGACCATAGAAACTTATGGATGCATGGATGATGTGGACTCCTTGCCTATTATATCAAAAGAACCATACCTTAGTATCAACATCATAACTCAAAGGTAAAAACCAAACATTAGCAATTAATGGAATACAATTCATACCATCTTTAGGAGCACTTATTAGGTGACAAACTTAACAAAATAAATAAACACGCGAATAAACGAAAAAGTATGAATGATGTTGCAAAACAAAAACAAGAAAAGTTAAAGAAATTTTCAAAACAAAAATGTGTAAAACAAAAACTTAAAAAAGGAACTGAGAGCCTTGATTGATCAGCATAGGTGGCCATCTCCCCCATGACTAAGTTGGAAGGGGGAGATCCGAGATAATGAGCGAGATTGTCCTTTCTCCAATGTGTAATGTGCATTGACCATTCTAGATTCATGGTAAGGTTTGGTCTGTTGCACATTAACTAGTAATCTTTTATCAGAGCACTTGTTTGAAGTTTTTAGGAATTTCCAGCTTCCACCTATTGATGTTTTCAGGTTAAGGGTTGGAAGTTGGCAACACTCTTGCTCCAGTGCATCTATGCTTTTAACGTGGGTGCAGGTTGTTCCCTCAGTTAGTTCCATGCATGTTGGTGAGTTGCTCTTGATCAGCTATTAACCATTGGGTGTCTTCTTGTTGTGTGGTTGCTACATACAGGCACTTGTGTATGTTAATTTCTTGGGCACACTGGTTGCATGCAGGCAATGTTGAACATTCCTGTACGCAATTACACCCTGTATCACTGTATGTGATGCATGGAACTTTCTTCTTCTCGATCTTCCCAAAAGTGTTTTCCTTAGATATTTCCAAGGAAAGATCGCGGATTCCTAGGTGTGCGTTTATGGTACTTAGCCATGCCCTTCCCATGATTATTGGAAAGTCCCCTTTGTCATTGTTTACTTGTATCACTAGAAAATTAGTTGGGTATGACCACCCACATACAGTGGTAACGATGTCCTCCACTAGTCCCAAGGGAACAGTGATGGACTGGTCAGCCAGCTCTAAGCAAATATTGCTCTTCTTTAGTGGAGGCAGGTTCCAGGCTTTATACATCTCTTGTGATATTAAGTTAACTTCGGAACCTGAGTCCAAAAGAGCTTGACATGGTTCATTCCCAGTGACTTGGAGATAGATTAAAGGACTTCCAAGGTCAAAGAATTTCCTGGGAAGGTGGCCCTCCTTAATCTAGTCAGTGACAGCATGTGTTAACATAACTGTGTGCGTTGAGTTCTGTTTTTGGTTTGAAGGGAGCTCTGAAGCCTTATTTGATGGAGAAGCATTTAGAGGCTCAACCTCTTGTGGTTGTGAGAGCTTGGTTGGACTATTGGTTCTGAAGAAAGATCTTTTCTACATAAGGTTTTCGAAACCAACTACGGGTTGAGGATTCACAACCCTCGTGACATTGGGTTGTTGCGGTTGAGTGGGGAGTTCCCCTTGCATTGCTAGAGTAGGTGGTAATGGAGCTATCAGTGTGAGAGTCATGGATGGGTTTGGAGGATGGTATGTATGTGGTATGTCTCCCCTAACAGACGGAGTCCTATAATACTCCCGAGCTTGGTAGTGATGTTGTGGTGTCATGTGACCAACCGAGTCACGTGGAGAGATTGGCTGCTGCACGTAGTAGCCATATGGATCTAGTTTCTGGTAAGGGTATTGTTGCCTTGGTCGTGGCATCCCCCATGATTGTGGATATTTCCACTGTTGGTGTTACTCAATAGGTTGTGGTGGAGTTCCACTTGGATAATACATTAAAGGTTGGTGGAACTGCCTTAGGTTACCTTGGGGATTAGGTAACCGTTAGGGTTTTTTCCGTTTGTTAAGTCGTGGGTTAAGTGCATACAACCTAGACTCTTGCAGATGTGAGATTACTGGGCAACATCCCTTAGAATGGTCATACTGGCATATGTCACATCCACCGTCATTTTCTATATTAGAATCCACAACCTCTTTGGTGATGGTCATTTTACCCTTACCTTTGTTACATGCATGGTCCAAATCCCTCTTTTTCTTTTTGTCCTAGTCACTACTTAGCTTCTTAGACTCCTCTATGATTTTGAGAATGGTTTCAAATCTACTATCTAAGGAGTCCCACATTTGGTCTACCTTTTCCAACACTTCTATTGTTAATTTTTGGAGCGGCAAGGTTTTCCTATTCACCATCTCTTCAAGTGGTGACTCTTCCTCCTCCTCATAGAATCTCACTTCCCTTTTTTGGAGGGAAGGATTGCGATTGTACTCTTCCGCACTTTCTCTCTTACATAGCTCTCCTTCTTCCTTAGCTACTTGCTTCAACAATCTATGAATCTGATGGGACCTAAGCTCTAATAATCTCCCTTGGGCATACATTCCAATGGTTCTCCTGGTTTCATGCCTAAGTCCATCTACGAGATGGCGTAGCTGATCCTACTACGAGTAACCATGGCTTGGGCAACGATGTAACAGTGCATAGTATCAGCCCATGGTAGCATCCAAGGGTCCATGAGTTCCCTACTTCCATCCTTGGATTTGCTTTTGTAGGTTGGACACCTGGGAGTATGTTTGATACTTATTGTTAAATAGTTCTAGCATCGTACTCCACCTTCGAATGGATTCCAGTTCTAAGGACCAGTACTAGCTTTCCGCTTCTTTTACTAGTGTCCTTGGGAACAACTTTAGCTTTTGCCATTCATTCTCAATGTTTTGCAAGGCACATGCATCATGAAATGCCTGTAAGTGGTTTTGAGGATCAGCGTTGTATCCCCCCTCAAATCGTGGGCTGTTATTCATGTCTAACCTCTTGATCCTGCTATCTTTTTGGTGCCTTGTAGGAATTCTTACAACCTCCGTGATGTCTAACATGCTCCGGGTTCTGAGTAGGGGTTTTTCGTGGTCATTTCCTTCATAGCCTCTATGATGTCTACACGGTTCCCTACTCTCCCTTCTTCCATGCTGTGATTCTCTAGAATGCCCTCGTCCCCATTCCCGACTCTCTCGTCGAGGTTTCTCACTTTGCTTACCCTTATCCTCACAGTTAGGTTCCTTATGACTGCATCCTGATACTGAAGGAGAGGGTGAATGTGATGATGAAGGTGAAGAAGAAGGAGAACCATCACCATGACGATGTTTCCTACCTTCTCTTCAGTGGTCCCGGCCCCGATCATGATGACGATCAGAATGCCTGCCCGCATCATGTGTTTGTGTTCCCTCGTTGAACACTTGGTGTTCGTGGGGATCAAAACCAGGGTTGTGAATCGTGGAGTGAAGGTTCTAATACACCACCTCCTCACCATCGTTAGGAGGGGGAACATCATTTTGTGGAGAACCTATTGAAATAGGTTCACCACCCTCAATTTCACTTAAGATGGGTGAAGTGTTATGGGGTCCTTTGCCCTTCAAAGATGTGCGGTAACTCTCCTATCGCAAGTCCCATTGACGTTGTGCTTCTATGGGATGGTATTCCCTTGTATCGTAATCACATGCAATGTACTCTGTGTACAATTGTGACATGCCTATTCATGTAAGAGCACGAAGGAGCATGTTGGGGACTGGTCGGTCTGGAGGCAACACTATGTTACCCTCCAAGTCTCTCCAACGCAGTTGTTCATCTTGATGGAGAATAAAGGTAAAATCAGGCATATACTCATCATGATGAATATATACCACATGGAATTGTTGAGGAACTAGAGGATTTTGGTTATGTGTGTTGTGCCGCCGATTGTCTCTAGTGTTGTTCCTAGGCGGTGAAGTGCTTTTGTGCGAAGAAGAAGACATTTTAGTCTTGTTCGGTGTGCTATTTACCGTTATCTTATTTTTTTCTTTTGATCAACCCTAAGGGTTCGTTCTGGCATCCCAACGATATGAATGATCTCCTATGTTCTACGTAGCGCACAAACAACTAAGTGCCCGGCAACGGCGCCAATGATGAGTGGCGAGGTACCCCTACACTCAACCATACGAATACAAGTGTCTCACGCGTGATCTGGTCGAATTCCAAGGACTAAGTGCTTACATGCCTTAATGGAACACTTAAGGTTAATCAATCACTGTCTTCCCAAACTTACTTGTATTGTCATGGTTTGTATGGTTAAGTAAGCTTGAGGTATATGATTTTTATATCTTTTATCTTTTTAATGTCTTATGCTAATAGGGAAAGGTGAAGAGAACTAAATGACTAACTTTCATTAACTATTCACTAACTAAGTTCTAATTGTCCTAGCACTAGTATCTGTTCCCACTTGCCGCACACACCCTGAACCGGTGCAACGCTACTGGGATTACCAAACACTACTCGTTACTGGGTTACCAAGCGTTACACACGTGCTCGAAGTGGTCGTACTAAATACACTTAACTAGGAGAGTCAAGGGTTGAGAGAGATTAATTATCTAGGAAAGCATTTAAACATTTAACAATAATTAAATCCTATTTAGCTTAGTCCATATGCTGCAAGGTTTATCAAAAAGTTCATCTTTATTGCTGTACACAAATGTGTGCTTAGGTACAATTTGCTCGAATAAAGATTCATTCACTTTGAGACTCCTACTGTGGGCACATGGAAATTATTCTAACTCTGGAATGGTAAAATTGCTATAGTTTGGCTCAGGGACTAACTCTAGATGTCTAAAACAGGGAAAGCCACCTCTTATTTATAGATATTTCGGTGGGCTATGATATCGCGTACGTGATATCGGATGCGATATTGCGGCTCATCAACTATGAAATCAAACTAAGAAAGTTTGCTTACAAATACTATAATTGATGTCATAAATGTAATAGGTGAGTTCATATTTATAGGCATTTATGATCCTTGCACTAACATAGTGGTGTCAACACATCATTAGCTATGTCAATGTTAATGCATTAATGTAGTAAAAAAATAGACCATTCATCATACACTCATGACTAACTAAAAGTTCATCCTTGAGTTAAATAAGATTGGGATAGAGTTTGTTTACAAAATTAAGGGAGAAAGCACTTGATCAATTGACTAACTGACAAGAGTTAACAAGACTTGAGTGCCACATACAAATATTATTCAAGTGACTTAGCAACATAGCAACATAACAAAATGACAGAATTTGTACACATGGACTATTTCAAAAAGTGTTGGATTATAAAATTAACCAAGTTAGATATCTTAGGTTATTCCTAGTGATGGAGGCTTCTTCTACCTTGTGATTCTAGCAACTGATACACTACTATTGCTACTATGTCTTTTATGTGAAATGCCTCTATTAAGACCCTCATTTTCTCCTCTTTCATCTTGGGATCATGGATTGTCCAAGCCAAGTCAGCCAAGGTTGATGTTGTTGGTACCTCTCATGAGCATGATAGAGTTGGAAACATGGAAACATCGTATGTGCATTTGTAAACTAGACTGCAAAATGTATATGTTAGATGTTAAATGCTTTTACTTTGGCCTTCAGATCTTGGTAGTCAGCCATCCTCTTAGCTAGGTTCTTAGCATTGTCCCTTTGATTTGTAAATTTTACTTTGGAAACCTCTAGCTTCACATTTGCAATGTGTAACTATTAGAGTGCTTCATTATGGAGCTTATGCTCATTCTCATAGAATGAAAATCAAGTAGCCATCTACTTTTGCAACTCATTTCACACCCTACGAGTAGTTAGCATTGTAAGATTTACATACCACAGATTGACAAGAGGACGAAGCTCAAATTAACTTCAAGCAAATATCACTTTGCTCAAAGCTCGAAGTTGACAACCTTAAACCTATAAATTAGGCATCAAAACTCATAGTTGGAGGTCAAATTCTTGAGATCTTGAGCACTTTTTGAGATTTTGAGAAATCAAAAGTGCATGTATCGAACCTCCTAGTGGCACCTATGTGCTCCACGACCACCATAGTTCCTCTAGGCTCCAGTACCAATGTTGACATGACACCTACATCAACCAAACAAGACCTACATTAGCCCTCTAGACTTATAATTTTTTAAGCTTCAACATCAACCTTTCAAACTTAGAAGTATTTAGGCTTTGATGTTAATCTTTAGAATTATAATTTTTTCAATTTCAATGTCAATGATAGGACAATTACCCAAAACTACCTTGTTTGGGCTCAAAATTGCTCCTACGACTTCTCCATCCATATCCTTACCCTCCAAAGGTTCAATTCTACTCTCTAAACCTATATTTTGCTCACAAATTGAGCTTCAATGCCTCAATGCTTATAGTTTAGAGGCAAACACTTATTTTATCAAGCAAAAAAGTAGTCTATTCTTTAGGAAATGAACCTAAACCCTTTCTTCATAGTGTAGTGTATCATATTTAACCATTTTATATCCTTTTATTTATGTTTTTAATACTTGGTCTTTATTTCATCACTCATAATCCATTCTATACTTATAGTCAACTTTTCAGCATTTGTATTTGGTCATTTTTTCAATGATAAATATTTAGCTATTTTTCAGCATTTCAACCATGTGTTTTGGTCATTTCCTTAATGTTACAAGTTCACGTTTGATAGGTTAAGTCCACATTCAATTGAAGATTCATGCCTTGTCATGTCATCATTGTTGAGTTAGTGAAAGTTATATCGAGTTAAAGACCATTTGTGGCCACAAATTGAGTACTCTGATACTTAGTTTGTGGAGATGCCCTTGTGGAGTTAAGAAACAATTTCGTAGTAACCATCATAATTTAGAAAAAATGGTGATAATGTAGAGATCCTAACATGAGCCATCCACCTATGTTTGTGTGGGTATTATTGCTGCTTGTTCAGCCTTGGAAAGCAATTGCCAATGAAGGTTATTCAATTGAGGTTGAGGTTGCATTTATTTTGAAATTCAAGGCCTTTACTCATGATCTAATGGAACACCTTTCAAATTAGGACCCCCAATCTACCAATCCCTGTAATTGGACTCGCATCTCTTGCAATGTACATCAAACCCATGTTGTGATTGTGGATCTTAATAAACTGAATTTGAAAGGCTCCATTTTTGAGCATTTAGCAAATCCCTCTTAATTGAAAGGATTGGACCTGTCCAACACTAATTGTAAGGAGTAATTCCATTCTCTTTAGGAAGACTATCTAGAATCACATAAATCTTTCTCAGGAAATTCTATTGGTGGTTATATCCCATCAAAGATTGGCAACATATCTTCACTAGCATAGCTTGATCTTTTAGACAATTATGTCATGGGAGAAATTCCTAAATCCTTTGTAGACCTCCAAGGACTAATAGAGCTTAATCTTTTCGATAATAAGCTCAAAGAATCAATTTTGCATTAACTAGGACCATGTAATGCTCTTAATATCTTAGACGTGGTACCAAAGTGTTATTGGACACAATTAATGTATCTCACAACAACTTCAGTGGTCGATTGCCCAAGTTGTTACAACAAGATTATTACCGTTACAACAAGATTAAAAATAATGCTAGAAACTAAAACATTATAATACCACCCCCCTCCCCCCCAACTTGGAGCATGAGTATTGAGAACATCCAACTTGCCAAGTCAATATTAAAACTAAAAAGCTCCAAGAGGTTTTGCAAAGAGATTAGTAGGTCGATGTGTAGTGGATACATGAGCTGTTTAAGCCATTCCAAATTAGGTTTTTTCACAAACAACATGACAATCAATCTCAATATGTTTGGTTCGTTTATGGGAGACTAGATTAGCAACATTATGTACAGTAGCCTTATTGTCACAAAATAAAGTTGCTGGTTGAGGATGAAATACTTACGAATCCTTCAACAAATTGAAAAGACAAGTGAGTTCATAGTAAGTGCTTACCATGACATGATATTCTGCTTTAGCAAAGGAACAGGAGATAATCCCAATGGATCGTTTCTTTGATTTCCATGAAAGTGGAGAGGTTCCAAGAAAAGTACAAAACCTAGTAATAGATCTATAGGTATTAGTGTAGCTAGCCTAATCAAAATCACAGTATGCATATAACTGAAGAGGACTTGAGGAAGAGAGTAAAACCTAGTGCTTTCTTTAGATATCTAAGCATTCTATGAGCTACAAGATGGGGCTACCGAGGCTAATTTAAGAATTGGCTTAAGGTATGAATTGAATATGTAATGTTAAGGTGAGTGATGGTGAGGTAGATGAGACATTCCACAAGGTAGTGATATGATGATGAAGCCTCTAATAGAGATCCATCATTCCGATTAAGCTTCTGATGAGACGCGACTTGCATTGGGCCGCGATATCGCATCTTTCCCTGCGATATCGCGTACGCGATATCGCGTCCCGCCGCCCTATCTATAAATAAGAGGCGGCACTCCCTTCATTTCCCAATCCTGGCTAGTGTAGCGAAGCTCTGGCAGATTGATCACTCCAGAGTTAGAATTTTTCCCCATGTGCCCGCAGTAGGAGTCCTAGAGTGAACGGCTCTTTATTCGAGCAGCTTGTAACCTGAACCCAAGTTGTGTACGGCAATAAAGACGAACTTGTTTGGATAAACCTTGCAGCACGTGGTTTCATTTATTGCTTTCATTTACTGCTTTCCTAGTGCGTTCAAGTACGACTTGATTACGAGCGTCTACGGACGTGTACGGCTAGTCAAGGAATCGGCTGCTTGACGCAATGCATGAGTACGACTCAATTACGAGCATTGGATGCTTGGTAACCCAGTAGCGTATTCCAGGATTCTGCGCTTGGTAACTCCCGGGTCTAATGTGTACGGCTAGTTGAGGAATCGGCTGCTCATTGCTAGGCTAGATCGTGTGATAAGTACGACTTAGTTACGAGCACCCACGGGTGTGTACGGCTGGCTAAGGAATCGGCTGCTTATCACACGTAGGCTAAATAGGTGCCTCAGTACGACCACTTCGAGCACTTGCGTTACGTGTGGCGATCCCAGTAACGATTAGCGTTTGGTAAGCTGCAGTTGCATAGTTCAGGGTGTGTCCGGCAAGTGGGAACGGATGCTGACGCTAGTTAATTTAGACTTAGATCTTAGTTAGAGTTAGTTTAGTTTTCTCAACCCTTTCTCCTGGTAGCATAGAAGATAAGCCGAAAATACCAAAAAAATCACATACCTCAGACTTGCTTAACCATACACCGTGACACATACAAGCAAGCCTGGGAAGACAACGAACGATTAACCCCAAGTGTTTCTTGTGGCGTTAAGGCATTTAGTCTGCGGAGTTCGACCGGATCGCGCGTGTACGCTCGTATTCGTATGGTGGAGTGTAGGGGTACCTCGCCACTCATCATTGGCGCCGTTGCCGGGGACTAAGTGTTTTGTCGCCAATTTAACATAAGGGATATCACTCACATCGTTGTGAGCTTAAAACGAACCTTAGGGTTAATCAGTTAATAAAGAACAATAAATAACGGTGAAGTTAGCACACCAATAGAAATGGCTTCTTCTCACGAAATCAACTCACCTAAGGACAATACAGGAGAAAGTCAGCATCATACGCATAACCGAGATCAACCATGTCCTCAACAATCTAAGGTCACATATACTCATCCCGATGAGTATGTGCCGGATTTTACCTTTGTTTTCCATCAAGATGAGCAACTGCGGTGGAGAGACATGCAAGGTAACATCGTGTTACCCCCAGATCGATCTGCTCCCAACATGCTTTTCCGTGCCTTGGTACAGATTGGCATGCATGAGCTGTTCGCAGAATACGTTTTGGATGACCATGATACAAGGGATTATCAACCCACAAACGCCCAACGTATTCGGGATGCAAGGCAGGAGAGCCAACATTCACTACTGAAGGGCAAGGTTCCCCACGTCATTAGTGAAATAGGAGAAGAGGAACCCCTCACGATGGGTTTCTTAGAAAATGATGTTCCTCCTCCTCACTCTAGTGAAGAGGTTAGGCATCAGGGCCTTAGATCAACGATACATATTCCAGGCTCTGATCCCCGTGAGCACCAGCTGTTCACGGCAGGAACAACTACTCACACTAATGACGGACTCGTTGATCGTCACAACGATCGGGGCCGAAGCAGCCGAAGAGAAGGCAAGAAACATCACCATGGTGATGGATCCCCTTCTTCTTCTCCTTCATCTTATCACTCATACTCCCCTTCCACATCTGGGCGCAGCCACCATGAGCATAACGTGGAGAGTAAAGGTAAAAGAGATGAAATGCCTCGACAAGAAGGTCGAGAGGAGTTAGGACAAGGGCAAGGACGTAGGGAGAATAGGGAACCACAACGTAGACATCACAGACATCATGAAAGAGACGATCATGAAGAACCCCTATTCACAACCCGAAGTATGCTTGACATTAGAGAGGCAGTTAGGATTCCCACAAGGCATTTAAAAGACAGTAGGATCAAGCGTTTGGATATAAATAATATCCCACGTTTTGAAGGGGGATACAACGCTGATCCTCAACATCATCTACAGGCATTCCACGATGCCTGTGCCTTGCATAACATAGACAATGAGTGGCAGAAACTCAAGTTGTTCCCAAGGACACTCATTAAAGAAGTAGAAAGCTGGTACCGGTCCTTAGAACCGGAAACCATTAGGAGGTGGCGTACGATGCTTGAATTGTTCAACAACAAATATCAAACGTACTCCAAAGTGTCCAACTTGCGTAAGCAGATCCAAGGCTGGAAACAAGGAGCTTATGAATCCTTGGATGCTGCCATGGCCCGCTATTACACATTGCTACATCGTTGCCCGGGCCATGGGTACGCTAAACGGGATCAACTTCGCCACCTCGTGGATGGGCTACGAAATGAAAAGAGAAGAACTCTTGGTACTTACGCCCAAGGGAGACTCTCTCAACTAAGAGCCCATGAAGTTAAGGTTTTGTTGGAACAAGTAGCGCAAGAAGAGGGTGAGCTACGTAAACGAGAAAGTGCGGAGGAATACAATCGTGATCCCTCCCTTCGTAAGAAGGGAGTGAAATTCTGTGATGAGGAGGATGAGTCACCACTTGAAGAGTTGGTGAACCGGAAAACCATGCCGATCCAAAAGTTAACAACGGAGGTATCGGCTAAGGTAGACCAAATGTGGGATTCTTTAGACTCACAAATAGAAACAGTCCTGAAAATTGTAAAAGAGTCTGAGGTAGAACGAGGTAGTGATAAAGGCAAAACCAAGCAGAGAAACTTTAACCCTGCACATAACAAGGGTAAGGGAAAAATCTCTAACTCCGATGAGGCTGAAAATTCTGATTCAGACAATGACGGTGGATGTGAGGTCTGNTGGGGTGTATGCATTAAATCCAAGATTCAATCAATGGCAAACACCCCGAAGGTTACCTTATCCACAAGGTAACCCAAGGCAGTTCCACCAACCCTTGACGTATTATCCAAGTGGAACACCTCCGCAGCCCATCAGACAACATCAGCAGTGGCAATACCCACAGTCATGGGGAATGCCACCGCCAGCACCTCAGTACCCTTACCAGCAGCCTGATCCTCATGGTTATTATGTGCAGCAGCCGGTTTGTCCAAGTAAATTTACGAGTTACATGAGCCCTCCAGGTTACTACCACATTCAGGAATGTTTTCGGACTCCCCCTCCTTCAAGAAATGTTTTGTACCTGCGACATCCTCCATGTACATCCGCACCTCTCGCACCTAAGGTTGCACCACCAACTGCTCCAACAGAACCCAGTGTAAACCCTACTCAGCTGCAACAACCCAACATTGTGAGGGCACCTAAACCTTCAGCCCCGATTGGTTCTAACAAGTGTCCACCCAGAAGATCTTTCCTTAGGACCAACAATCCAACTACGTCGTTGCCCTCACAAGCAGTTGAGCCTCCTAATGCTTCTACACCTAACGCGGGTTCGAGAAATCTTCCAGC
>MNCI01010116.1:1423636-1447565 GCA_015680685.1 Gnetum montanum | reverse complement strand
GTTTTTGTTTCACACATTTTTGTTTTACAATGTTTTTGTTTCACACATTTTTGTTTTACAATGTTTTTGTTTCACACATTTTTGTTTTACAAATTTCTTAACGTTTCTTGTTTTTGTTTTTGTTTTACAACATCATTATATTTTTCTATCTTTGTGTGTGTGTGTGTGTGTGTGTCATCCATCCTGTAAATTCGTCACCCAATAAGTGTTCAGACCGATGGGATGAGCTGTTTTTCATTAATTGCTAATGTTTGGTTTTTACCTTTAAGTTACATTGTTGATACTAAGGTATGTTCTTTTGATATGGCAGGCAATGAGATCACTTCATCCATCCATCCATCAAGTCTATGGTTTCCCTTGGCTTGGAAATGTACAGTTCCCTTCCAATAAGAACTTTAACGAACCAGTGACTGGGCATTTCTCAAACTAAGGACGGACTCAAGGATTTGCAAAGGGTGTGACTTCAAGGGAACTTGGTGCTCTTGTGTTGGTCATTCACTTGGGTGCTTGGATGTTTTCTTCTTGGGTTTTCTTACCGTCCCGATGTAACCCAATAATCGGAAGCTGAGACAATAAAAATAAAGAAGTCTTTGCATGGTGTGATCCCCACGCATAAAAACACAAAACAAAAAAAAGAGAAAAAAAAATGGAAAAACAGAAAAAGAAAAAGAAAAAGCTAAAAAGTTAAAAAGCTAAAAGTGAGGATTCAAAGCACACCCCTTAGACGGAATAAATTTGGGCCACAAGCACTGGTTATGGAACCAAAGTGTTTCCTCTAACTAAGGCCCTTCTCGCTTCCCATTCTCTCTGTTGTTTCGTCGGAATGGTGGTGGCTTCTCGAAGTTGCATCCTTGTTACCCAAGTGGATGGTTTGACCAAATGCATTAATGCGAAGTCACTGGAAGTGGTTGGTTTGAGGCCAGAGTTGGAATGAGATTCGCCAAGTCACATTAATCATGCAACACACAAGGGGCTGTACACCACCTTGTTCTTGGGATTCCATTCCACTTCTCTTCTTCCCATCCTTCTCTCCATTGTTCACCTCATTGCCAGTTGTATCATTGTATATATTTTGGTTGATGCTTTGTTTTCTTTTTGATAGATTCTTCCGGTTAAGACTTTAACTCTTGTTTCCAAAGGACATTCCCAGAGCCCACGGACTCTTTGAATGTGGGTTTGTCAGGGCATTAAGGGCATGAGCCTGCTTTGGGGAGGACCCACTGACATTCCTATTTGGAACATTAGTTAACTTCTTTTCCTTAACGTTTTGCAATTAATTAACATTTTTGTTCATTTCCATCATGACATCCTTTTATCGCTGCCATAGTTGTCTCTTTTTACCTATCATTCCTATTCCTTTTCTCTCTCCATTTTAACGCTACCGGAGGTTCGCGATTAGTCATGGGGGTACGGGGCCTGATTTTCCGATTTTTATCGTAAGCCCCGAATTTTTTCGTTTTTCTTCCTAACCCCTATACCTTCGATAGTCATCATCTACATTTTCCCAGATCTATATCAGCCATACCACAACTTAGCCAGTGAACCTAAACCGAAGCAAGGTATGCTTTACTTAATGATTCAATTACCCTTGCTAATATATGATGGTGTTGTGTGTGTAGATGGCAATCATACAACAACGGAATGGATCTGGAGCAAACACTTGGAATGGAGTAGCGCTGAAGCAGCATGCAAGGAGCAGAATTAATAATGCGCTTACAGACGGACAACGGAAGGCGCAATCTAGGCGTTGGCAGCAACAAGACTCTTCTTCCTTCTTCTCTTCTATTCTCTCTCCTCTTTTCTCTCAGCTGCCAACTGTGGCCTGATGTCATTGTAATAAGGTGTTCACCCATGTTGTCATGAACACCAGTTTTTGTCAAGTCTTGTAATAAAGACCGTTCACATGTCATCCCATTAGTTCCATTTCCCCTAATAATCCCATACCTACCTGATATCATTGTAAGGAACTCGAGGACGAGTTTTCATTCAGTCATGGGGGTATGATGAGACGCGACTTGCACTGGGCCACGATCTCGCATCCCATGCGATATTGCGTACGCGATATCGCGTCCCGCCACCATATCTATAAATAAGAGGCGGTGCTCCCCTTATTTCCCAATCCTGGCTAGTGTAGCGAAGCTCTGGCAGATTGATCACTCCAGAGTTAGAATTTTTCCCCATGTGCCCGCAGTAGGAGTCCTAGAGTGAACGGCTCTTTATTCGAGCAGCTTGTAACCTGAACCCAAGTTGTGTACGGCAATAAAGACGAACTTGTTTGGATAAACCTTGCAGCACGTGGTTTCATTTATTGCTTTCATTTACTGCTTTCCTAGTGCGTTCAAGTACGACTTGATTACGAGCGTCTACGGACGTGTACGGCTAGTCAAGGAATCGGCTGCTTGACGCAATGCATGAGTACGACTCAATTACGAGCATTGGCTGCTTGGTAACCCAGTAGCGTATTCCAGGATTCTGCGCTTGGTAACTCCCGGGTCTAATGTGTACGGCTAGTTGAGGAATCGGCTGCTCATTGCTAGGCTAGATCGTGTGATAAGTACGACTTAGTTACGAGCACCCACGGGTGTGTACGGCTGGCTAAGGAATCGGCTGCTTATCACACGTAGGCTAAATAGGTGCCTCAGTACGACCACTTCGAGCACTTGCGTTACGTGTGGCGATCCCAGTAACGATTAGCGTTTGGTAAGCTGCAGTTGCATAGTTCAGGGTGTGTCCGGCAAGTGGGAACGGATGCTGACGCTAGTTAATTTAGACTTAGATCTTAGTTAGAGTTAGTTTAGTTTTCTCAACCCTTTCTCCTGGTAGCATAGAAGATAAGCCGAAAATACCAAAAAAATCACATACCTCAGACTTGCTTAACCATACACCGTGACACATACAAGCAAGCCTGGGAAGACAACGAATGATTAACCCCAAGTGTTTCTTGTGGCGTTAAGGCATTTAGTCTGCGGAGTTCGACCGGATCACGCGTGTACGCTCGTATTCGTATGGTGGAGTGTAGGGGTACCTCGCCACTCATTAGCTTCAAATTCTACTCCATTGGAAATGAAAAAGGACGTGAACAAATTAAACTTGTATATCCAAAGCATATTTTTTTTTTGTGAAAGATGAATGCCCTTCCTAAAGCGAGCAATTTCAATACCAAGGAAATATTTGAGTGGTCCCAAATCTTTGACTTGAAATTAGCTATGAAGGAACCTTTTGAGAGCTACAATGGAGACAAGATTATTTCTAGCAATAATGATATAATCTACATAAACCAACATTGCTATAAAGGAAGCCCCTACTGTGCAGGTGAAGAGAGAATGATTAACCTTTGATTAAGTATAGCCAACATTAATGAGAGTAGAAGATAGTTTCTGAAACCATTGTCTTGAAGCTTGCTTGAGCCCATATAGATATTTGTTGAGGTAGCAAACATATGTTTCTCCAAGCACACCAAAACCAAGAGGAAGAGCTATATAAACCTCTTCTTTAAGATTGCCATTGAGAAATGCATTATTAACATCTAATTGATAAATGTGTCAATTTTGAAAGGCTACAACTGCTAAAAGACATCTAATTATAGTAAGTTTAGCAATAGGTGCAAAAGTTTCCTCAAAATCCAAACCTTCTTTCTGAGTATATCCCTTAGCTACAAGACAAACCTTGTAGCACTTAGTGGTTCCATCATGTTTGTATTTGATCTTGAACACTCACTTCCAATGAATGGCCCTTTATGATGATGTAAAGAAGCAAGTGTCCAAGTAATTGGACTTTAATGCATGAATCTCTACTACCATTGCCTTCGGCCATTTTGGAGCAAAATTCCTTGGGACTCAATGAGATGAAATAGCTATAGAATAGGCTTGATGTTGCAGTGAAAGTTTTTTATATAAAACAAATTGTGAAATGGGATAAGTGGTACTTACCCTAGGCCTTGCCAATGAGGAAGATGATGGAGTGGTTGATGAATGAATAATAGGTTGATAATCATAATCTTGAAGATAACTTAGAGTACGTTGAATGTGGGTGGATTGTCTTGGTAAGGAATGTGATAGAGGCATATTGTCGAAGGTTTGTTCCTTATCAACCATTGATGGTTGTTCAATGGATGCAGTGGGTACATTATTTTCTGGAGAAGGTGTAACTTCAAGTAATGGAGGAGTGAGAGAAATAGGTTCATCAAGGATGGGAGAAGGCAAAACTGGTGAATACATATTTGAGTTGTCCATTTGGAATGGAAATATGTTTTCATGAAATATAACATCTCTACTAATGATGATTTTTTGAGTATCCAAGTTAAATAGCTTGTATCCTTTTTGAGCATAAGCATAACCAAGAAAACCACACTTTTTAGCTCGTGGATCCAATTTTGATCTTTTATCAGGAAGTGTACTAGCATAGCATAGACACCCAAAAACTCTAAGATGAGAATAAGAAGGTTTACAATTGAAAAGAACTTCATGAGGGATTTAATTAGATGAAATTGGTGTAGGGGTTCAATTAATAAGATAGGCAACAGTGAGAATACATTCCCCCAAAAACGTAAAGGTAGATTAGCTTGAAACCTTAAAGCTCAGGCAACAAGGTGTTGATGTTGATGAATGATACTTTTTTCTTGATAAAAGGAATGCATACTGAATTCACTATTGTTATCACTTAGAATTTGTTGGATTTTACAACCAAATTGTGTTTCAACTCATGTGCAAAAGGATTTCAATGAAAACAAGTTTCAATTTTATGTTGCATAAGAAACATCCCAAGTACATCTAGTGAAATCATCAACAATAGTCAAGAAGTACAATGCACTAGTGAAGGAAGATGTTTTGTAGAAATCCCATATGTCACAATGAATTAGCTAAAAAGGTTCAATGCTTGAAATAGGACTTGAAGGAAATGGTAATCAAGCTTGTTTAGCAATTGGGCAAATACCACAATGTGATGGATGAGAAATAGAAATTTCAGATGTATTTTTGGCTAATAAGTGCAAGCGAGTACTAGATAAATGTCTTAATCATTTATGTCATAAATCAAATGAGGACACGATAGATACAAAATAAAAAAGATTTTTATGCCGGTTATTTGAAACCTTGGTAGAAGGATGAAGAAGGTATAGGCCATTCATTTCTTTACCTACTCCAATTGTCTTCCTTGAGGCTTGGTCTTGTATAATACACCAATCAAAGAAGAAGGTTACTTTGCAATTCATATGATGAACTAGTTTGCTAACAGATTATAGATTGACCTATTGAATCTGATATATTCACAATTTCAACATGGAAAACAAGTGTAGTAGTACCATTAGACAATTTTACAGAGGTATCTTTGGATGTAACATAGGAAAAAGATGAAAACAAGTTAACCATATGATTAATTGCTCCAGTATCAAGGATCCATGATGTTGAATCATTGCCTAAGGCTAGGCAAAGAGAAGTAACTAAAGAATTTGTTTTTGGTTGTAAGGTACCTACTTAATTTGTAGCATGTTGGTGATTGTTCAAAAATAAAATGAGTTGCTTGTATTGCTCTTTTGAAAGGAGATGCGTACAGCTTGGGAATTCTGGCATTGGAAGTGCTCACACGCATCAGTCCCACTAATCCTTGTTTAGTAAATGAGCAAACATTGCCTGACTGGGTCTCTATGGTATTGGCAGGAGGGGCAAGACGGTGCAGAGAAGTTATTTCAAACAGAGTTGGTCAAAGAGAGATTATGTTTGAGGAACTTCTCAACTTAGGACTTCGGTGCATGTTTTACAACCACATTGTAGACCAACAATGCTGAAAGTGGAGAGAATGTTATCAAGTATGTGGGCCAACAGAGACAGTGAAGCAATCATGTTGACAGGCAACCTAGAATCCTTTCACTTGTCTATGGAAAAGAACATCCAAAGCTCAGTGCAACATCCACATCCTCGTTAGAGGTCTAAGTTTCTAAATTTGTACGAGCTAGAACATTTCAAAATGCTGTTGAAAGAGTCTTTTAAATTTCATTTTGACCAAAAATTTATTTACAAAAACAGTGATGTTAAATGGTTTCAGAAAAATTCATGGATAAATGATATCTCAGTCATTATAAATGATTTCTTATTTTTATTGTTCTTTGGAAAGAACATGTATCCAAAATTTTTATTGTGAATTGTTGTTGTGACTCTCCCACTATAAATATGGGGATTGCCGTTTGCTTTAAAAAAGATGTTTCAGAAAAAACAAGTACTGTAACATAAACCAAACAGCATACCTAATGTCCTATCCCTTCACCTTCTCCAGAAATTCTCCTCTAAAACAACAATGTTTTCCTACATCACTAACCCTTCTGAGGGTGCTAGCATTCAATGTTACAGTTTCACTTAATGTAGAAACTCTTAATTTTCAAACTCTTATTCTATTATATGCAGTTAGCTTATGGCTTTTATTCCCCTGTTATGATTTCTTTTCCCGTTTGGTTCTCATCATTGATTTTCAGAGTTACAATTGTTTAGATGGTTACCTAGTAGCTAGTATGATTCCTAGGCCTTGGTTTTGCGGGTCATTGTCAGGGTATAAAAATGAAGGTGCGTCAATTAGAACTAAATCAATATTCAAGATCGGCAACAAAAATGTATCTCCAATAAACTTCATGCTCATATTCGTGTCAAAAAATGGCTACTTCTAAGTAGTTCTAAGAAAATACATGCTTCGCCATTACCAAGGATATTCCTGCATTCAACTCAATCAACGAATGGACAAAGGCCCTGTTCATGCTACTATTTAGTGTCTTCCAAGTTTGAAAAGGTGAAAACTCAAGTTCAGTATTGACAAATTAAATCCAACAGCTAACATCTCGGTACGTAAAGCAATTATTTGTCAAACGGAACAATAAAGAAAATGTCCCTCAGAAAAAGCCAGCTATCATTTTCTGAAACTGAAACCGAAGATTTTATTATTACGTCCTTAGACCAAAAAAGATCTAATGGACAGACAGTTCATTCATGTCATGAAAAATACAAATAGATTTAACGAAGGGGCTAGTCAGAATAGATTTTGGCCAAAGCTAGCATCTAACAAACTTTAAAACAATGTTAAAGAAATAGCAAGTTTGAACCACAGAATTCCCTTATTTCAGTTATCATTATGGATAAAATATATTGTATGCATGATTCTACCCGGTATGAAAAATATATCTTAAACAGTCACCTCTACTTGTCTACAGAGAACTTGTATAACATTGTGTGCTTGTAAACCTCCCCTGGTGAGACTATTACTGAAGGGAAGTTTGGCTGATTCACTGCATTAGGAAAACCTTGAGTCTCCAGGCATAACCCTGCATGCTTCTCATAGACAGCACCTGCTTTGCCTTGAACACCACTAAGGAAGTTGCCAGTGTAAAACTGCATGCCTGGTGCTGTGGTCCAAAGATCAAGAACCCTTGAACTTGATGGATCCTTAACCTTTACTGCATGCTTTAGACCATCTACCGATTCCCCACAATCAAGAACATAATTATGATCATATCCTCCTGGGACTTGATCTATTGTGCTTCCAACGATTTTCTCAACTGTAAAATCAAAAGGGGTTCCCTTCACAGGAAGAAGTTCACCTAAGGGAATCAAGGTTTCATCCACTGGTGTCACATTAGATCCCCAGATCTGAACAGAGTGCCCAAGTATGCTTCCACTATCATGGCCTGCTAGATTCCAGTATGTGTGCTGAGCCAAACTTACAGGGGTTGGCTTGTTTCTTGGAATAGCCTCCATCTCAAGCTTCAAATCCATGTTCCCACATAAAGTGTAAGTTGCAGAGATATCTAAATCTCCTGGGTAACCTGTCAAAAAAGAAAAAGTAAAAACTCCTATAAGACACTGTTTTGGTAATATCACTTGGATTGCAAAGAAAAAGAAACTCAACACTTAAGCAGCAATGAAGTTAGAATCTGGTACATTGATCATTTCATCATGTTGTTGTCAATTAAAAAATTTGAAAAAGGTAACTATTGAAATCAATGTCTTCCAGAAAAAAATGTTATATTAAAGTTACATCATCGGTTGATTGCTGATCTAACCTTGTTCACCATCATAACTATGATAACTGAATTTGATACTTGGATTCTCTCCATGTTTCTGCTCTACCACATCCCACACAACTTTGTCAAATCCAATTTTGCCGCCTGAAGCAAAGTCCAAAGATTGAAGTATGATAGTCATGAAAACAATTTTAAGATAAGCCATCTATGTTTTAACTGTAAAGAGATGTATCGAATGCAGTTTAATTTGAATTCTAATTATGTATGAACAAGTCAAGAGAGAATGCTTCAGATGGCACAAGGAAAACTTAGGAATAAATATTGAAACAAAAAAGTATACATATAAAAGAAGAAGCTGAAATCAAGGCCACAGTTAAAGGGTTTTGGATTACTATGTTACAACTGTATAGATAACAAATATATGTCATAAAACCGGATAAATTTAAAAAGAGATGTTGAAAACATGGTATCGATACGTTCCAACCTAGTAAGCTACCAGGAAAGGTTGGAACCAGGAAACAGCGCACTAGAGATATGTAAAAAGCCAACAGTAGGAATTCAGATGCAAATTACAAATAATGTGCAGTAAAATGCAACAACTAAGTGGAAATTTTTAAATATAAAACATAAAAGGAGATAGATGAATGATAAAGTAGATCATTATTATACTTTTTAAGATTCAAAGTCAAATGCCAAATGTAAATGATATAAGCCTGTCCTCATTGTGCAGAAAACTTTAACGTATCGAACTTTCAAAAAAAGGAAAAAGGAAAGAGTGAAAAAGGGTGCTTTTATCTCTGGGATTGCTTCTGCTTTTTCCAGGAAATATAATGTCAGTGTTCAAATTGAATCTTTTATGCTTTAGCGTCTAATCCCATTTCTAAGAAATCTGTTTGGTTTAAAATCTGGAAAAATTTCTCACTTATCAGAGTCACTTACTCATGTGCAATGACATAACCAATAAACAGGCATATATATAGCAAAGGCATTAGCATACCATGCAAACTATTTGGTCCATTGTTTATTGGCAAGGTATATTGCTGACCATTCAACGTAAAAATCCCATTCTTTATTCTATTTGCTACCCTTCCAACAATACAGCCAAAATATCGTGCAGCACCTTCCTGAAAAAATTATGTTACCGAATTATTGAATCATAAATTTCTATTTGTAATTTCCCGAGTAAATTCATCTCAATATTTATACAAACATGATCTTTCTTACAGATCTTTGAGAACAGTTACAGACTTTCCATACATACCAGATACGGAGTCAATGTATCAAAACCCAGAACCACATCAGCTAGATTTCCTACGTATCAAAAAGAAAATATTGCATATTAGATTGATCATCAACAAATAGACAGAATGAATCGTGAAAAACGACAAAGAAAATACATACAAGATCTAACCGATGTATACTTTTGATTCTAACCCAGATCGTGATAATCAACAAGAAATCTAGAAACCATGTAAATGATGAACAAAGAAGAGAACCGCAAGAAACTACCATCTTTATCAGGAAATTTGAGAGATGTGATGGTGCAACCAAAATTGGTGACCTTCAAATGCAGGTCTCCTTTCTTCAATTCAAACATCTGGGGCTGCTTTTTCTCCTCTGTAGCCATTTTTTTTTCGAGCAATGAATCTCCGATTGTGCAAACAGTTTAGAAAACCTCAACAGCAGTGCGAAGAACTACTCGTCCGCTTAAAGCTGCAGCAAGCAACTCACTGTTTTCAAGGTCCAGCTCTAGTATATAAGCAGTGGAAATTGCGGTTTAATAATTTCACTACGAACCCGCCTTCGATTTTACCCCCCTCGGATAGGGCACTCTGTCTTATCCGGATTGATATTGATCTACAATCTGAACCGATAATTCAGCTCGTTACTATTGGAAACATGGGATCTTTCATGATTAGACACTACGTGAAACTTGCAGAATTGCTTAATATTTACAATGATCTTGAGCCTTGCGTCACCTGCATGCCGGGGGATCGGGTTAAGAACCTGGGGGATCGGGTTAAGAACCTGAGAGAGGGGGAGGAGGAAGCCTTAACAACGGGTTCGTATCCGGGATGTGATAGAGAAAATTTAAAGATATTAATTTTTTTTAAAATTAAATCTCATATATCATAAAAATACATTGTAAAATATAGAACAATGTAAATCCAAAATATTGTTACTGCTTAAAAATTGCACTGCACGGAAGATTGCAATATCACCATTAAATTGAAGCCAGAAAATTTGCAAAGGTATGGAGGGCATTGAATCCATTTCCTTACTCAGAAGCCATGATCTGGCCAAACATATAATTTCTGCAACAACCAAAATGACAGCAATAAAATGAACCCCCTTTGTTACTCAATCCAATATTTCAAAAAATGAAATTAAGCCTCAAGCCTCAACCAAATTTATAACAAATCAGGTCAGGTAATACTTTTGTTCAACAACTACTTGTGAGTAGCACCATAGGGACGACCTGTGACTAGCACCATAGGGCCACATTGAAGATGACTGCATTAAAAGAAGACACAACTTAACTAAGCACAGCCAGGAACTCACCTCACCTACAATGATCGAAAACACCGTTAAGACGCTGAAAAATCGGCACTAGTCATGATGAAGGGGAAAGTAAAAACAGAGCACCATGAGCTTGCATATGGCCATTGGCCATGTGCTGGTGTGCTTCGTTACCTTATAAGCAAACAGATTTTTAAAATAGTTGAACAAGCATCCATCCGTCATCATGTTCATGACTCATGACTCATTACGATGACCCTGTTTTGTTTTTTCTTTTTCCAGCAGAGATATGAGAAAAAGAGCAAAAACCAGCAATGAACAATAAACACGCGTGAATGTGTGAGTCATGGCGGAACAAAGGAGGCGAATCCATGCAAATGCAATGTTTTCCTCGCACGCCCCGTCCAAAACTTGATTTCCTTATGACCCATACTTGCCCCTTCGGCCTTTGGGTTACCATAGTGTTTGTTTATTTAGTCGTACTCCCTTGTTTTCTGTGGTCCGTCTCATGCCGATGGCATGAATCTTGATTGCTTGCTTGCCATTTAACAATGAAATGAAATTTTTGGTATGATTCAGAACAGGAGAAGATAAGTAAGATTTTGTAAGATTTTAATGCAAAATGCAGACATCATTAAAAAAGGCAAGAACAATTCGAGGCGAGGCGAGGCAAGGCAAGGCGACCATTTCAATGTATAAGTACAAATCCAGAGACAAAATTTCATTGAAAATTATGAAATACATACCCATTGCGAATTTAATGCGCTTTTTTACGCGCTTCCGAATCCAACGGAACCGTTCCTGAAAATTTGTCCGGAATCGCAAATCTCCGATGCATAGGTTAACAAAGTCCAAACTTGCAAGATGACCCCCCACCCACCCCTGCAACAAGACAAAAGCTGGTCGCATCCTCCTGGAGCTAAAAACCAAAACAGGTAATTGAAAAGGGACACCCTTAAGAGAAACTTATATTATTGGCAAAGCTTAGTGCTCGACATTGAAGTTGAACATTACTAACAATATAGCATTTCATACCATAGTTAAATTCAGTGTAGTTGGTGTTTTGATACTAGACAATATTTGCAAATAAAAAAATAATCTCAAATAAAAGGATTTTCTAGGCTTTTCAAAGGTGTCACTTAACATAGTCATCTTTGAAGATACATAAAAGGAAACCAATAGACTAGTTAGCAATAAAAACCTGTAGAGAGTGACACCACTTCCAAATTTGTTCAGAGAACGAGCATTCCCCAAAAACATGCACAAAAGAGTCATCGACTTGACAAATGGTGCATTTAGGGCAATCAACTCCTAAGAAGTGAAGCCTATGTCCAATGGGAAGACCTTGATAAATCAAGGACCAAAAAAAGAAACGATGCTTAGGTTGGGCCTTGGAAGTCCAGACACGATGAAAAATAGCTCAAATGCACACTCCATTTTCTATTAAAGTGGAAAGTTGGAATTCTTGGGCATGAAACCAAGATTTGGCTTTAGAAAGGCGTAGGGAATGAAGAGGGAAACCATCAAGCCAAAACCAATTATCATACCAAGGAGTGTTATTGTGCAACTTAGGAACACCAAAGTTGGAAAGAACATGCTCAATGTGCTGGTAAATAAGATTATCTTGTCTTTGAAACTCCCATTTAACTTTGGCATGTTGCCAAGAGGGGGTAGTAGAATCATTCCTAGTAGAAAATAATTGTGAGAAAATTCTTCATAAAGACAATCCAAACTCTTTTTGAAAATAGGAGACCATCAGATGGAGTGCATTGACAAAGATTTCAAGCTTAACTAGGTAAGTTTCCATTGCAAAAAGCCTTTAAGTTGGCTCCAACACCGCCAAATTTGCTTGAATAGGAAAGAATCTATAATCTTCTGAGAACCTCTATTGATGATCCAATTGCTCCAATGAGTGTTTTTCCGTCTGTGGTGATTACCAATACAAGAAATATTATGCTTAAAAAGGATTTTCCAAGCTTCATCTCCTTTTATACAACGAGTGATCCACTTGGAGGCCAAGAGAATACTTTGGTGCTTAATAGAGGGGAGGCCTAAGCTCCTGTGTTCCATGCTTAAAATGCAGATATCCCAAGTGACTCGATGAAAAGCTTTGTGATTGTCCTTATCCCCCCATAAAAAATTCCTAAGAATTTTGTTAATGCTCTAAAAGGAAGATTTGGAAGGAGCCATGAAGGAAGAGTAATACATGTGAGTGGAGCCAAAATATGGTTAGCTATGATAAATCTACCTGTAAGAGATAAGGGTTTAGAAGTCCATTTCAAAGCTTTATGTTTCACTTTTTCCACCACATTATTCCATAAGGTAGTGGGAGTAGAAAATAAAGCTGTTGGGATATCCAAAAGGGTAAAAACCTTTGTAGGAGAAAGCCACTTAATATTAAAATGATAAGTCCAAGTAGGCCTTTGGAGAGAAGCTAGACTGAATAGCTTGCATTTTGCTCCAATTAATTTTAGCTCTTGAAGCTCTACAATAGATGTTAATGTAATCCAAGGCAATGTTAAAATTATTATGGTCCTCAAGCAAAGTGATAAAAGTGTCATATGCAAATTGGCTATAAACAAGATCCTTTCCTTCTTATGAAAGAGAGATATATCTTAACCTTATAGAATAATTGTGAGTTCTAAGAACAGCTCCAAGAGCATTAGCAGCAAGGATAAAAAGATAAGGAGCTAAAGGGCATCCTTGTTGTACTTATTTTTGAAGCTCAATAACCTTAGAGAAGGTTCTGTTAATACAAATAACTAAAGAAGCCTCTAATGAAACAAGATCGATATGTCTATCAAAAATAGTACCTAAGTTATGATGCCTAACTACACTTCTTAAAAAGGACCAATCAAGCATGTCATAAATTTTTGCAAAATCGAGCTTAAGAAGAATGGCTTTTTGATCAATGGAAGAAGCCCAATGCAAGCCCTCAATAGCAGTAACTACATTGTCTAAGATATACCTTCCTTGAACAAAACCAGTTTGCTCTTTGCTGATGAGATGAGGAAGAAAAGGTTTTAATTTATTAACTATAACTTTAGCAACAATTTTGTAGATAAAATTTAAAAGAGTGATAGGGCACTAATTGCTAATGCACATACGATCTCCTGACTTGGGTAGAAGCTTTAATGATACTTACATTGATCACTTTGCCAAAAAGAACCTTTCCTAAGAGCTTTCTTATACATACTATAAACAATATCTTGAAGAGTGGGCCAAAATTTCTTGAAAAATTTTGTAGGAAGACCATATGATGAGCCGCGATATTGCATCAGCCATGATATCGCGTTAGCCCCTGTGATATCGCATACGCGATATCGTAGCATGTCTCCAGTTTTATAAATAAGAGGCAGCTTTCCCTTGTTCACAGATCTAGATCTAGACCCTTAGCCAAACTATAGCAGTTTTACCATTCCAGAGTTAGAATAATTTCCATGTGCCCGCCATATGAGTCTCAAAGTGAACGGATCTTTATTCGAGCAAATTGTACCTGAGCACACATTTGTGTACGGCAATAAAGATGAACTTTTTGATAAACCTTGCAGCATGTGGACTAAGCTAAATAGGATTTAATTACTGTTAAATGTTTAAATGCTTTCTTAGATAATTAATCTCTCTCAACCCTTGACTCTCTTAGTTAAGTGCATTCAGTACGACCGCTTCGAGCACGTGTGTAACACTTGGTACCCCAGTATCGAGTAGCGTTTGGTAATCCCAGTAGCGTTGCACTGGTTTAGGGTGTGTACGACAAGTGGGAATGGATACTGGTGCTAGAACACTTAGAACTTAGTTAGTGAAAGTTAGTCACTTAGTCTCTTCACCCTCCCCTTTTAGCATAGGCGTTAAAAAGATAAAAGATTTAAAAATCACATACCTCAAACTTACTTAACCATACAATCGTGACAATACAAGTAAGTTTGGGAAGACAACGATTGATTAACCTTAAGTGTTCCATTAGGGCGCGTAAGCACTTAGTCCTTAGAGTTCGACTGGATCACACATTGATGAGACGTGATATCGCGTACACGATATCACGTCGTCCCCTGCGTATCGTGTACACGATATCGCGGTCCACCACCAAATCTATAAATAAAAGGCGACACTCTCCTCATTTATCATTCTAGGTTAGAAGTAGGGAAACTCTAGTAGTTTGATCACTCCAAAGATAGAATATTTTCCATGTGCCCACAGTAGGAGTCCCCAAGTGAACGGATCTTTATTCCAGTAGCTTTGTACCTGAACGCAAGTTGTGTACGACAATAAAGATGAGCTTTATGGATAAACCTTGCAGTGCTTGGAATAGGATTTATTACCTGTTATTTCTTACATGCTATTTATTACCTACATTAGCGTGGCATGAGTACGACTTGATTACGAGCATCTACGGGTGTGTACGGCTAGTCAAGGAATCAGCTGCTCATTACGTTTAGGCTAGTTAAGTGCCTTAGTACGACCACTTCAAGCACGTGCATTACGTGTGGTGATCCTAGTAACGATTAGCATTTGGTAGCCACATTTGCATAGTTCAGGGTGTGTATGGTAAGTGGGAACAGATGCTGACGCTAGTTAATTTAGACTTAGTCCTTAGTTAGAGTTAGCTAGTTTCTCAACCCTTTACCTTAATAGCATAGGAGAAAAACCAGAAAAGCTATAAAAATCATATACCTCGGACTTACTTAACCATACACCATGACAACAACAAGTAAGTCTGGGAAGACAACGAATGATTAACCCAAATGTTCCATGGGATGTTTAGGCATTTAGTCTGCAGAGTTCGACCAGATCACGCGTGTTATGCTCGTTTCGTATGGTTGAGTGTAGGGGTACCTCGCCACTCATCATTGGTGCTGTTGCCAGGGACTAAGTGTTTGTGCACCGAATAGAACATAAGGGATATCACTCACATCGTTGTGAGCCTTAACGTACCTTCAGGCTAATCAAGAAAAAATTTATATAACGGTGAAATTAGCACACCGATAAATCACAATGCCTTCTTCTCATAAGAGCAACTCACCACCTAAGGATCACACACGAGACAGTTAGCAAGATAAAACACATAACCAAAATCAGCCAAGTCCTAAACAATATAAGATGACATATACTCATCCCGATGAGTATATTCCTAACTTTACTTTTATTCTCCATCAAGACGAATAGCTGTGGTGGAGAGATTTGGAAGGTAACATTGTGTTACCCCCAGATCGATCAATTTCTCACATGCTTTTCCATGCCTTGGCATAGATAGGCATGACCGAGCTATTTGCTGAATACGTTGCGGAAGATTTTGACATGAGGGATTATTAGCCCACAGATGCCCAACATATGAGGGACTTAAGGGAGGAGAGTCAACATACTTTTCTGAAGGGCAAAGCCCCACATGTCCTTAGTGAAATAGGAGATGAGGAACCCCTTATCACGGGTTCATTAGCAAACGATGTTCCCCCTCCTAACGATGAGGAGGAGGTTGGGTATTAGAAGCTACGATCAACGATACATAACACTGGTTCTAATGCCCGTAAACATCAACTGTTCACAGAAGGAACAACCACTCATGCTAAGGATGGGCACTTAGATCATCACCACGATCAGGGCCGTAGCAACCAAAGGGAAGGCAAGAAACATTGTCATGGCAATGGTTCCCCTTCTTCTTCCCCTTCTTCACATCACTCACCCTCCCCTTCCACATCTAGGCGTAGCCCCCATGAACATAAAGGTGAGGATAAAGGTAAAAAGGATGAAAGACCTCGACGGGAAAGTCGAGAGAGAGGACAAGGGTAAGGACGTAGGGAGAGTAGGGAACAACGCAGACATCACAGGTGTCATGAAAGAGACAATCATGACGAGCCCCTACTCGCAACCTGAAGTATGCTTGACATAACAGAGGCAGTTAGGATACCTACAAGGCATTTAAAAGATAGTCAGGTCAAACGATTAGACATGAAAAATATCCCACGATTCGAAGGGGGATACAATGCTGATCCGCAAAATCATTTACAGGCATTCCATGATGCCTGTGCATTGTAGAATATAGAAAATGAGTGGCAAAAACTTAAGTTATTCCCAAGGATACTCACTAAAGAAGCAGAGAGCTGGTATCGGTCCTTAGAACCGGAAACCATCAGGAGGCGGAGTACGATGCTAAAACTGTTCAACAAGAAGTATCAAACATACTCTAGAGTGTCCAATTTGCATAAGCAGATCCATGGCTGGAAACAAGGTACATATGAACCCTTGGATGCTGCCATGGCCCGCTACTACACATTGTTACATCATTGCCCGGGCCATGGGTACGCTTAGCAGGATCAACTTTGCCATATCGTGGATGGGCTAAAGAATGAAACTAGAAGAACCCTTGGAACTTATGCCCAAGGGAGACTCTTACAACTTAGAGCCCATGAAGTACGTAGCTTGTTGGAGCAAGTAGCAAAAGAAGAGGGTGAGCTACGAAAAAGGGAAAGGGCGGAAGAGTACAACCGCGATCCCTCCCTTCGAAAGAAGGGAGTGAAATTTTGTGATGAAGAGGATGAGTCACTAATCGAAGAGTTGGTGAATTGGAAAACTTTGCATATCCAAAAATTAACAATCGAGGTATCGGCCAAAGTAGACCAAATGTGGGATTCCTTAGACTCAAGAATTGAAACTGTCTTAAAAATTGTAGAAGAGTCTAAGGTAGAACAAAGTAGTGACAAAGGTAAGAAAATGCAGAGAGATTTAAGCCCTGCACATAACAAGGGTAAGGGAAAAATCACTAACTCCGATGTGGCTGTGGACTCTGACACAGACGGTGACGGTGGATGTGAGATTTGCCATTATGACCATCCTAAGGGATGTTGCCCCATCATCTCACATCTACAGGAGTCTGGGGTGTATGCGCTTAATCCAAGACTCAACCAACGGTAAACACCCCAAAGGTTACCTTATCCACAAGGTAGCCCAAGGCAGTTCCACCAACCACTAACGTATTATCCAAGTGGAACTCCATCACAGCCTATCAGAAAACATCAGTAGTGGCAATACCCACAGTCATGGGGGATGCCATCGCAGAAACATCAGTACCCTTACCGGTAGCCTAATCCTTATGGTTATTATGGGTAGCAACTAATTTCCCCAGGTGACTCTATGGGTCACATAAACCCTCCACGTTACTACCAAGTTCAGGAGTATTTTAGGACTCCTTCTCCTTTAGGAAACGCTCCATACCCACACTATCCTCCAATTCCATCTACATCTCTTGCGCCAGTAGCTCCACTGCCAATTGCTCCAACAAAGCCTAAAGTAAACCCCATTCAACCGCGACAACCCAACACTGCGAGGGCTCCCAATCCTCCAATATCAGTTGGTTCTAACAATCATACACCAAAAAGACCCTTCCTTAGGATCAACAATCCAACTAAGCCTTCGCCCTCACAAGCGGTTGAGCATCCTAACACCCCCATACCAAATAAGGTTTCGGGAAGCCCTTCGACAGAGAAATTGCGTCCAATGCATACAGTTATGTTAATACATATAGTAACCGATTGGATCAAGGTCAGCCACCTTCTAAAGAAATTATCGGATTCGGGAGTCCCCCTAGTTTATCTCCAAGTCATTGGGAATGAACCCCATAAGGCTCTTCTTGACTCAGGTTTTGGGGTCAACTTAATCTCAGAAGAACTGTATAAAACCTGGAACCTACCTCCACTCAAGAAGAGTAATGTTTGCCTAGAGCTGGCTGACCAATCCATCATTGTTCCTTTGGGACAGGTTGAGGACATTGTTACCACTGTTGGTGGATGGTCATATCTAGCCGATTTCCTAGTAATCCAGATAAACAATGACAAAGGGAATTTCCCAATTATAATGGGAAGGGCATGGCTAAATACAATCGACGCATGTCTAGGAATCCGCAACCTTTCCCTAGAAATATCCAAGACAAATACTTTTGGGAAAATTGAGAGGAAAAGAGTTCCATGCATCGCATATAGTGACACGGGGTGTCATTGCATGCAGAAATCATGGGTGATGCGAAGTTTAACATTGCCTGCATGCAATCGGTGTGCACAGGATGTTGACATCCAAAGGTGCCTATACGCGATAGCCACACAACAAGAAAACACCCAGTGGTTGATGGCTGATGAAGAGAGCAACTCGACAACCTGCATGGAACTAGTTGAGGGAATAACTAGTGCTTACATTGAAAGCACAAACGTACTAGAGCAAGTCCATTTCCAACTTCCAACCCTTAACTTCGAAAACATCAATTAGGGAAAGTTGGAGATTCTTGAGGAGTTTAAACAAGAGCCCCTCGATTTAAAATCATTACCCACCGATATGGAATACGTGACCCTTAAAAATGGAAAATCGGTGATCATCAACGTAAAGCTCGCACCTAAGCAAAAAGAAAGTTTGCTGAAGGTAATAAACAAGTGGTTAACAGCCTTTACTTGGTCATACCCCAAACTAACCAGAATAGATCCTAGGATATGCCAGCATAGGATTTACACAGATCCCTCTATGAAGCCTCGCAAACAACCCTATAGGTGATTGAACCCAAAGCTAAAACAAATAGTGAAAGAGGAGTTAGAACAGCTTCTCAAGGTGGGGTTCAGTTACCCTATCGCTGATAGCGAATGGGTTAGTCCTCTTGTCATCGTATCGAAAAAAGGAGGTAAATGGAGGGTATGTATAGATTTTAGGCTATTAAATATGGCAACATTCAAAGATCACTTCCCATTGCCATTTGTTGACCAAGTCTTAAACACTATAGCAGGGCATCGCTATTACAGTTTTTTGGATCGAAATAGTGGGTACAACTAGATACAAATTGCGCTAGAAGACCAAGCCAAGACAATGTTCACCAGTCCTTGGGAAACGTTTGCATACAAAAAAATGCCCTTTGGCTTGTGCAATGCACCTGCCACGTTCCAACGATTAGTTCTAAGCATCTTTCAACATCAAATAGGTAATGGAGTAGATGTCTTCATGGATGACTTCTCCACTTATGGGATGAGCTTTGATCAAGCCCTTGACCGGTTAGAGTAAGTGCTGAAACGATGTGTTAAAACCAAACTTAAGCTCAATTGGCAAAAGAGTCATTTAATGGTTCAAGAGGGCGTCGTACTGGGGCACAAAATTTCATAATTAGGAATTGAGGTGGATCCAGAAAAAATCAAAGTCATCCAAGGAATTACCCGACAACCAGAGACAGTTAAAGACATTAGGTCATTCCTTGGACACACTAGCTATTACAGGAGGTTTATCGCGAACTTCTCCAAAGTTGCCAAACCATTGGTAGAATTAATGAAAAAAGATGCATCATCTGAATGGACCAGGGAATGTGAACGAGCATTCCAAACCCTCAAACAGAGGCTTGTGGAAACCCCCATTCTACAAGCCCCTGATTGGTCCAGGCCGTTCCATATCATGACCGATGCATCTAACTATGCCTTAGGAGCCATATTGACACAATTAGACAAACAAAAATGACCATATTACATTCACTATGCCAGTAAGAGTATCACTGGTGCACAACTTAACTACATGACTATAGAAAAGGAATTAATGGCTGTAGTGTTTGCACTGGATAAATTTAGGCATTATGTATTGGGTTACAAAGTATACATCCATACAGATCATAATGCAATTAGGTTCCTTATGAACAAGCCAACGGTTAGCCCACGTATTATACGTTGGTTGGTAATTCTTCAGGAGTTCGACTTAACCATAGTAGACCGCAAAGGCACCGAGAATGTAGTCACCGATCACCTATCTCGGTTGTGGTGGGACAACAAAGAGGATGAATATGCTGTATTTGACCATTTTCTTGATGAAACCCTCTTTGTTGGTGTAGTAAATAATCAACCCACAGAAATAAATTGGTATAGTAGCATTCTTACCTATCTCACTTCCCAACAAATACCATAGGAGTTGGACTTTAGGAAGAAACAACAGTTTCTTCACAAAACCAAGTACTTCGTGGAAATTAAGGGAAAACTTTATAAAGTCTTCCCTGATGGCTTGGTTTGATGGTGTGTGCCCGATCAAGATCAATTAAAAGTTCTACAGGATGCTCATGAGGGCCTTTGTGGGGGTCATTATGCTGGGAGATGAACGACTACTAAGGTCCTGCTTATAGGATATCTATTGGTCAACATTATTCCAGGATGCCCATCATTTCGCCCAATCCTGTGAGCACTGCCAATGTCATGGGGGAATGACTGCTAGAATGGAGGGTCCGCAACAATGGATTCAGCCTTTAGAACCCTTCGATATCTGGGGAATCGATTTTATGGGACCAATTACACCAATGTCCAATGGAAAAGCATATATAATCATTGTTGTTAATTACTTAACCAAATGGGCTGAAGCAGTCGCTGTAACAGACTGCACATCATCTATAGTTGCACAATTTGTACAACAACAAATCGTTAATGGGTTTGGTGTGCCACGTGCACTCATTTCCGATAATGGAACACATTTTATGGGTGCAACCTTTTAGAAACTGATGCAACGCTTAGGGGTTGAGCATAAACTGACCACACCTTACCACCTCCAAGCTAATGGTCAAGCCGAGGTTACTAATAGGGAGATTACAAGAATATTAACATGAACAATTAGAAAATTTAGGAGAGACTAGAGCATGAAACTGAACGACGCTCTTTGGGCATATCGTTCCACTTGGAAGCTCCCTACAGGATATTCTCCTTATGAGCTAGTGTACGGGAAACTCCCAAAACTCCCCATACAGAATGAGCTCTGTACACTGTCCATGGCTTGCAAACTTTACCTAGATCTCGACCTAGCACAAAAACAATGGTTAGCAACTTTGAATGTGTTAGATGAGAATAGACTGGTTGCACTATCGTTAAATGAGTTGCACAAGGCACACAATAAACAACGTCATGACTTAAGGATGCAAAGGTTTAGGTACCAACCAGGAGATAAGGTTCTTTACTAGAACCCCACGCATGTACCCCAACGTACAAAGTTTCAAACCTTGTGGGAAGGACCTTATATTATTCATACTACCTTCCCTTCTAGAGCCATGATGATATATAAGCCTGACAGCCTAGATAAAAGGTTATTGGTTAATGTACAACAAACAAAACTTTTTCGTGAATCCGCAATAGCTAGTGCAAGTTACACCTCCACCAGCGGACAACCTCGCTCATTATTTCGGATCTCTCCCTTACAACTCAATCATGGGGGAGATGGCCACCTATGCTGATCATATGGGGCCCTCAATTCTTTTCTAATTTTTGTTTTACAAATTTCTTTAACTTTTCTAGTTTTTGTTTTACAACATCGTTATACTTTCTCCATTTTTTGTGTGTGTTCCACCCTATAAGCTTGTCCCATAATAAGTGTTCAGAATGATGGCATGAACTATTTTCATATTAATTGCTAATGTTTGGTTTTTACCTTTAAGTCACAATGTTGATACTAAGGTATGTTTCTTTTGATATGGCAGGCAATGAGATCACTTCATCCATCCATCCATCAATTTCTATGGTTTCTCTCAACTTGGAAATGTACAGTTCCCTCTTAATAAGAACTTAAATGAATCGGTGATTGGGCATTTCTCAAACTAAGGAAGGACTCACGAATTGAAAAGGGTGTGACTTCAAGGGAACTTGATGCTTTTGTGTTGGTTATTCTCTTGGGTGCTTGAATGTTTCTTCTTGAGTTTTCTTGCCGTTCCGATGTTACCCAATTATCAGAAGCTGAGATAATAAAAATAAGAAGTCTTTGCATGGTGTGGTTCTCACACATAAAAACACAAAAAAAAAGAGAGAAAAAAAGTGAGAATTCAAAGCACACCCCTTAGACAAATAAACTTGGGCTACAAGCACTGGTTATGGAATCAATAGTGTTCCCTCTAACTAAGGCCCTTCTCACTTCCCATGCCCTTCTCGCTTCCCATTCCCTCCTTTGTTTCGTCGGAATGGTGGTGGCTCTTAGAGGAGGCATTCTTGTTATCCAAGTGGATGGTTAGCTGAATGCATTGATGCGAAGTCACTGGCAGTGGTTTGTTTGAGGCCGGAGTTGGAATGGGATTTTCCAAGTCACATTAATCATGAAACACACATGGGACTGTACACCACCTTATTCTTGGGATTCCATTCCATCCTTTTCTGTCCACCCTTCTCTCCACTGTTCACCTCATTGCCGGTTGTATCATTAGTGTATATATTTTGGTTGATGCATTGTTTTCTTTTTGGTAAATTCTTATGGTTAAGACCTTAACTCTTGTTCCAATGACATTCCCAGAGCCTATGGACTCTTTGAATGTGGGTTTGTCAGGGCATTAAGGGCATACGCCTGCTTTGGGGAGGATCCATTGACATTTCTATTTGGAGCATTCGTTAACTTCTTTTCCCTAACATTCTTGTAATTAAATTTCTTTTGTTCATTACCATCTTGACATCCATTTCATCGGTGCCATAGTTGTCCCTTTTTATCTATCTTTCTTACTTCTTTTCTTTTTTCATTCTAATGCTATCGGAGGTTTGCGATTAGTCATAGGGGTATGGGGCCTAATTTTTTCGATTTTCTCCTAGCCCCAAATTTTTTTGATTTTCTTCCTAACCCCTACATCTTCAGTAGTCATCCTTAATATATTCCTAGATCCATATCAGCCATACCACAACCTAGCCAATGGACTTACACTGAAGTAAGGTATCAATTACATGATGATTCAATTACCCTTGCTAATATACGATTGTGTTGTGTGTGTAGATGGTGGACATGCAAATAACGGATTGGATCTAGAGCAAACATTTGGAATGGAGCAGCACTGAAGCAGCTATACAAGGAGCAAGATCGATGGTGCATTTACAGATGGACAACGAAGGTGCAATCTTGGCATTGGCAGCAGCAACACTTTTTTCTCTCTCTCTTTCTTAGTTGCCAACAAAGGCCTGATGTCATTGTAATAAGGTGTTCACACTTGTTGTCATGAATACCAATTTTTTCAAAGTCTTGTAATGATGATCTGTTCACATGTCATCCCATTAGTTCCATTTCCCTCAATAATTCCATACCTACCTGATATTATTGTAAGGAACTCGAGGACAAGTTTTCATTCAGTCATGGGGCTATGATGAGACACGATATCGCATGCACCACGATATCACGTTGTCCCCTGCGATATCACGTACGCGATATCACGGTCCATTGCCAAATCTATAAATAAGAGGCAACACTCCCCTCATTTATCATCCTAGGCTAGAAGTGGGGAAACTCTGGCAGTTTGATCACTCTAGAGATAGAATATTTTCCATGTGCCCACAGTAGGAGTCCCCAAGTGAACAGATCTTTATTTGAACAGCTTTGTACCTGAACGCAAGTTGTGTATGGCAATAAAGATGAGCTTTGTGGATAAACCTTGCAGTGCATGGAATAGGATTTATTACCTATTATTTC
>MNCI01010116.1:1411544-1423490 GCA_015680685.1 Gnetum montanum | reverse complement strand
TTTAGACTTAGGTCCTTAGTTAGAGTTAGCTAGTTTCTCAACCCTTCACCTTGATAGCATAGGAGAAAAACTAGAAAAGCTATAAAAATCATATACCTCGGACTTACTTAACCATACACCGTGACAACAACAAGTAAGTCTGGGAAGACAAGGAATGATTAACCCCAAATGTTCCATGGGGCGTTTAGGCATTTAGTCTGCGGAGTTCAACCGGATCACGCGTGCTACGCTTGTTTCGTATGGTTGAGTGTAGGGGTACCTCGCCACTCATCACACGTGCATGCTCGTATTCGTATGGTTGAGTGTAGGGGTACCTCACCACTCATCATTGGCACCATTGCTGGGGCCTTAGTTGTTTGTGCGCTACGTAGAACATAGGAAATCATCCATATCGTTGGGAAGCTTAAATGAACCCTTAGGGTTGATCAAGAGAAAAAATAACATAACGGTAAATTGCACACCAAATAGAACTAAGATGTCTTCTTCTCTGAACAAAAGCACTTCACCGCCTAGGAACAACATAAGAGATAGTCGACGGCACAACACACAATACCAAGAACTGCCAGTTCCTCAACAATTCAGTGTGGTATATATTCATCATTATGAATATATACCTGAATTTACCTCTATCTTTCATCAAGACAGACAACTGCGTTGGAGAGACTTTGAGGGTAACATAGTATTACCTCTAGACAGAGCGGCCCCCAACATGCTCCTTCGTCCCCTTGCACGAATAGGCATGTCACAATTATACACAGAGTATGTTGCATGTGATTACCACGCAAGGGACTACCATCCCACATAAGCGCAACGTCAATGGGACTTGCAATAGGAGAGTTACCACACATCGTTGAAGGGCAAAGGACCCCATAATGCTTTGCCCGTCATAAGCAAAATTGAGGGTGGTGAGCCTATTTCAATAGGTTCTTCATAAAATGATGTTCCCCCTCCTAATGGTGGTGAGGAGGTGGTGTATCAGAACCTTCGCTCCATGATTCACAACCCTGGTTCTAATCCCCATGAACACCAAGTGTTCAACGAGGGAACACAAATACAAGATAAGGATGAGCATTCTGATTGTCATCACGATCGAAGCTGGGACCACCGAAGGAAAGGTAGGAAACATTATCATGGCAATGGTTCTCCTTCTTCTTCACCTTCATTGTCACATTCACCCTCTCCTTCAACATCAAGATGCAGTCATAAGGAACCGAACCGTGAGGATAAGGGTAAGCAAAATGAGAGACCTCGACAAGAGAGTCAAGAGCGAGGACGAGGGCACTCTAGAGAATTAAGGCATGGAAGAAGGGAAAGTAGGAAACTGCGTAGACATCATAGACGCTATGAGAGAAATGACGACGAAAAACCCCTACTTGCAACCCAAAGCATGTTAGACATTACAGAGGCCGTTAGAATTACTACAAGGCACCAAAAAGATAGCAGGATCAAGAGATTAGACATGAATAATATCCCATGATTTGAGGGGGGATACAACGTTGATCCTTAGAACCACTTACAAGCATTTCACGATGCTTGTGCCTTGTAGAATATTGAGAATGAATAGCAAAAATTAAAGCTATTTCCAAGGACACTGGTAAAAGAAGTAGAAAGCTGGTACCGGTCCTTAGAACCAGAATCCATTCGAAAGTGGAGTATGATGCTAGAACTATTTAATGATAAGTATTAAATGTACTCTCGGGTGTCCAACCTGTGAAAGCAAATCCAAGGGTGGAAGCAAGGAACTCATGAACCCTTGTATGTTGCCATGGGCCAATACTATGCATTGCTACATCGTTGCCTAGGCCATGGTTACTTACAGCAGGATCAGCTACGCCATCTCGTAGATGGGCTTAGGCATGAAACTAGGAGAACCCTTGGAACTTATGCCCAAGGGTGATTATCAGAGCTTAGGTCCCATCAGATCTATAAATTGCTAGAGCAAGTAGCTAAGGAAGAAGGAGAGCTACATAAGAGAGAAAGTGCAAAAGAGTACAACTACGATCCTTCCCTCCGAAAAAGGGGAGTGAGATTCTGTGAGGAGGAGGATGAGTCACCACTTGAAGAGATGGTGAATAGGAAAACCTTGCCACTCCAAAAATTAACAACAGAAGTGTCAGCTAGGGTAGATCAAATGTGGGACTCCTTAGATAGTAGATTTGAAACTGTTCTCAAAATCTTAGAGGAGTCTACGGAGCGAAGTAGTGACTATGATAAAAAGAAGAAGAGGGATTTGGACCATGCACGTAACAATGGTAACAGTAAAATAGCTATCACCGAAGAGGTTGTGGATTCTGATATGGAAAATGACGGTGGATGTGAGATATGCCAGTATGACCATCCTAAGGGATGTTGCTCAATTATCTCACATTTGCAAGAGTCTGGGATGTATGCACTCAACCCACGACTTAACAAACGACAAGCACCCCGATGGTTACCTTATCCCCAAGGTAACTCGAGGCAGTTCCACCAACTGCTAACGTACTATCCAAGTGGAACTCCACCACAACCTATCGAGCAACACCAGCAGTGGCAATACCCATAGTCATGGGGGATGCCACTGCCCAGGCAACAATACCCTTACTAGCAACCGGATCCATATGGCTACTATGTGCAGCAGCCAATCTCTCCAAGTGACTCTATTGGTCAAGCTCGGGAGTACTATAGGACTCCTTCTCCTAGGGGAGACACGCCACATACATACCATCCTCCAAATCCACCCGCAACTCTTACACCAATAGCTCCACTACCACCCACTTCAGCAATGCAAGGGGTATTCCCCACTCAACTGCAATAACCCAATGTCACGAGGGCTTCGAATCCTCAACCCGCAATTGGTTCTAACAATGTTATTCCGAAAAGACCTTTCTTCAAAACCAATAATCCAACTAAGCCCTCACCATCACAAGTGGTTGAACATCTAAACACCTTTGTACCAAATAAGGTTTCGGGACCTCCTTCAACCCAAAAATTGATTTTAATGCACACGGTTATGTTAACACATGCCGTTACTAACTAAATTAAGGTGGGTCGCCTTCCCAGGAAATTCTCTAATCTTGGAAGTCCTCTAATCTATCTCCAAGTAACTAGGAATGAACCATGTAAAGCTCTTCTGGACTCAGGTTCTGGAGTCAACCTAATATCACAGGAGATGTACAAAGCCTGGAACCTGCCTCCACTAAGGAAGAGTAACATTTGACTAGAGTTGGCCAACGAGTCCATCACTGTCCCCTTGGGACTAGTGGAGGACATCGTTACCACTATATGTGGGTGGTTGTATCCAATTGTTTCCTAGTAATACAAGTAAACAACGATAAGGGGGACTTCCCAATAATAATGGGAAGAGCATGGCTAAGTACTATAGATGCACAGCTAGGAATCTGCAATCTTTCCTTGGAAATATTCAAGAAGAACACTTTTGAAAAGATTGAGAAGAAGAAAGTTCCATGCATTGGATATAGTGACATAGGGTGCCATTGCGTGCAGAAATCATGGGTTATGCGAAGTTTAGCATTGCCTGCATACAATCAGTGTGCACAAGAAATTAATATACAAAGGTGCCTATATGCAACAGCCACATGACAAGAGGACACCTAGTGGTTGATGGCTGATCAAGCGAGCAACTCGATAACATGCATGGAATTAACTAAGGGAATAACTAGTGCTTACATTGGAAGCATAGACACACTTGAGCAAGTCCGTTGCCAACTTCCAAACCTTAGCCTCGAAAACATCAACTGGAGGAAGTTGGAAATTCCTATGAGATTTAAACAAAAGCCCCTTGATTTGAAATCATTGCCCACCGGTTTGGAGTATATGACCCTTAAAAATGGAAAACTGGTGATCATCAATGCAAAACTTGTTCACAAACAAAAAGAAAGACTGCTGAAAGTGATAAACAAGTGGTCAAAAGCCTTTTCTTGGTCATACCCTGAGTTAACTGGAATAGACCCTAGGATATGCCAACATAGGATTTACACGGACCCCTCCATGAAACCTCAAAAACAACCATAGAGGTGATTGAACCCAAAATTGAAACAAATAGTAAAAGAAGAGATAGAATAGCTTCTTAAGGCTAGGTTCATATATCCCATTTTTGATAGTGAATGGGTTAGTCCTTTGGTAATTGTGCCTAAGAAGGGAGGCAAATGGAGGGTGTGTATAGATTTTAGGCTACTAAACATGGCAACATTCAAGGATCATTTCCCGTTGCCATTTGTTGACCAAGTCTTAGACACTATAGAAGGGCATCGCTATTATAGTTTTCTGGATGGGTATAGTGGATATAACCAAATATGGATAGCACCAGAAGATAAAGCCAAAACAATGTTCACCAGTCCTTGGGGAACGTTTGCATATAAACAAATGCCATTTGACTTGTGCAATGCTCCTGCTACGTTTCAATGTTTAGTTCTAAGCATATTCTAATAGCAGATAGGGAACAATGTAGAAGTCTTCATGGATGACTTCTCCACTTATGGGACAAGCTTTGATCAAGCCCTGGACCGATTAGAGCAAGTGCTAAAATGATGTGTAGAAACCAACTTAAGGCTCAACTGGTAGAAAAGCCATTTGATGGTCCAAGAGGGCGTAGTACTTGGGCATAAGATTTCACATTCAGGAATAGAGGTAGACCAAGATAAAGTTAGGATCATCCAAGGAATCACCCGAAAATCAAAAATTATGAAAGACATCTGGTCATTCCTTGGACACACTAGCTACTATCGGAGATTCATTGAGAACTTCTCCAAGATTTCCAAATCGTTGGTAGAACTATTGAAGAAGGATGCACCATTCGAATGGACCAGGGAATGTGAACGAGCATTCTAAACTCTGAAACAAAGGCTTGTAGAAACTCCCATTCTATAAGCCCCTGATTGGTTCAGACCATTCCATATAATGACTGACACATCCAATTATGCCTTAGGAGCCGTACTTACACAGTTAGATGACCAAAAATGTTCTTATTACATCCATTGTTCAAGTAAGAGTATCACCGGTGCACAACTTAACTACACAACTACAGAAAAAGAATTAATGGTTGTAGTGTTTGCACTGGACAAGTTTAGACACTATGTGTTAGGCTACAAAGTGTACATGCATACATATCATAGTGCAATCAGGTTCTTCATGAACAAGCCAACGATTAGCCCTCGTATTATACGTTGGTTGTAATCCTACAGGAGTTCGATTTAACGATGATAGATCGAAAGGGCATTGAGAACGTAGTTGTGGATCACTTATCTTGGTTGCACTGGGACAACAAAGAGGATGAGTACGCCATATCTGATCATTTTCCAGACAAAGCCCTCTTTGCTAGTGTAGTGAATAACCAACCCATGGGAATGAATTGGTATAGTAGCATTCTTACCTATCTCTTTTCCCAACAAACACCATAGGAGCTAAACTTTAGGAAGAAACAACAGTTTCTTCATAGAGCCAAGTACTTCATAGAGATCAATGGAAAAATTTACAAAGTTTGTCCTGATGGCTTGGTTTAATGGTATGTGCCTAATGTGGACCAACTAAGAGTTCTTCAGGATGCTCATGAGGGCCCTAGTGGAGGTCACTATGCAGGGAGACGAACAATTATTAAGATCTTGCTTGCAGGATATTACTGGCCAACACTATTTTAGGATGCCCATTAATTTGTCCAATCCTGTGAGTGCTGTCAATGTAATGGAGGAATGATTGCTAGAATGGAGGATTTGCAATAATGGATTCAACCTTTGGAACCCTTCGAAATTTGGGGAATAGATTTTATGGGGCCCATTACACCAATGTCCAATGGAAAAGCTTATATCATTGTTGTTGTTGACTATCTAACAAAATGGGTTGAAGCAGCTGTTGTAATAGACTGTACATTGTCTACAGCTGCACGATTTGTACAACAACAAGTCATAAATAGGTTTGGTGTGCCACGTGCACTGATCTTGGATAATGAAACACACTTCACGGGTGCAACCTTTCGAAAGTTGATGCAACACTTAGGGGTTAAACATAAATTGACTACACCTTATCACCCCAAGCTAATGGCCAAGCAGAGGTCACTAATCAAGAGATTACTAAAATATTAACAAGGACAATTAGCAAATATAGGCAAGATTAGAGCACTAAGCTGAATGATGCTCTCTAGGCATACCACTCCACTTGGAAACTCCCTACAGGCTACTCTCCCTATGAGTTAGTATACGGAAAACTCCCAAAGCTTCCAATTGAAACTGAGCTCCGTACACTATCCATGGCATGCAACCTCCACCTTGACCTTGATCTAGCACAAAAACAAAGATTGACAACTCTAAACATGCTAGATGAAAATTGATTGGTTGCCCTATCATCAAATGAGTTGCACAAGGCACATAACAAGCAACGTCATGACTTAAAAATTCGAAAGGTCAAGTACCAACCAGGAGATAAGGCCTTTTACTGGAATCCCACACACGTGCCCCAACACACAAAATTTCAAACATTGTGGAAAGGGCCTTACATCATTCACACAACCTTTCCCTCAGGAGCCATGACCATATACAAACCTGAAATCCCTGATAAGAGATTATTGGTCAATGTGCAACAAACCAAACCCTTCCACGAACTTAGAACAGCCAGTGCACATAATACCTCTAAGAGAGGATGACCTCACTCATTATTTTGGATCTCTCCCTTTCAATTCAGTCATTGGGGAGATGACCACCTATGCTGATCAATCAAGGCACTCAGTTCCTTTTTGAATTTTTGTTTTAGAAATTTCTTTAACTTTTCTTATTTTTGTTTTGCAATATCGTTCATACTTCTTTGTTTATTTGTGTGTTTATTTATTTATTTTTGTTAAGTTTGTCACTTAATAAGTGCTCCGAAGATGGTATGAACTGTATTCCATTGATTCCTAATGTTTGGTTTTTACCTTTGAGTTATGATGTTGATACTAAGGTATGGTTCTTTTGATATAATAGGCAATGAGTCCACTTCATACATACATCCATGAATTTCTATGGTCTCTCTTGGCTTGGAACTGTACAGTCCCCTTCCTTAAACAATAAGAACTATCAATGAATTGGTGACTAGGCATTTCTCAAACTAAGGAAGGCTTCAAGGATTGAAAGTGTGTGACTTCAAGGGGATTTGATGCATTTGTGCTGGCCATTCTCTTGGGTGCTTGGATGTTTTCTTCTTGAGTCTCCCATACCATTTCGATGCTACTCCATTATCAAGAAGCTAAGTTAATAAAAATAATAAGTCTTTGCATGGTGTGGTTCTCACACATAAACATTAAAAAAAATAGTGAGAATTCAAAGCACACCCCTTAGACAGAATAATAATTTGGGCTACAAGCACTGGTTATGGAACTGAATAAAAATGTTCCCTCTAACTAAGGCCCTCCCTCGCTTCCTACCTTCTCCTTGTTCATTTCATCGGAATGGTGGTGACTCTTTGGCAGAAGCATTCTTGCTACTTCAAGTGGATGGATTGCCCAAATGTATTAATGCGAAGTCACTGGTTGTTGTTTGTTTGAGGCTAGATTTGGAATGAGATCTACTAAGTCACATTAACCATTAATACACCAGGGGCTATACATCACCTTGTTCTTGAGATTCCATTCCATTCTTTTCTTTCCATCCTTCTTTTTCTATTTATCACCTCATTGTCAGTTGTATCAATAGTCCAGATTTTGGTTGATGCATTGTTTTCTTTTTGGTAAAATCTTGTGGTTAAGAATTTAACTCTTGTTTCCAAATGACATTCCTAGAGCCTACGGACTCTTTGAATGTGGGATTGTCAAGGCATTAAGGGTATGATCCTACAGCCTACGGACTCTTTGAATGTGGTTAAGTTTGCCATGTATTGTAATGATGATCCATTCACATGTCACCCCATTCACCATTAGTATTATTCAAGTCAATAATCCCATACCTTCCCAATATTTTGTAAGAAACTTGAGGATGAGTTTTCATTTAGTCATGGGGGTATGATGAGCTGCGATATCGTGTATGCAATATTGCATCAGCGATATTGCATCGGCCCCTGCGATATCACGTATGTGATATTGCAGCCCATTACCAGTTCTATAAATAAGAGGCAGCTTTCCCTTGTTCACACATCTAGATCTAGACCCTTAGCCAAACTATAGAAGTTTTACCATTCCAGAGTTAGAATAATTTCCATGTGCCCACAGTAGGAGTCTTAAAGTGAATGGATCTTTATTTGAGCAAATTGTACTTGAGCACATATTTGTGTACGGCAATAAAGATGAACTTTCTGATAAACCTTGCAGCATGTGGACTAAGCTAAATAGGATTTAATTACTATTAAATGTTTAAATGCTTTCTTAGATAATTAATCTCTCTCAACCCTTGACTCTCTTAGTTAAGTGCATTCAGTACGATAGCTTCAAGCATGTGTGTAATGCTTGGTAACCCAGTAACGAGTAGCGTTGCACTGGTTCAGGGTGTGTACGACAAGTGGGAAAGGATATTGGTGCTAGGAAACTTAGAACTTAGTTAGCGAAAGTTAGTCACTTAGTCTTTTCACCCTCCCCTCTTATCATAGGCGTTAAAAATATAAAAGATATAAAAATCACATACCTCAAACTTACTTAACCATACAATCGTGACAATACAAGTAAGTTTGGGAAGACAACGATTGATTAACCTTAAGTGTTCCATTAGGGCGCGTAAGTACTTAGTCCTTGGAGTTCATCTAGATCACACGTGCACGCTCGTATTCGTATGGTTGAGTGTAGGGGTACCTCGCCACTCATCACCATCCATACTAGGGGCTTTGCCATCATGAAGTTGTTGAAGAGTCTTACCAAGATCCTATTTAGAAAGAAGAGTAGCATCACCAAACATGAAACGATTAAAAGGAGTAATAAATCCTAAGCAGGTATTAACTATAGTGGGATCAATATCTTCTTTATGAAAAGTCCTAGAGTAAAAATCAAAAAAGCCTGTAATATGTCAATCTTGGAAGTAAATATATTATCATCAACTTGAATAGCTAGGATTTTAGGGGATGAGTGTCCTCCTTTGAGGAGATGAAGAAAATATTTAGTAGCCTGGTCATCCATATAGAGGCAAGAAAGATAGGTGCAAAGGTGAGCAGCTCTAGCCTCATAGTGATCCATAATACACATGTTCTCCTTGGTAATTTGCAAGCGACAAAATTGAGCCTTAGTAGCTTTACGTATATTACTAGTATTTTGTAATAAGGGAATTTCCTTATGAAGGTTGGACTTATGAGAATTTAGTTGAGAAGCCATCAATTTACCCACATGTTTGGAGAACTGCTAGAGGCGAGTACAAGCATTAGTCCACCGATCAATCCAACTGTCTTCTCCAAGGGGTTTAGGATGTAGATTCTATATTTTCATCAATAAAGAGGAAAGGGAGTTGCTACAAAGAAAAGCAATGTTAAAAATATAAAGGCCATTGGAAGAGTGGGAGTAGCTAGAAAGGGACAGAGACCAGTGAATAAGATAATGATAAGACATAACCTAGGTATAATATGCCTAAACAAGAGCACTATTGGTGGTAGTAAATTGAATAGAAGCATTTGTAAACAAGTAGATCTGACCCAACCTAGAAGAAATGTAAAAGTCCCCATGCTTAGCATTACTCCAAGTAAACCAATTAGAAGTACTAGAAGAGGGGTAATTTCCATTAGCTTCCTGTAAATTCAATTTACTCTTCAATGAAAGCCAAACAAAAAGCTCACTATTATCTAAACCACCTCTTTGTCCTCCAAACTTATCCTTTGGATGCTCAATCATATTAAAGTCTCCTATGATGATCCAATTAGCTATGGGAAAGTTGTACCCAAGCCAATTCCAAAAAAGCTCCCAATCATTCAAGTTACAAGGAGCATAAATGGAAATGAGCCCTAGGATTTCATTAGCATACTGTAACCAAACCCAATAACAATGCCTTGAATTATCACAACCATGATCAATAAAAAACTCCTGCCATTTATTGTGAAGAAGAATTATAGCTCTTCCTTTGCCATGTTCATGGTGAGAAGAGACATAATAACTATTGGGGAAAATACTCTTATAATAGGTTTGAAGATGGAATCCTTGAATTTTAACTTCTTGAATACAATAAACATCTAGGTAATGTCAACGAATATAATCTCAGACTATATATCTTCTAATAGCATTTGAGAGTCCCCTAACATTCCATGATCAACACTTCATTGTGGATGTGAAGATGAAGAAGGATCTCCTTCAACTATTAAAGCTTTAAAAAAATTCCTAGACTCAAAGCTATTTACTAAAGGACGATGAGCACTTGTCCTTCTGCTAGTGGATTGATTAGCATTAGCAACAACCAAGGATCGGTACCTTTTAGGGAAATCGCTAAAGATAGGATTATCATGTGTGACTAAGGTGTAATATTTTTGGATAAGTTACTCCCAGCGACTAGTAGCATCCTTTGGAGCCCCTTAGTTAAGAGGATTCTTAGTAACATCAGTAGCCTCAATATTCATGTCTTCCACATTTGTCATCTTGGGGTTTGAAGTAGAAGGATTATCCAAGGAGTGCACCTCAATAGTATCATTACCTATATTCTTAGATATATTTTTATCTTTTAATTCTTTACTAACCTGTTTAGCTAAAATTTTCTTGACTTCAACCTTGGCCAATAGCTTTGAACATTGAGCTTTCTGATGATTAGGAACAAGACAATAATAAGAATGGTTTGGGAGTGTAAGATATGAAATTTTTTGTACAAAAGTCTTTCCTTTCACATTAAATTCTAGTGAGTCGGGATGTTGCTTTTGCGTATCAATTTTAACACACACTCACCAATTTGGTCTTGAATGGAAACCTAAAAAGGACTTCATATCGATGACCTCTCCAACTTGCGTAGCAAGAATGTCAACATGTGGGGAAAAGTGTGATGGAAGAGCTAGATATTCTATCCATACTAGCAAAATACTTTTGCTTTCTTTTTTCGAGTCAAAATCCTCCTTCTAGGGTTGAAGCACTAAAAAGGATCCATAAACATCCCAAATAGATTGTTGTTTCATGAAATCTTCCATAGCCCTAGTTTTAAAAATGAAAAAAAACTTTCTAGTAAGATTAGAAGCTAAGGTTATTCTAATATTTCTAAGTTCCCATAACTTTTTAACCCATTCTTGGAAAACTGAGGCAGGATGAATTCTACTCGTAAAAAAGCCAATTGCACAAAGATAGATGAAGGTTTGAACGGTTTGATCAAAGATGTCTTTAGGAAAGTCAAAACATAAAATGTTGTCATTATTGTTCATATTAGTAGTATTCTTAGTGGGTTGCGAATCACTGTTGGAGGAGTCCATTATTTTCTATTTTTTCCCTACAACATCAGAGAATGAAGAGACAATTTGGGTCATGTAGACTTATTGAGCCCTAGCCCAAATGCTTCAGGGAATCAGAGTAGAGAGTGTATTATGAAAAAAAAATAAAAAATAGAAACAAAAAAGGAACAAACCCACTAGGAAGCCTATTCACCAAATGGCAAGAGGCACACACAGGCATTGAATTGATTACCTAAAAACCCCTACCAATCTTAGTTGTCAAGGAAAGAAGCTCCCACAAATTAGTGCTTAAGCACAACACAACTCCACTTCTCAATAGCACAATGCATGATACTATTGGCGACCGTTTGGGACGCGACCGCCAACGAGTGTCCTCGAATAGGATTTAGGTGCCTGCTGATCTCTGGCAACACCAAGGCCCAGATACCTCCAAATAAACTCAGTAGTTAATGTGAGTATGTGTGTGTGCTATTGCGGCATGCGGTTGTGAGAAATGTAACGATTGCGTTGCGTGTAAACTACAAATGACTTACTTTAAAGAGATTCAGCCAACTTTGCCAAGTACTGTGAGTTCTTGAAAATTTCCTATTTTGTTCAACTGCCTAGTCTACGTGGTCCTTATAATACCTACTTGTAACAAATAAAATTTTGCAAAAA
>MNCI01010116.1:1264191-1411429 GCA_015680685.1 Gnetum montanum | reverse complement strand
AATTTCTGATTGAAATACCATGGGAATTCACTTTAAAGATAAAGAAGCTATTAATGTCCCATCAAAATACCAAAGATTTTCTGAACCCTCTCGGCTACTAAATTGTTCCACGGCGTGACTACAAACAGAGGCTCTCTTCCAACAACCCAATAGCAGTTCCCAAACGTTGCACAATAATGAAATTTACTACTAAAATACTCTTAAGGCTTTTATTCACTAGCGCTTCTATGGCAAAATTTTAACAGAAATTTCTATTGGGCAACAAGAACAATAAGAGCAATCTAAAAATCCCAAAATTACTCGCCAAGGATGATACTATCTAAACCACTAGCTAAGCAATTTAAACAAAACAAAAAATGAACTGCATAACTCACAGGACCATAACAAAGAGGCTGAAATCTTTATTCTAGCAAGCCATCTTGCAAGCAATCGTTCACGCTTTCTTCTTTACAAATGCTCTTCTCCCCAAGACTCGAGGTGTCTTCAAGTAAGAGCCCAAGTGCTAACTAGTAGCCTTCAAAATATGATGTATGAGACTCTGAGTATCCTCTCCCAAAGTCTTCCAAATGATGATTCCTCTCCCAAAGTCTTCCAAATGATCATTCCTCCACCTGGTCCTCCCCCCTGAAGCCTTTTTATAGGTTTCCAAGGTAGGTAGGGAAGTTACATATTGAAAATATCTCACCTAACTTCTCTCCCAAGTAACTTGGCCAACCAATCAGAAGACTACTTGCCCAACAAGTTAGGAGGTTACTTGCCCAACAAGTTAGGTAAGTTACAACAATTTTTGGGTGGTTGCAACCACCAAAGAGATAAAAGAGGTTGACAAGTGGCCTTGGTGTAAAATTAAAATACAATCTTTATGTCCCTTACAAGCTATAGTTGCAACTTACTCCATACATATATGTCCCTTTTATTGTGCTTCTTCAAATGAGATGTCAAGTTTAAAATATCATAAATATCTCAAATATTTCTCCTAACTTCTCTCTCAAGTAATTAGACTAACCGATCAGAAGATTACTTGTCCAACAAGTTAGGAGAAGGTTAGGTGGTTAGGGAGTTAGGAAGTTATGCATAAAATGAGGAGCATTTTATGCTAACTTTGATATAATGAGGACTTTATAGGATAATCAAAATTGCAAATTTTTAATGGGCAATAATATATTTCATAACTTGGGATAATTGGTGGCAAGTCTCTAAATCAAGGCTTCACATTATAGGTATTTTAATGGTCATAATATGTATATATATACTTTGGTTAACTTGTTTTGGTATTTAAACCCTCGATACTCCCGTGAGGTTATAGATTAGTGATAATTTTATATGTACTTTGGTGCAAATGTAAGCGGCAAAGTTTGTGGGTAAAATCTTTGTCTTTCCTGGTAAAAATCGCGCATAACCATGGGCGCCATCAGATGGTTTATATTTTTTGCTTTTTTTTTTGCATTCCAAACCTTTGCACAAAATCGGTAGAAACTGCCATGTACTTTAACCCGTTCCGGTGCTAACTCCTACGATCGCGGATTGTTGAACACGGCCACACCTGCGGAGTTTAACATACAACACCGACCCTGGCTTTTCTCCTTTATTCTTTGCAACTCGAATCCGAAATAAGTCTGTTACAGAAATATCAGCAAAATAGCAAGCAAGAATGGATTGATAACGCGGGCCTTTCTGGCGGTTGCTGGTGCTCATGGTTGCCAAAAAAAAGGGTACAGCGGTTCATCATTTCCGGCGTGAATTCAATATCCATATGGGTGCCCCACACGGCGGAAGTTGTGCTGCCTGCAAACGAAGAAGAAACCAATGCATCCCTCCGCTATTTGGCCATGCCGTATATGTGGCCCTGGGTTATCAAATCTCCTCTGCGCGTTGTGCAAGTGTCTCTGGCAACTGCGTCGATTTAACCAGCCCGCTTAGGGCGCTGATAGAACAATCTTGTTACTGTAAATTGTACAGAAATACAAGAGTGTAATTCTGGTTTTAGGCAGAAGAAGAAAAGACTGATATTTTTGTATCTGTTTTCTGGCCACCACAGCCCCAAATTTTAAACAACGGTTGCCCTTCTCAAAACACATTTTTTTTCTGCAAATTTTCTGCCCCCTTTCTTCCTGATTGTAATCTCTTTGCCATAAAAATAAATTTCAGCAAGAAACTTCGGCTTTAGGATGGGTTTATTGTATTTCCGTGACGATTTTCTGACTTGAATTAAAACCGCTACCATTACTGCGTTTTTGAGAAACAACAATGGATTTTGCTTTCATTTTTGTGCAGTTTCCTGGTGAAGCCAGATGAAATTCGAAACAGAATTAGGACTGCCCAAGTATTTTATTGCTGATCATTTCTTTCTGCCCTGAATTCAAGTTAAACCCATTTGCTCTGAAATCCCCTGTTCTCTGAATGAATTTATCTTGCGATTTACTACCGTATTCACATTCAAACCCTTCAGTCTTGCACAAAGAAATCAATCGCTTTCTTCCTGCTCGTTCCGGTGAATAATGTGAATAATAAAACTCTTGATATTTTGGCATTTTATTTTCATATCCTAATAAGGCCTCAACAGCATTTTATTTAATAAAGAATAACTCCCAAACATCTTCAACCAACATTCAAGCTATATGTTTTACTTTCAAACTCTTAAACACTGATTATTCCAATTGTAAATATGATAGTCCAACTGTTCCATGAAATGGCTAAATGTGCCAACAGATACTACTATGCTACTCAAAAAAATGGATTAAGTGCATACAAGTAGACCCATAACAACAACAGTTAGAAAACCCAGTTGCAGCCACAAAGAAGATCTCAGCGTGAAACCAGTTTAACTTGTTACAATTGAAACCCATGAAAAAACTAAAAATAGAGCCTAACCATAGTCTGCATCTAATTTCATATTGTCTTATTTCAGACTATCTATCATCTGGAAAATGATATGCAATTCCTGTGCCCCTCGTGTAGATTAGTGTAGTGATCCGAACTCAATGATTTACTCAAAAACCTACCTTTGCCAAGAGAAATGCCTTAAATTTGAGACCCATCCATTAAGAACTTGAAATAATTGTAATATAGGTTCATAGATATATAGTTTAATTAGAATTTTATAATTTAGTATTATTTATTAGAATGAAACTCATGACTTGGAGCTTTCAAATTAAAAGTCTTACTACTAAGGTAACATTTTATTGTTAGTTGTTTGCATGTGCATTTAACTTACATTTCTTTTGTAGTGTCTAAAAAATTTTAAGGCCCATACTAATTGCACTTCATCTTTTGTTGCCCTAATTTCCTCAAGTTACATTTAGGTGGTACCTCTACTGATTATTATGTTGGTTTCATAGTTAGGGGTGTTGTAAACCCAAAATAAATGTAATATAGGTACACCCCAAGATATATAGTCCAATTAGAATTTTATAACTTAGCATTACCCATCAAAGTCAAACGCATGACTGAGAGCTTTAAGATCAAGAATCTTATGACTAGGCTAACATCTCATTATTTGCTAGTTTCATAGGTAATAAGTTGCAAGCTTAAGTTATGATGGAAGTATGTCATTTCTTTTAAATTTTGTAATCAATTTTCTATACATGTTTTCTACTCTATATCATAACATATACCTTGTTAGTAGGGGATGTTGGAATTGAAAATATTGCTAAGAAAATGTTTCAAGTAATTTAACTATATGGTTAGAGGTAAATATTTAGGAAAAAGATAAGTAAAAAATTTTGCAATAAAGAACTAAGGAAGATAATAAATTTTCTACAAAGATATAGTTGTGTATATATAGCTATATGTAGTTAGAACCATAAAATGTTTTTTTAATAAATATTTACCCTTGAGACATATAGTCAAATTAGAAGTTTATAACTTAGTATTTCCCCACTAGAATAGAACTTGATAAATTCAATTATTCTTTGGCTATGATATCGTAGATTTGATATCGTAGCACAAGCTATGTCATCATATATGCAATATTGTGGGATATGTGCTAGCTTATAAATACAACGCTTAGGCAAAAAGATTTATAATAAGTTTCATTTTGTAGTAACAAAACTCTTTCAGTTTGTTTTTGTGAATTTAGTCTTAAGTACTTAGAGGTGTGAATGCTTGTAGTGTAGTATGACTTAGTGAACAGAGTCTTTATTCAAACATCTTGTACTTGGGCACAAGTGTGACTGACAATAAAGATTGAGCTATTTCATATTATTGTAGCATTCTCCTAGTTTATTGCTTTGCTTAGAATAATGTTTACCATTTTCACTTAGACTACTATTATTGCTTTCTTATTTAATGTTTTATTATTCCATGCACTTTACTTTTACTATTATTAGTATGTAGAATGGATACAATAGATTTAGAGTGTAAGGTGTGATCATTTGGTAACCTAGTAGTATTATTGCTTGGTTCGTCTAATAGCAAAGTACTTAGTAATCCCAATAATTGTTACACAAGCCTAGGACGTGTACGGAAAATTAGGAATGGATATCCATCACCATGGGATAGAATAGATTTGTTTACTATTTTACTTAGAATTAGAAACTATTTTCATTTCATCATGTTCACTAGAAGTAGCGATGGCCCAACAACATCAATTATCATATACCTCACTATGAGCTAAACCATACCCATAGATTTCACTAACTCTACATGGAAAGATAATGGTTTTGAACTTAAACCAATTGCTAGAATAACTACATTGTATCATCTATGGATTATAATTTGGTTATGGGTGAATGCTTGTGACTTGTATGATTGGATGTTGGATTGCTCCACCACTCATTATTGGCACCGTTGCTTAGGACAAGTCAATGTATGTTGAGTAATTTATTGCATAAAGTTCGTTATATTAAAATTCAAAGCAAAATTCATAACCTAAATAATTAAGCATACTCACCAAACATCTTAAACCATAACATGACTTCAAAAAAGGATACATCATCACTTGCCAAAGAGACAAAAAGGGGCAATGACAGAATTAGTGATGAAGAAGAATCGGGGATGCTAATGCAAACAAGAATCACATATGCTCACATTGATCCTTATCATCTAGATTTTATTTCTATCTTACATCAGGATAGTCAAATGAGATGGAGAGATATACAAGGTGATGAGCGGCTAGGTACCCCTACTCCCAACCATACGAATCACGAGCGTTCACACATGACTCAGTCGAAATTCGTAGACTGTAAGCACTTAACATACACTAGACTCTAACCAGTGAAACCTTGGGTTAGAATGGTCGTTGTCATCCTAATCTCACTTGTGAGGTTTTGTTTATGATGGTTAAGTGAGACTAAGGCTAATGATTTTTATAGCTTTTTAATTATCTTTTTGGGCGGCTAATTATCTTGGAAAGTAAGGCTAGAATATTAATTAATCTAAGATTATCTTAATCTAAATCTTAACTAATCTTAACATAAGTATCCAGTCCCATCTTCCGAGCACGTTCTAAGCATCTCCTAAGACTTCTGGGTTACCAGACATTAAGCGTCATTGGGTTTACCAAGTGTTTGAGTTACATTCGAGATGGTCATACTTATGGCCTTTAAGAACTACGAATGAACAATAGCGATTGAAATCATAATAACAAAAACTTAAGTAATTAACAAGTAACTAATAAGGCATAAACATATTAAACTATTGAATGCATAAAATAGCTAAGTCCAAATGCTGCAAGGAATGCTTGAATAGTTCGTCTTTATTGCTGTCACGTCAATGGGCTTAGATACATCAATGCTCGAATAAAGAGCTAATTACTTTTCTTACACCTGCTACGGGCACTTGGAAAATATTCTATTTCCTGTAGGAACAAACTGCAAGAGTTTTGCTACAACTAACTGAAAGGTGTCTAAATGAGGTGGAAGACCCTCTTATTTATAGGTTGGGATAGGCGGTTGCGTAAACGGGGCCATGTCGATGCAGGAAGGCTACGTCGACGGGCCCACGTCGATGTGACTGTGTATACACAGCCCCGTATACATGGCCTAGTCAACGCATTGACTGAATGACACTTCATCATACCCCCACGACTGAGCAAAAACTCAGCCGTGAGTTACTTTACAATTTGGAAGGTATGGATTCTTATTTAACAACACACATAACATAAACACACACATGACACACACATGACACAACATGAAATTGACCAAGTTCCTGAGTTATAGAGGAGGAAAAGTTACAAAAATGGCGGTATTCAAAGACAAAATTAAACCCCTCATTGGTCCTAGAGCCTCTACTATGTAGGATGATGCACAAAATTGCTGGAAATGATTACACCGTCCCTGGGGGTGGTGATTCTGACAAACCTTCTCCAGCCTTTGGCTTATGTGTTGGTGGCAGCACATAGTTTTATCCTTCATCATCCCTCTCCACAAGGCAATTGGGGCATACTAGAATACATCATTGGAATATCGTGCTATCCTTACTCATTTGCACAACTTTTGGATTAGGCAGGGAAAGGGGAGAGCTCATCTTCCATGTTCATTCTCAGCGAACCTTTTTTCAGTCTCCAAAAATAGCACCTGTGGAAGACTCATTGGGAATTTTCCACTCAAGGCAACACATGCACGAGCGGAGAAGGCTATGATTTTGCTGGGTCTTACCGTTGGGCTTAGGTGGTAAGATGTGATCTTTGAGTACACTCTCTCCACCATGGTTAGAGAGCCGAATTCCTTGCGCTATACCCTATAACATCGTTTGGTCCATTCCGCCTTTACCTATGAATCGGCTTGCTTTGGAATTTCTACCACATCTACCCTAGTTTTGGGCAGCCCTAGAGCCTGTGCTATTACCTCTAAAGAGTAAGAGACATAAATGTCTTTGATTCTTACTCTAGATCCTGGTTGCCGATTCATCCAGAAGAGATAAGTTTCTTCTAAGTACCATTCACCATTGGTTGTGATGATTGGCTACATCAGAGAGTTCTGCAGTTGGGGCCTCACTTCTTCTGGTGTGTTCTCGAGGAATGGTCCAAAATTTAGCTCTTGAAGGACCATTCATTGCATCTCGCACGACGTGATAGCATCAAGGCAGGCTTGGGTCAGGGTAATCTCAAGCTGTGGTGCTATCCCAGGAGTCTCATCCCCGAGCGATTGCTCACTGGGAATCTTCTCTTTGGGAATTTGATGAATAGATTCCACGTTAGGTCTTTCATGAAGGGCCTAGTTGCATGAGAGCCCTCCGCATGCTCTGGAAGTTGCACACCTCGTCCCCTTCTTGTGCGTGGGTGCTTGTCCCTTGGTTGTGATGGTCCTTCGTCACTTGGATGCCTCAGTTTGGGTGCCATCTGCAAACCAACATAACCGCCTGTTAGACCATTCATAAATAGCTTAAGATGGTTCGTATATACCTTCTCAGCCTGACCAAGTTATGTTGTTGGCATAGGCACATCGTTAAGTCTTCTGGAGCGTTAATTTATGGGTTAGGGCCAAATTTTTCATAATTAACCAATTAATTAACTAATTAATTAATTACACAAAGGCACAACCCCCCCACAAATGAGAGCATACCTTCAGTTGCGTAAAAGGGTAAGGATAGGTTGATGCGGACACACGATGGAATGTAGGTGTGTCGGGAAGGGTTAGGCAGAAAAAATGACAAAAATTCCCCTCAATTTGGACTCCAAATGATGAAAATTGCAAAGCACAGTGGGTGTATATATAGGGGTTAGGCGCTGCGTCGATGGGGCCGCATATATGTAGGCACTGCATATACAGGGCTCCGTATACGTAGTGCTGTACATCCATTGACTAGCATTGACCAACCTGGAAAAAACCCGAAACGATGAATTTAAAAAGCCAAATTGGGGTGGTTGAAGCACGTGAGAGGCCTGGTCATGGCTGAGGACATGAGGAAGGTAATTGAGCGCAAAAAAAGAGACAAAAAAATTGGAGAATGAGATGTAAAAAAGAACTCCGTGAGGAAGAAATCGAATGATGGGACACAGAAAATAATCAATCAAGAAATCTAAAGGATAGGAGACGGAACAAGCTGAACTAGGAACATGTAGGTGGGTCCTCCGCATAGCAGGCAACAACCTTCATAGCCCCTGCATACCCTCAACACTAGGGTTCGTGGGCCCGGGTGCCAAGAATTGGTGTTGGCTGGTTAAGACTCCAAACCAGGAGATCTTGCCAAGGCATGAGAAGCCTACAGAAATCACAATGAACCCACAAAACATAAAAAGGGTAGTGAGGGAAGTATAGAGGGAAGTGGGAATAGAGGGAGAGGAGAGAATGGGAATTCTGATTGTTGGTCACATAAAACCCCATGTGCGATTGTGGTTAACTAACCTGGTAGAACCTTTCCTAAGGTTAGACCCAAAACCATCCACAGTCAGTGACATCGCAGTAATAGACAAAGTCCTGGCCATCCCCCAAGGAAGCAAGAGCAACCCCATAGAGAACCACCACTCCAGTAAATGTGAGAAGAAGGAAGTGAAACAGGATGAAGTTAGAGGTGACCAAGGAAGTCCCATAACTAGTGCTTGTGGCCCGTTAGCGGCGGTCTAAGGGGTGTGCTTTGAATTCCCACCAAGTGATTATTTGTTTTATTTTTTTTGTCAGGGGGAACCACACCATGCAAAGACCCATACGTGTCTGTATGCATCCGACCAAGGGATGTGCTTTGAATCCTCATGTTTTTTATTTTTTTTGAATATTTTTGATGAGGACCACACCATGCAAGGTTGAACTGCCCAAAAGCTTCCGTGGAGAGAGAAACTTGGAGTGGTAGGAAATTCGTAAGGGCACACCAGCAACCGAGGAAACAGAATAGAATGACGAATAAAGCATTCCCCTTGAAGTCACACCTGATTCAACTAGTGGATCATCCCCGAGTCTGGGAACTACACAAGTCACACGTTAATTATAATGTTTTTAAGTGAAGGGGTTGCATGTTTGCAACATAAGGAAAACCATGGAATGGTAAATGAGCGAATGACGTGGACTCACTGCCAAGTTTATGAAGTGAAAACAAATGTAAAATCCAAGGACAACCATGTAATGGTGGGAGCCAGCTAACATGGAAGACTATTACAGTACCCATCGTATGAAAACTGACCACGCCAGACACCTGAAGACAATACAACGATGTCTTAGCAATTATGTGAAAAATGGAACATGCATAAAGAAATGAAAAATAATTAAAGAAAAGGAATAGATGTTCAAAGAATGTGCAAAAGTATGAACGATGGTGNAAATGGAATGTGGTTGACTGGGTGATGGCAAGGTGGTGGCACTAGTTGTGTGGAGTTCATGGAAAGGTTTTAGTTGTTGGTGGTTGACTAACTATGTTCTGGTGGGGTCCTCAGGTTTGTGGATAAGCAAGGCCCTGGATGGGAAGGTTTCAGAGACAATATAAGATCCCTCCCATAGTGTTTGAAACTTGGTCGGTTGGGATACATGTGAGGGGTTCCAATATAATACCTTGTCTCTGCATCTAAATGTGACCTTCCGAATCCTAATATCATGTCGTTTCTTGTTATAGGCCTTGCAGATTTCATTTGAAAATAGGGCCACTAATCGGTTCTCATATAGCACACTTAAATTGATTAGTCGTTCACGTTGTGCTAGCGGTAGGTCAAGGCCGAGGTCACTGGTGGTGGATAGTATCCAGAGTTCTGCTTGGATTGGAAGCATTGGCAACTTTCCATATACTAACTCATAGGGAGAGTACCCTATAGGAAGTTTCCAAGTGGAGCGATAGGCCCATAGGGCATCGTTGAGCTTGGTACTCCAATTCCTTCTATATTTGCTGATGGTTCGGGTAAGGATCTTGGTGATCTTCCTATTGGTGACTTCGGCTTGCCCGTTGGCTTGGGGGTGATAGGGTGTTGTAAATTTATGTGTTACCCCTAAGCATTGCATGATTTTTTGAAAAGTGAGACCTGTGAAGTGAGTCCCATTGTTATAAATGAGTGCACGCGGCACTCCAAACCTGGTAACGATTTGTTGCTGGACAAATCATGCGGCGTTGTTGGAAGAATAGTCGACGATGGCTGCTACTTCTGCCCACTTTGTATAGTAGTCCATAGCCACTATGATGTATTTCCGTTTGACAAGGGGTTGATGGGCCCCATGAAGTCGATACCCCAGATGTTGAAGGGCTCCAGTGGTTGGATCCACTGTTGAGGTCTCTCCAATTGTGTCGTCATCCCACCATCCCTCTGGCATCGTTCGCAGGAGTGGTTGAACCATTGTGCATCCCTAAATATTGTAGGCCAGTAATACCTTGCAAGTAGGATTTTAATGGTTGTGCGACATCCAGCATAGTGGCCCCCACAAGGGCCCTCGTGAGCATCTTGGAGGATGTGTAGTGTATCATCATCAGGGACACACCATCAAACCAGGCCATCTGTGCACACCTTATAAAGGTGACCATTGATTTCTATGAAACACTTGGCCTTATGGAGAAACTATTGTTTCTGCTGATGATTCCACTCCTTGGGCAACTCCTAGGTTGTGAGGTAGGTGAGGATGCGGTTGAACCAAGGGGATTCCTTGGGTGCTTGAGGATCAATTGCGCCTATGAAGAGGAGTTCATTTGGAAACTGGTTAGATAAGAGCTCCTCCTCTTTTGCATCATCCCATCGCAACCGAGACAAGTAGTTAGCAACCACATTCTTAGTCCCCTTATGATCTACCATGGTAAGATCAAACTCCTAAAGAATCACTAGCCACTGGATTATGCAGGGGCTCACCGTTGGTTTGTTCATCAGGAACTAGATAGCACTGTGGTCCGTGTGCACAAACACCTCGTATCCAAGCACATAGTGCCAGAATTTATCCAATATGAACACCACCACCATCAACTCCTTCTCGGTGGTGGTTTAGTTCAGTTGAGCACCCACAATGCTATGACTTGCATAGTGGATATAATATGGACGTTTTTGATTGTCACACTGTGTAAGCACAGCTCCCAGGGCATAGTTGGAGGCATCCTTCATAATGTGAAAGGGTCTGGACCAATCAAATGCTTGTAGAACTAGAGCATCTATGAGTTTCTATTTCAGCACTTGGAATGCCGACTCGCATTCCATGGTCCAGATGAATGAAGCGTCCTTCTTTGTAAGTTGTACCAACAGCCTGGTAATCTTCGAGAAGTGTTTACTGAAATGTCGGTAGTAACCAGTGTGTCCAAGGAATGACTGAACATCTTTGATGATACTTGGTTGATAAGTGATTCCTTGGATGACCCTGATCTTCTTAGGATCTACGCTGATCCCTGTGCATGAGAGGATGTTGCAGCATAATGTCCTCTTGGACCATCAAATGGCTCTTTTGCCAATTGAGCCACAGATTGGTGTCTACAAACCTTTTTAGAACCTGCTCTAGACAGTCCAAGGCTTGCTCGAACATGGCCCCATAGGTGGAGAAGTCATCCATGAAGACTTCTACACCATTGCTGATTTGTTGCTAGAAGATGCTTAGGACAAGGCGTTGGAACGTAGCAGGCACATTGCATAGGCCAAAGGGCATCTTCTTATATGCAAAAGTTCCCCATGGACTTGTGAATGTTGATTTGGCTTGGTCCTCTGGTGCTATTTGGATTTGGTTATAACCACTATAACCATCCAAAAAGCTATAGTAACATGTTCTAAGATGGTGTCGAACACCTGGTCCAAAAATGGGAGCAGGAAGTGGTCCTTGAAGGTTGCCATATTGAACAACCAAAAATCAATACAGACCCTCCACTTGCCATATTTCTTGGGCACAATAATGAGTGGGCTAACCCATTCACTATTAGCGATAGAATAGATGAATCCCACCTTTAGCAATTATTCGATGTCATCTTTTATGATCTGCTTTAGTTTGGGATTCAATCGTCTTTATGGCTATCGTCGTGGCTTCATGAAAGGGTCAAGATAGATTTAATGCTAGCAAACCCTGGGATCAACTCCAGTCAACTCAGGATATGACCATGTTAACGTAGCAACCCATTTGTTTACCATCTCCAAAAATCTCATTTTTTGTTCAGAAGCAAGGGTGGCATTGATAATTACTGGCTTGCCATTTTTCAAGAATGCATATTCCAAGTGAGCTAGTAAAGACTTTAGCTCCAGGGGCTCTTTTTTGAAGCTCTCAGGGATTTGTAGCATCCCCTAGTCATCTTGGTCATTAACAGTGGAGACCTGTTGATGAACCTTGTCCATTTCATCCATGCTTTCAATGTAGGCTTGCACTAGCCCCTCAGACAGTTCCATGCATAGTGCATTGCTAGTAGGGTTAGCTATCAGCCACTAGGTGCCCTCTTGGTTAGTAGCTAATGTGTACAGGCATTGTTGAACAGGTGATTCCTCGGTACACCGACTGCATGCTTGAATAGATATCTACTTTGCGGACCATAACTACTGCACACAGTTGCACCCTGAGTCACTGTATGCGATGCATGGAACGTGCTTCTTCTTGATCTTCCTGAAAGGATTTTCCTTTGAAATTTCCAAGGACAGATCTCAGAGTCTTAGTCGTGCATCCACCGTGCTTAGCCAGGCTCTTCCCATGATGATTGGAAAGTTCCCCTTGCAGTTCTCTACATGGATGACCAGGAAATCAGCAGGATAGGACCACCCACAAACAGTGGTCATGATGTTCTCCACCAAACCCAAGGGAACGATGATGTACTGGTATGCTAACTTGAGCCGAATGTTGCTCTTCTTTAGTGGGGGCAAGTTCCAGTTTTTGTACATATCATGAGAGATCAAATTGACCCTTGACCTCGAGTCTAGAAGAGCTTTGCATGGCTCATTCCCTACCACCTGAAGATAGATGAGGGGGCTTCCCGAATTTGTCAATTTCGAGGGAAGATGACTTGCTTTGATCCAGTCGATCATGGCATGTGTGAGCATGACCATTTGGACGTTGGAGTGCGGTTGGTCGAATGGCTGTTTGGGTGGTATGATCGTGGAGACGTTGGTAGGTTCAGAGGCACTAGCCACAGGCGTAGGTGAGGGTGTGTTCAGATTACTGGGCTAGAAAAAAGGACATTTTTGTGGCTTGGGTTCCGGTCCACTTGACCGAGGTGGCGATTGTAAGTTAATAGCCCTCGTAGTGTTTCGTTGCTGTGGCTGTGGTGGTACTTCTCCTTGCATTGATGGAGCAGATGGAAACTGAGTGGGATGTTGTAGAGGAGTGGTAGGAGAAGGTGATGGAGGGTAGAAAAGATGTGGGTTTGTCCCCTGGGTGATGGAGATGGATGTCGAAAATATTCAGGGGGTGGTAATAACTAGGAAAGGCCACATGACTAGAAGAGTCTCTTGGAGAGATTAGTTGCTAAACATAGTACCCATAAGGATCTAGCTATTTATAAGGGTACTGCTACCTTGGAGGTGGCATCCCCCACGCTTGTGGTTGCTACCACTATTGGAAGTATTCGTACAGTTGCAAGGGCATTCCACTTGGATAATATCCTTGCTGCTACTGGTGGAACCACATGGAATTGCCTTGTGGATAAGGCAACCTTCGGGGTGTTTTCTGTTGTGCCAAAGAAGGGGTCAAGGTGTACACCCCAAACTCTTGAAGATGTGACACCACAGGACAACATCCTTTAGGATGTTCATTTTGGCATATGCCACATTCATCATGCTCCTCAGTGTCAGAGTTTGCAACCTGCTCTGCTACAACAACTTTTCCCTTACCCTTATGTTGGGGATGTTCAGCTCCCTTCTTCCTGCGTTGATCACAGTTGTTATCTTATTCTCTAGACTCTTTTGCAATTTTTAGTACACTTTGAAATTTCTTGTCCAAAGAGTCCCACATCTTATCCACCTTTGCCGATATTTTAGATGCAAAATTTTGTAACGAAAAAGTCTTTCAATTCACCGCTGCTTCCAGTGGTGATTCATCCTCCTCATCACAAAATTGGACCTCCCTTTTCCTAAGGGAAGGGTCCCAGTTGAATTCTTTTGCACTCTCCTTTTTCCTAAGTTCTCTTTTCTCCTTGGCTACTTGTTCAATGAGGCATTGCAACTGATGGGCCCTTAGCTCTGACAGTCCTCCCTTGGTGTACATGGCAAGGGTCTTTCACGTTTCAAAATAGAGCCCATCAATGATGTGGTGAAGTTGTGCCCACTAAGAATAACCATGACCAAGACATCGATGCAGCAATGAGTAGTACCTACTCATGGCGGCATCCAAGGGTTCATGATTCCCTTGTTTCTAGCCTTGGATCTGCCATCTCAGATTTGCCACTCTAGAGTATGTTTGATATTTGTCATTAAAAATTTCAAGCAGCATACTCCATCTTTTGATTAGTTCTGGCTCCAAGGACTGGTACCAACTTTCAGCTTCTTTGATGAGTGTGTGAGGGAACAGCTTCAGCTATTGCCAATCATTGTTAATGTTTTGCAGGGTGCAGACATCATGGAATGCCTGTAGGTGAGTCTGTGGATTACAGTCGTATCCCCCTTCAAATCTGGGAATGTTGTTCATATCAACATGCTTGATCCAACTATCCTTTATGTGCCTACTAGGAATTTGAATTGCCTCTATGATCTGAAGCATGCTTCAAGTAGCTAACAACAACTTGGTCGAATCATAGTCTGGTTGGGGACCATGATGTCTATGATGATTCTGGCTATCCCTCCTTTCATGCCAGTGAGCACCGCGCGATTGGTCATGCGCATCCTGACGTTGCCCCTTCCAAACCTATTTACCATTGTCCTTTTGCTCATTCCTTCCCTCGTTATGCTCAAAGCCTAAGCTGGATGAAGGCGTAGGAGAGTGAGAGGATGGAGAAGAAGGAGAGGCATCACCATTGCTCTGGTGTTAATCTCCCCCTCTACCTTGATGGCAGCCTTGATCATCCTACCTAGCCTTGCTACATGATCCTCCATCCCCTTGGGGATCATGGTCACTTAGAGGTTTGTTCTGAATGATTGATTGGAGGATCTGCTACCCCAAGGGAAGTTCGGTTGAATGGCTATCATGAAAGATGGGATCCCCATCGTCTTCCATCCTTTGCAAAAATAAGGGGTTACTGAATTGTTTCTGCTTCTGTTGTTCACGTCTGTCCGTCTGCTGCTGGTCTCTTACTTGTTGAGCCAAAGTGGGATGATAGTCCTAGTAGTCATGGTCCTCCATGACATTCTCTGCCACCTAGTCCTAGATGCCTAATCTACCCAGATTGTGATATAGCATCGCAGGAGCTGATCGTTCGGGTGGTAGCATGATGCTACCCTCCATGTCCCGCCATCGCAGATGCTCATCCTGATGTAGGATGAATGTGAAATTAGGGACATATTCATTGGGATGTTTGTACAGCACCCGACATTCTTGTGGCACTCGTGGTTCAAATACCTCTCTCCTGTGAGAAGACATGTTGGACGTTAGATGGTCCATGTAATCAGTGTATCTTACTATTTACTTAAATTCACCTAATGTGCATAAATGTTTCTATCCTGGGTCCATTCCAACGACTTGAATGATAATTTCACTAAGGTTAGATGATCCATGTAAGACTAACAGTCCCTGGCAATGGCACCAATGATGAGTGGCTAGGTACCCCTACGTCCAACCATACAAATCACGAGCGTTCACGCATGACTCGGTCGAAATCTGCAGACTGTAAGCACTTAACATACACTAGACTCTAACTAGTGAAACCTTGGGTTAGAATGGTCATTGTCATCCTAATCTCACTTATGACTTTCTTTTTACGATGGTTAAGTGAGACTAAGGCTAATGATTTTTATAGATTTTTAATTATATGGGTTGCTAATTATCTTGGAAAGTAAGGCTAGAATATTAATTAATCTAAGATTATCTTAATCTAAATCTTAACTATTCCTAACATAAGTATCTGGTCCCATCTTCTGAGCATGTTCTAAGCATCTCCTAACACTTCTGGGTTACTAGACGTTAAGCATCACTGGGTTTACCAAGTGTTTGAGTTACGTTTGAGATGGTTTTACTTATGGCCTTTAAGAACTATGAATGAACAATAGCGATCGAAATCATAATAACAAAAACTTAAGTAATTAACAAGTAACTAATAAGGCATAAACATATTAAACTACTGAATGCATAAAATAGCTAAGTCCAAATGCTGCAAGGAATACTTGAATAGTTCATCTTTATTGTCGTCACGTCAATGGGCTCAGATACATCAACACTTGAATAGAGAGCCGATCACTTTTCTTACACCTACGACGGGCACTTGGAAAATATTCTATCTCATACGGGAACAAATTGCAAGAGCTTCGCTACAACTAACTGAAAGGTGTCTAAATGAGGTGGAAGGCCCTCTTATTTATAGGTTGGGATAGGTGGCTGCGTAAACAGGGCCACTTCAACGTAGGAAGGCTACGTTGATGGGCCCGCGTTGACGCGACCACTTATATGCGGCCTCGTATACGTAGCCTAATCGACGCATTGACTAAATGACACTTTATCACAGGGCAACATAGTCTTACCTCCATATCATGTAGCACTTAATGTGCTCCAAATTGCCTTAAGGGAAATGAATCTACACCAAATCTACAAAGGGTGCCATGTGACTAAGCACATGAAAAGGTCCTATAATCCACAAAAGACTAGATAAGGAGAGATTCTCCCATGGAAATCAAACATGTACACAACAAAAAAAAAGTAGACTAACACTTCTGTTATCTTGGAAGAACTTGATGCTAATGTATTTATTATAGAACAACTCCACCAAAATCATGAAGAGCCTTCAAAACACCTATTATCAAACTTGAGGAACTTGTCAAAGTTCAACTACATTTTATTCTAGCAGAGACACCTAAGAGGAAGGCTATTAACTCAAGGTATAAGTAGGAATTAAGGCCAAGAGTTTCTACTATATCCTACAGAAGAGAATATTAGAGTCATGAAAGGAGGACAAGCTAACACCATTCTCCTACTACCTCGTCCACATCATCATGATCATTGATGGACTTTGATAGAAGGAGACAAAGGTATCGAGACCATGAAAGGGAAAAAGGAAGGACTCATGATCATCATGATCATCATCCAAGGCACTCTAATATAGAAGATGAAGACTATGAATAAAGAAGATGTAGGGATTGAAGAGATGATTAAGAAAGGTATGAGCACAAAAGGGGGTACCACTACAATAGAGCACATGAACCCAATCACAATGATGAACTCTTGATGGTAACCCGTAGCATGATCAACATCTAGGAAGCTATATATATACCAACTAGGCATGTGAGGGACATTTGTATCAAGTGGCTTGATATGAATAACATGCCAAGATTTGAGGGTGGTTATAATGGTGATTTACAACACCACCTCTAAGCATTCCATGATGCCTGCACCCTACAAAATATTAAAAGTGATTAGCAGAAGATGAAGTTGTTTCCACGAACACTTGTGAAAGAGGTTGAAAGCTAGTATAGATCACTCAATAACAAATATCAAACCTACTCATGAGTGTCAAATTTAAGGAAACAAATCCAAGGATGGAAGCACGGGACTCATGAAACTATTGATGTGGTAATGGGTAGGTACTATTCACTATTGCATATATGCCTAGGCCATGAATTTTCACAATAGGAGCATCTAAGGTAAATTGTAGATGGGTTGTAGAACAAGACTAGAGAAACCCTTGGAGTTTATGCCTAAGGTCAATTATCTAAAAGGAGTACCCATTGAATCTAGAGACTGATTGATCAAGGGGCAAAGGGGAAAGATAAGTTAAGAAATAGGAAATTAGCAAAAGAATATATTAGAGATCCATTTATCAAGAAAAGAGATGTAAGAGTTTGTGATACTTAAGAGGAAGAAATCTTGGAATAGATTAATTAAAAGAAGACTCTACCAATTTAGAATTCTATAATTGACATTGTAGCAAAGGTAGAGAAAATGTGGGACTCAGTTGATGAAAAAATTATGAAAGAGAGAACAGAGCAAGCCTTTGGAAGAGGCAAGGACAAGAAAAAGAAGAAAGATTTTAGATGAAAGGGCGAAGTGGCTTCAATGGTTAAGCGTTTGGACACAAAATCCACCATTGAGGAGGGATGTGCCATGTGCTAGTACAAACATCCCAAGGGATGTTGTATAGTAATGGCACATTTATGGGAAATAGGGGCATATGCACTTAATTCCAGATTTGTTAAGAAAAAAATGCTCAAAAGGTTACCTTATTCCCAAGGTAACTACAGGCAAAACTTCTAACCAACATATTATCTTAGTGGAGCTTTGCCATAGCCACAAGAGTAGTACTATTAATAATGACAACAATCCCAATTGTGGGCCATGCCACCACCTCACCAACAATATTCATATAGACAACCAGATCCATATGGATACTATGTCCAACATCCAATCTCACCAACAAATATAACTATTTAAGCTCCATAGTGCCTTTTACTTTAGTATCACAAACCAACACTACCAAGGATAGATCCAAACTCATACATGCATCCACAAGTAGCTAATTCATCAAATCCAACTCATATTTCACTATCAGTGCTACCACCCACTATGCAAGGGGAATTACCATCACAACCATAGTAGAGAAAAGCTATAAGGGCAATGAATATACAGATAGAGGATCTTACCAGCAACACTCAGGCCCAATCAAAGAAACATCCTTTCTTTAGGAAAGTCCAAAAAAAGTTGGTAGAGTTGGAACCTCATTGAAACAAGATTCTTCTATGGAAGATCCTCCTAGAAATGACAAGCTTCCATTATTGTCACATACGAACATGTAAACTATCATGGTAATAGAGATAATATCAAATTCGATCAAGGCAAGAACACTTCCTAGAAAAATAATGGATCCAAGAGTTCCTTTAATTTATTTATAAGTACCTAGAAATCTACCATGCAAGGCTTTACTAGATTTGGGTTCCAGAGTTAACTTGATTTTTCTAGAAACATACAAAGCATGGAACCTATCGACCTTAAAGAAGTACAACATCTAGTTAGAGCTTGTAGATCAATTTGTCACCATTCCTGTGGGATAGATAGAAGATGTAGTGATGATTAAAAATGGATGGTATTATCCAATAGACTTTTTGATGATTTCCATGAAGAATAATGACAAGGAATTTCTAATCATAATGAGGAGGACATGGCTTAGCATAGTGGATGCTAAGTTAAACATGAGAGACTTGTCTATTGACATCTTTAAGAAAGATAAGCATGGAGCCATACATTCACAAAAGATTCTATGCATTAGTACTGATAAAGATGGGTGTAATTATGGACCAACCTTCTAGAATGTCAACATAGTCATTACACTAGTCCACAATAAGCATGAAAAACAAGTGTGTACATAAGAGAGAGTAGGGGCCACTAAACCAAAAGACACTTGATGGCTAGCAACTGAGAACTTTCAATTGTCCAAAACATGCATGGAACAATCTGAACCATTTATTAATTCCCATTCTAAGAAAATGATTCAAACTAAGAACTTACAAATGAAAATACTAAAACATAATCATACACCAAGAGAAAGAGGAATTAAGGACGTAGATGATAAAAATGCAATTACCACCACAATTATATGGGATTAATAGAAAAACTAAATCACTATGGATGGTAAGTAACAAACCTTAAGTATATGATCCAAGGAAACTAGGGTGCATTTTTCGAACACTTGCCCATGAGTTCAGTCATGGGGGAGATGCCTTATCTTGATTCAGGAATTAATAAGTGTTTTTTAATTTTTTGTCTTACAATTATTTTTAATTTCTAATTTCTTGATATACAATTTCATATTTCTTAATACATTTTAAATTCTTTTATACTTTTCCATTTCTTAATAATTTCTTAATTCTTTCACATTTTCCATTCTTTGATGACTTTTCATTCTTTTAACATTTTTTATTCTTTACATCTTTTTCCATTTTTACTATTTCTTTCATCCTTTTCATACTTTATTTTCATTTTCTTTCTACATATTTTTGATTGTTAATAAAACACACCAAGAATAAGGCAAGATGTAGTCTAGTGAAGTGAAGATTTCTCTATGTTATCAAGTCATAAGGAATTGATTATTTGTATAGTGAGGCCACAACATCCATCCATCTATCCATTTCATTAATAAGAGGCTCTTACTATGATAATGATATTCTTTCCATCATCAAACTAAGAATAAACTTGCGATCATTATGCCTAGACTGAAAAGTGAAGAACCAAGTGGGAATGTCAAGGGTGTGACATCAAGGGGATTTGTGGATTCTCTTGGACAACTGTTGTGAGTTCTATCCTGTTGCTTATGTTGTATTATATCCTTGTAGATCTAACAAAAAATGGAAGTAAGAGTAAAATAAATGTTGTCTTACCATGTAATTAGAAAGGCATGTTATCCATGCCTGAAGGTAGTCCTTTGGTAAGGTTGACATAGAGAAAAATAAAGCTTATTCATAGAATCAATTTCAAGGGGTCCCACTAAAAAGACATGTTATCCATGCTTGAAGGTAGGTGGCTTCTCAGGAATCAAAAAGAAATAAAAAGTGCAATGAATAAACTCCCCCCTTGGACAATATGCCAAGTGGTAATACTCCCTGCAATAGTGGTAGTCTAATGGTTGTAACTCCAAGAGATGAAATAATTCTATGTCTCTAGAATGTGGTTTAGACTTGGTTTGAATCTTGGATAGAAAGGCTAATGATTACTTCAACCACTAATAAAACACAAGAATTCATTATGCCTATGGTAAGACACCTCACATTCATCTCACTGTGTGAATAATTATAAGGTTTTGTGTAACATGGTGATATTTTCCCAATTTGCTGGTACTAACATGTGTTTTTTTCTAAATAGGTATGCATTACATTCAAATTCTTAAGTCCCTAAGAACACTTTTGGGCATGATTATACAAGAGCACTAAGGGCCAGAGCCTACTTTGGGGAGGATCCACTTGTATAACTATTGTATCTTATGCCTAGCAAGCAATTCCACATCATCTTGAGCCTTCCAATAATAATAAATGTCAATAAAAAATTCCCTTAACATTCAATACATTCATTCCAGCAACATAAATTCATTATCCATCTCATCCATATTATTAATACTTAATGAACTTTCATCACCCAAGATTCCTTCTTTATGCACTTTCTATGATAAATTCTCAAAAAACATGCATCACTCCTAATCCAAGATCCTCTAAATGTGTTTTATATCTTTCAGTTATTTAAAATGACTCATTTTTGTTCATGAGAAGTTAATGAAAAATTTGCAAATTTCACCTTTGATATCATCAAATCTGATATCAGATCCCCTGCAATATCAGATCTCCAATATTTTAGTGCATAAAAAGTATAAATATTGCAAGGACTTGGAAAAAAGTTTCATTAGTAGCTTTTGAAGAGAAGAAAGTTTTTGCCATTTTTTCTTCCAAACTAAGGGCTTTGACCTCCCAACTTTAAACCATCATAACTCCACACTTGGAGCTTTGATTTCCATGATTCTTGAACCTTGTTGATCATAGAGCTCTCAACTTAGTTGTGGGGTTGTGCTTAGCATGATATTGCAAAAATCATAGTTAGAATTTTCTAATGCCCAAAAGGTACTCTAAGGGTGAGTATGAAAGGAAAAATGAGAATTTTTAATAAAAAGAAAGCCACAAATACTTAAATAATCCTCTTAATAAACCATACCAACTGTTATGAGCCATAAATAAGAGAAAAATGGATAATTGTGAAGGGGTATAAGGAAATTAACACCTATGGGGTTTCTTTTTGAAAATTTTTGTAACTCTGCAAGCATAATAAGCTGAGAATTTGATCTAATTAAAGGCATGAGAAAGGAAAGGAGTTATAAAAATCAAAGAAAACATTTTAATAATTCTTAAATCTTTGATGATTGTAGATGACCCCGAAGAGAGGAGCAACATGAGGACCCTCATAGCTAGCAAGCAAAAGACCAAAGGCCATGGAAGAGGTTGAATAGAAGAACAAGATCCATAAGCAAAACATGTAGATCAGGAAGCTCAATCTTTTAGCATTCATCAGGAAATTCCTCCTACAAGACATTTAGCCTAGGGGGAGGTAGAAGAATTGTAAGCATAAGGACAACATCTCATGTTGTCACCAGATTGCCTCCAAGCCATCCAAGAAAAACTGATCCTGACTACAATAATCATGGAGCTATACTTTGGTCCATTCATAGAATTTCTTCTAGAAGAGGTGAGGATGCAACTCCAAGTGTCATCATTATGACCCATGTTTTTAAAAAGTGGAGAATGGTATTTGGGAAAGACCTATCAATTCTAGCATAGCAAAGGGGAAGATGCCATAGTTAATATTGAGGGAGTCTCAATTTCCTATTTAGTTAAGGTAATAGCTAAAGCCCTTAACGTGCCTAATGAAGGGGCAAGAGTAGCACATCTATCCACCAAATTAGATACAAACACTAGAAAATTGTGGTTGTGAAGGACATATGGCAAAGAAGAAAAGGAGTATAATGAGTTAACTCTTGAAGAGAGAATTTATTTTAAAATTAGCACATATCACCTATTTTTCATAAAAATATTAAATAGACTATCCATGTATGTGGCCAGAGGAATTGAGATCCTAATGAAAAAGCACAACTCTACTTCATGGAGATCCAAAGGTAATTTGAGGAAAAGAAGGTAGGGAAGCTAACACTTCCATTTCCTTGCATCATTAGGAGGCTTTGCAAACATGCTAGAATCCTAGGTTACACCAATGATGTCCTTAGGAAGGCTCAAAACACTTCCTATGTTGAGATGCTTAAGGCAACACCACCAAAGAAAGATTATATGGAGGAACAAAAAAATGCTAGGGAAGCCACACAAATGACTGTATAATAATAATAAGTGGGACCCAGTGGTTAGCAACAATAGTGTTAAGAACAATAACAACAACATGTTGTACCACCATCGTCACAAGATTATAGGCCATTAATGAGTTATTTGCAATAAATTGTAGAGACCATCAGTTGTGAAATCTAAGAGGAGGCCAATTTGTACAAAGTCATTGATAGTGCCATTCATCCAATTGTTTCCATAGATATTGTTAGTAGAAAAATATCTTTGCAGTTAGGAGGAGAGGTCCAATGGTTACAATAGATTTCTGGGAACATTGCATCATTCCAAGTGGTGCTTGAAATTGAAGAAGGAGCCACAATTATGGTTATGCAGCACCAGGATGTAGCTAGTGCAGCAGAAATGATCATGGATCACATCAAAGAATCCTTTAATGTACCTATTATGCCAACAATAGATGTAATTGAAGCTAGGGATGCTCAAATGCTAGTTGGTACCTTGATGACACTTGTTGATCATGCAGATGTATTGGATTGACTACTGTAGATTGGGCAACTCATGACAAGTCTTTTGAACATCCCAAGTGGTGTCACTATAGTGCAGTTAGAGCTAATAGTAACCAAGGGTAAGCTAGTCATGGTAGAAACTAGGGCAAATCATGTAGAAAATGAAATTTGGAAGCTACAAGAAGAGCTTGCAACCCTGAGGGCTAAATGTCGAGATCCTACACAATATGTTGTGCTTGACTAGCTCAAGTAGTTTAGAATAGAATAGAATAATCACCTAATGGAGAAAAATAGGCAAATGGAGAATGAGAAGGAAAAAGTAGTGTGGAATGCCTTGGTAGCAGAAGCACAGATGTATGCACATGCTAAGGCACTCATTGTAGTACCAGAAGAAAATACACAACTTGCTACAGATAACACCAAGTTGACTAATGTAGAGAAGCAGAAAAGCATCCTTGAGAAACACATCCATTAGTTGAGAGAAAAACTGATGAGAGTCAACCAAGATATGAAATGCTTAGCAAGAGAAAATAGAACCCTTTCAATGGAAGAGGTGCACGCAATCAGACAAAAATCAACTATTGAGATAAGTGTGTGGTAGAATGAAGAAACGAAGCATGAGAGGCTCAAAGAACACTTCCATGTTATGTGGGCATGTATAAACAAATCAATGAGAAGGAAATCTAGAAGGAAAAATCCTAGATCAATGCCATATCAACATAGAATCTAGACTGGAAATCCATCTTGGATAGCTATGCTCATGTCCACCAAGCAAAGATGAAAAATAAACACCTCTAGATAGAAGATTTGAAAGAATACATGGGGCTAGCTAACCTTCGTTATGCTAACTTGATATTGTTGATAGCAGGTAGGCCTATAAATAAGCTTGAACAACAAGTAGTAGTCACATATGCATTGTACAAAAAGAAGTTTGTAGATCAAAAAGATGCTTTGTAGAAGCTTCATGTAGTAAACTCTGAATTAGAAATAGTGAAGGTTGGCTACCAAGGGCAGAAAGATGTTGTAGTGAACCTGGATCGAAGGGTGTATGATTATCAGGAGTTATGTAAGATGGCCAGGGCATTTGAAGAAGAGATAAGGTAGTTTGTAGCATGGTATGTTAAAAGCCAATCAAATGTTTCCACAGTTTCCATGTCCATGGGATGTACCAGCTCCATCACACATTACACAACAAGCATGGACAATACATGATCCCAGAACGAAAGAAGAGAAGTTTCAAGCATTGCTTAATAGATACAAGTTTTAGAAGCTTGATGATAAAGGAAAGCAACCAATGGAGAAGCCACCACCACTAGGCACTACATAGGCTACATCAAGCTTCGTCAAGTTTTGTTATTTTGTTTTAGTTTATCTGGTCATAACTTGTGTCAATTTTTGTAAAACACCATTATGACATTTAGTGTCATGTATATAGTTAGTGAGTCATGTAAATCTACCTTTCAATTTTGTAAGGACTCTATCCTCATTTTATTTTAGCTCAAGGATGAGTTTCTAGCTAGTTGTGGGGGGTATGATAAAGTTAATTTTTCTTTGGCTACGATATTGTATATCTGATATCGTAGCTACGATACTATAGCACAAGCTACATCATCGTATATGCGATATCATGGGATATGTGATAGCTTATAAATAAAACACTTAGGCACAAAAAATTGCAATAAGTTTCATTCCATAGTAACAAAACTCTTTCAATTTGCTTTCATGAATTTAGTCTTAAGTGCTTAGAAGTGTGAATGCCTGCAGTGTAGTGTGACTTAGTGAACAAAGTCTTTATTCAAACATCTTATACATGGGCATAAGTGTGACCGATAATAAAGATCAAGCCATTTCATACTATTGTAGCATTCTCCTAATTTACTACTTTACTTAGAATAATTTTTATCATTTTTACTTAGATAATTGATTATTGCTTTCCTAGTTAATATTTTACTATTCCATGCACTTTACTTTTATTGTTGTTAGTATGCAGAATGGATACAATTGATTTTAAGCATAAATTGTGATCATTTGGTAACCTAGTAGTATTATTGCTTGGTTTGTCCAATAGAAAAGTACTTGGTAATCCCAATAATGGTGACACAAGCCCAAGACATGTAAGGAAAATTAGGAACGGATATCCATTGCCATAGGATATAATAGATTTTTTTACTGTTTTACTTAGACTTAGAAACTATTTCCATTTCATTATGTTTACTTGGAGTAGCAATGGCCCAACAACATTAATTATCATATACCTCACTGTGAGCTAAACCGTACCCATAGAGTTCACTCATTCCACATGGGAAGACAATGGTCTTGAACTTAAAACAATTGCTAACATAACTGCATTGCCTCTTCTATGGATTATGATTTGGTCGCACATGAACACCTATGACTTGTATGGTTGGATGTTGGATTGCTCCACCACTCATCAGAACCCCTAACCTAGAATTATCAAATCAAGAGTTTTTCCACTAGGCTAACACCTCATTTATATATAACTTGTTATTAACTAAATAATATTGAAAATCACATCATATCATAAGTAAGAGCTATTTTCAACCTATCATATACAAGCAAAGAGGAATAGATAATGGTGCATTAGGTTATTAACTAAAATTTTAAAATAATGCACCTAGGGGTATAGTGTAATAGTGAAGACACTTACCTCTTAGTGGGGAGGTCGTGGATTCAATTATTGCCTTTTCTTCCAACCATGGTAGGAATGAAGTACTCATGTGGTTGAATAATTTTGTTTAGTAAGTCACATCTATCCTACTATGATGAAGGGATTCTCCTATGTCTATTGCTTGAAAAAAATGAAAACAACATTAATAAAAAGCTAAGTTCTTTAATATTGATGAATATATTAAATGTAGAAAGTTGTTATAGAAATGAAATTTTATTTCATAAGAAAATTGAAGCTTTCAAATCTAGGTATACCAAAAATAATTGTTAGAACCCTAAAATAATTACAATATAGGTATACCCAATATATATAACTTACCATTAGCCACCATAAGTGAACCCATGACTTGAAGCTTTCAAATCAAGAGTTTTACCACTAAGCTAACATCTCATTGTTAGATTGAAAATCATATAGAGAGGGAGAGGAGGAATGGGATGGTGTTGAAACTCAAAATACTTGAAACATAGGCATAAGATATATAGTCCACACAGAACTTTATAACTCAACATTGCCCACCAAGATTGAATCCATGACTTAGAGTTTTCAAATCAAGAGTCTTACCACTAGGCTAACACCTCATTGTTAGAATTAAAACTATATAACTATATGTATCACAAAACATATAGCCAACATAATATTTTTGTAGAACTTAAATAAAACACAATGTTAGTGTTAGATCAATATATTGGAATCATATGTGGGGTAGGGGAAGGAATGTTGTAACTAGAACTAGATGACTATATGTATCCTCTAACAATGAGATGTTAGCCTAGTAAGGGGGTGTTGGAACCTGAAATAAGTGAAATATAGGTACACCCCAAGATATATAGCCCAATTAGAACTTTATAGAACTCAACATTATCAATTGAAATTGAACCCATAACCTAAAGATCCCAAATCAAGTGTCGTACCACTAGGCTAACACCTCTTGATTTAGAAGCTCTAAGTTATGAGTTCAATTCTAGTGGACAATGCTAAGTTGTAAATTTTTAATATGACTATATGTCTTAGGGATAAATATTATTAAAAAATTTATAGGTTCCAACAATGTCCACCTACCCTTAGGTAGACTATTAGTATTTCTACTAGTGATAGGTGACTCAAGTAGTTAGCTTATTATGTTGTTAGGTAAGAGATTGTCAATTCAAGTCACATTTGAAGTATCATTATATTCCTCTATAATTCTTTTGAAGTATCATGTTGACTTTATGTCTTGGGATGTACTTATAGTCATTTTTTCAAGTTCCATACCTTCCCTAAGTACCCCTTCCTAGTGTCCTGAACAACCATATGTACCCATTAGACATATAGGCAACAGGAAACTATTGTAAAACTGAAGCAAAATAGTGGATGTAATGTTTCTCTAGCGGATGTAATTTTTTTAGTGGATCTAATTTCTTTGGGAGATTCTGTATTACTCGTAAGTTCTTCAATCAATATTGAAATTTCTTCTTCTTTTATTGATGTAGAATTTTTTTTTGATTCTCAAAATGTAAATTTACTAGCTAGTAAAAAGAAAGTTGTAAAACCTTCTTCTAGTGTTGTTGATGCAAACAAGATATTTCATTTTTTTCTTCTTGATGATGTATATAAATTATTGATTGTCAATCTTTTATTGCAATATCTATTTATTCAAATTTTGAATTACCTACCTCATAATTGAAGTTTTGTTTCTCAAATAATGTGATGAAAAAATAAGACATCCAAGTCCTTCCTGTTAGATATTATTTTTATTTTTTCCTTCTTATTTAATTAAACAATGTTTTGATGGTGCAACATGCCTTAGACATAGGGTATTTTATACATAAACATGCAATGTTGATCATTTGTAAGTGGGCTTTATATTTTGATGTTCAATCTGAAGAATATGCCAAAGTTCTATGTTTTGTTAAGTTATATAACCTTCCATTAATTTTTTAGAAAAGTGAGTAGGAAATTGTTAATCTTCTGAATCCTCTTAAGTACATGGAGTCTATTTCTATAACTTTTGGTTTCGTAGATATTTTTTATTGAAATCAACCTTCTTAAGCATAAAAAATAATTGGTATTACAAGCAGAAGTAAATATTTATATTTAGCCAATTACATATTATAACCTTTCTAATTCTTGCAAGTTTTGCCATGGTAAAGAACATTTGTTTAATGCTTGTTATTTTCTACTTAAGAAAAAAAATATTTTGAATAAAAGAATAAATGTGTTGAAGTTACAAATATAAAAAATCAAATTAATGTCAATGATAAGAATGATCAAATGACAATAAAGAATCCAAAGAAGAGAGAAGCTCTTATTTATATTTTTGCTAGTATTAGGGAAAATATTAAGTAACCCAAACATATAGCTTGCAAGGCAAATTTTTCCTTGTTTGACAAGAATACTATTAACTCAAACATTAAAAGTAGTGTTAATAAGAAAGTTAGAGTTAATAGTAAAGATTCTTGACATAAGATCAATAATAAGCGACAAGGTGAATATCTTTCACTAGTAGTACCACTTTCTTGCTTTGAAACAAATATTGGTATTAGGTCACAACTCTCTATCTCGAATCCTTTTTCTATTTTAAGTTTAAGCATAGATGTTGAAAAGTGATGTTAATTTTCTTAGAACTGTGGCTTTCCTCCCTACTAACAATTATTTGTATTTTTTTATTTTTTAAAGTTTTAATTGAAAGGTTATATAATTGAATAGACAATCCTAAAATTGAAAATTGTTTTCTTTCCATGTTTTTTTAATGTTTATTTAGTGTTAAGCTTATGATGTACTCTTAATTTTTTTGCTCATTAAATTTTTTTGGGATTTAACATCCTCCCTCTCTCTCCCCCTCCTCAAAACCCTAGCTTTCCCAAAACTTAAGAAAAATATAATAGTGTGTCAAATAAAAATATCTATTATAATCAAACCTATTTGGATGGAATGAAGGGATGTTAGAACCAAAACTTAAGTAGATTTTTTTTTGATGATGAGGGAGAAATGTTAAAACCTATAAATGAAATGTATCATAAAGAACAAATTTAGAGTACATCCATAGAGGAGCACTAAAAAGGGAAGGAGCATTAAAGCCTAAAAGAATGACTATACAAGTGCATCCTAAGCCATATAGATAGTATAATACTTTAGAAGAATTATAAAGAAATATAACAATGCCTCAAGTATGAATTAAATTGATAACCTCTTGTCTAAAAAGATAATAATATAATCACTTGAGCCATTTATCACTAACTAGAGCACCAAAAAGAGATGAAACTTTAGCATAATAGAAAAAAATGACCTATTGGTTTTAGGTTTGCTTTTGTAAATTTTTATTCTTACAACTAATCATGAAAAAAAATTCTCTCTAGAGTAGGAAAAGGGATCAAACCTTTATTTTGTGAGCTATTGAAAATGCCACCTTGAGTTGACAAAGAAAAAAAATTTAATTCTAGAGCAAAGTTGAAGTTAAGCAAGGTTGTCTACTTTATTTAAGTCTCTTTGGTATCTTTATTGATGAAATGCAAAGATAGTTATGTAACAGGCAAGATAGTTGTGTTACCAAAATTGAATCCCAACTAGTGAATCTTCTCTTGTATGTAGATGATGCTGCTTTAATCTTCACTATTGCAAAAGGTATGCAAAATATATTGCAAATTTTACAAAATTATTGTCACTCATCTAGTCTTTGCGTGAATGTGGATAAAACTAAACTAATAAACTAAGGTACAAAAAATATATGATATAACTTCTATATTAGAGGTACTAATGTACAAATAGTAAATTCATTTAACTATTTGACTCTCATTTATATAAACAATCACAAGTGGGGAAAGTGTATTAATGAAAGAGTAGTAGTAGGTTTCAATATGCTATATGTTTTCAAAAATAAGTGAAAGGACTTAAGACTTTAGATTTGGAAGAATAATTTTTTTTAGATTATAATATATCCTATTGTATTATATAAATGTGATATTTGGGAACTTGCACTTAGTGCTAAATTTTGAAAAGATATTAAAAGAGTATAAGAAACCTTTTCTTCTTAATAAGTTAAAGGTGAAGATGTGAACACCTTACTTAATGTTATTATCTAAATGTGCTTTACTCCCTTTAGAAGCATATGCTCATATCTTGAATATCTCAAAGAAAGAAAAATTCTTTAAAGTAGTTCTCGAGGATTCATGAGATTGTGGTATATTCAAGGAATGTAATGGTTAAAAAGAGGGAATATTTCTTGGAAGGAGGTGCAGTAAAAGCGTAAGCATATTTACAAGTTAGTCAAGCATAAGGTTTTAACATAGTCGTGGCCTAATATACAAGATAAGAAATAATTTTATTTACATCATATTAGATCTAATAAACTAGATGCAAAAACCAACTATTTGTTAGCTGCTATTCCAATCAAGCATCAAAGTGTCATCATAAAACTTTGCATAAGTTTGCATCATCTTAGAATTGAAAGTGGAAGGTGGATTCAACTTTATCAAGAAGGGCATAATGTAGGTGCAGGTTAGGATCCCTTGAGAATGAGTTGTACGTGTTTCTTCTCTGTGTTGTGGCTACTCATTTCAAACAACATTATAATGTTGTAGCAAAAAAATTTATATGATTTGTTTCTGTTATCTTCATTGATGCTTGGTCAATTAGTAGAGTTTTTCTTTATTTTTTATGAAAATCTAATATCTATTTGATAGATCCAATGGGTCTTTGAAAAATACTATTGAGTGATATTGGTGCTCATCAAATTCAAACCCTTGTTGGTAGTATGGATGTAATTCTCAAAATAAAGATAATATTATAGGTATGTAATGCATATGTTATTTTGTAGAGATTGAACTATAGCAAAGGAGGATAAAACTAAAATCCAAGTTAGGTAATTAGTGTTATTTTCAAAAAATTACCCATTATAACTTAAAAGGAAGTTGTAGCTACTATCACTCTGAAGGTCATGTTATTGAAGTTTATTCTATTCTTAATAAAAGATTATCTATGGGAATAAAAAATAGCTTTCTTTGCAAAAGAAAAAGAATGGTAATTTTTAGAAAGTACAAATGCAATTTTCTTTAATGATTTTTCAAGTTGTTATTAATCCATATAAATCTAAGAGTACTAGTAATTTTTTTATATCTAAAGAAAATTCCTTTTTGGAAAAGAAGAATCTCTTAGTTAAGATAATTAATATAAGTGTCAATGCAAAAGGCTTTCAATTGGTGCAATAGAAAAAGAAAATATCTTTTCAAAGTGATCTCAATTCAAGAAACTATGAGATATTTTCTTTTATCTCTACTTTGATTGCTATTGATGAGTCTTGGTTTATTGGACCACGTTGACACATTTGTGTTGAAGTGATCTCGTCGACACGTATGCATCGATGTGATCCTGTCAATGCATGGTTTGATGTGTTGACACATATATGTCGACATAGTGTCTTGTTTTGCCTATATAAATTCATGCACATGCCACATTTATGGCATTTGTTGTTAAATAACATAGATGAACTCTTGCAGTTTGTTTCTTCTAGAGTTAGAATATTTTCTAAGTGCCTGCAGTAGGAGTTGAGAAGTGTATGGATCCTCTTTCAAGCATTGATGTACCTAGATACCTTAGTGTGAACAACAATAAAGATGAGCTTTATTAATGAACCTTGCAGCACTTTGACTTAGCATAATAGTTCTTTAATAAATTTACTATTTATGTAATTTATTTTAATGTTTTTAATTAATTAATTAATAGTGAATAATTAATGCACATAAGTACATCCATCTCAAGCATACGTTACCACTTGGTAATCCTAGTAGCGCTTACGCTTGGTAACCCATTAATGTTGCAATGTGTTCAGGATGTGTACAAAAGGTGGAAACAAATGCTTGTGTTAGGATTAGTCTAAAGCATTAATTAGTTCTTAGATTAATTAAACATTTAATTACTTTATTTTCTACACTTAGTCAAGCTAAATGAAAAATATAAAAATGATACAAATCATGTGCCTCAATTACACTTAACCATATGATTATACCTCACAAGTGGAATTGGGAAGATAACGATAACGTCTTTAAGATTCATTGCCTAGTTAATCTGTACCTAGAGAGTAAAAGTCTATGGAATTTGACTAGATTTCTTAGTGAATGTTAGTGATTTGTACAGTTGAACATAGGAACTACTCATTGCTCATGATTGGCATCATTACCAGTGACTTTATTTAGCTACGTGTGCTACCTAGGAAGTTAGTGAAATTATCCAACGATGTTGTAATGAACCTTAAAGTCAAAATCATTAAGAAAAGTAATAATCACACAAGCACACTATTTTCTTTAAGAAGTAACATGGCTTCTTCTCACAGGGAAGATTTTCCACCATGATTCATGAAAGATTCTAATTAGTAAAGGCAAGAAGGCCTGAAACCACATATGTCCCAACAATGTAGAGTGGTTTATATGCATCTAGATGAGTATGTTTTAGATTTCACCTTCATCCTACATTAGGATGAACAACTATGGTGGAGGAACATGGAGGAAAACATTGTGTTGTTGCTTGATAGCGCAATTCCTATGATGTTGCTCCACAATCTCATGAAAATGGACATTGCGAGACTCAACACTAAGTATGAGGTGCAAGACCATTCTTATTGGGATTATCATCCCATTGAGGCTCAACGAAACAAAGATTAGCAGATGGAAGCTCACTATGAGGTGTTAAAGGACAAATGGTTCACAAAACCCTTATTCCTATTGGACCAACAAGAAGGGAAATATCCCTTTTCAGGATCCAATACACTAATTCCCTTCCAATTTTTGAGGAGGAGGCCCTCAATCAGAATCTACACTTCACTATAGATAACCTTGGTTTTGGAAAGAACGGATCCCATGATCATAGGACCTCAAGGAGAGGAAGTTAAGGTAAGAATAATGATGATGGGACGTGATATCGCATGGGAAGTGATATCGCATGGGCCGTGATATTGTGGCCGTCATGATATCGCATCACTCGTGATATCATGTACACGATATCGCATCGTCCCGTGTGATATCGCGTACATGATATCACGGTGCACCATCATATCTATAAATAAGAGGTGGCTCTCCCTTGTTTCCTCATCCTAGGCTTAGACCGTAGTGAAACTCTGGCAGATTGATCATTCGAGAGATAGAATATTTTCCATGTGCCCACAGTAGGAGTCCTAAAGTGAACGGATCTTTATTCGAGCAAACATTATACCTGAACACAAGTTTGTGTATGGAAATAAAGACGAGCTTCTTGGATAAACCTTGCAGTGCATGGAATAGGCTAATTAGGATTTTATTTATTGTTATTTATTATTCATTATTTACATGATTTATTAGTTATTAAATATTTCTCAACCCTTCTCTCCTAGTTAAGTGCCTCAGTACGACCGTTTCGAGTATGTGCGTTACGCATGCTGATCCCAGCAATGACTAGTGTTTGGTAACCAAGGTTGCATTGGTTCAGGGTGTGAACGGTAAGTGGGAACGGATGCTGATGCTAGGTTAATTAAGGCTTACTTAGTTAGTGAAAGTTAGTTACTTAGTCTCTCTCACCCTCACCTCATTAAGCATAGTAGATAAAACAGAAAAGACATAAAAATCACATACCTCAGACTTACTTAACCATACAACCATGACAAATACAAGTAAGTCTGGGAAGATAACGAACGATTAACCTTAAGTGTTCCATAAGGTGTATAGGCACTTAGTCTATGGAGTTCGACTAGATCATGCGTACATGCTCCTATTCATATGGTTGAGTGTAGGGGTACCTCGCCACTCATCATTGGCACCGTTGCTAGGGACTAAGTGTTTGTGCGCTAAGTAGAACATAAGAGATCATTCACATCGTTGGGAGCTTAAACAAACTTTAGGGTTAATTAAACAAAATTTTATATAACGGATAATTAGCACACTGATAAGACATAATGTCTTCTTCTTCTTCTCACAAGAGCAACTCACCACTTAGGGATCATACAAAGAATAGTCGGTAGTCAAAAACACATAACCTAAATCTGCTAGTTCCTCAACAATATAGGGTGGTATATACTCATCCCGATGAGTATATTCCAAATTTTATTTTTATCTTCCATCAAGATGAACAGATGTGCTGGAGAGACTTGTAAGGTAACATCGTGTTACCTTCGGATCATGCAATCCCCAACATGCTCCTCCATGCTTTGGCATAGATTGGCATGACTCAGCTCTATGTTGATATGTTGCGAAAAATTTTGACATGAGGGATTACCATCTCACAGCTTTACAACATATGAGGGACTCAAGGAAGGAGAGCCAACATACATTGTTGAAGGGAAAAGAGGTCCCGCACGTCCTAAGTGAAATCAGAGATGATGAACCACTCATAACAGGTTCTCTATCGAAAGATGTTCCTCCTCCTAATGAAAGTGAGGAGGTGGGGTATCAGAACTTGCGATCCATGATACACAACCCTGGTTCTGATCCCTATGAACACCAGTTGTTCACTGAGGAAACAACAACATATGACAAGGATGGGCACTTAGATCATCATCACGATTAGGGTCGTAGCCACAAAAGAGAAGGTAAGAAGCATTGTCATGACGATGGTTCTCTTTCCTCTTCCCCTTCTTCACATCATTCACCCTCTCCTTCCACCTCTGGGTGTAGCCATCAAGAGCATAATAGTGAGGATAGAGGTAGGCGAAATGAGATACCTCGACGAGAGAGTCGAGAGAGAGGACAAGGGCATGAACGAAGGGAAAGTAGGGAACAACGTAGACACCATAGACGTTATGAAAGAGATGATCATGACGAACCCCTACTTACCACCCGAAGCATGCTAGATATAATGGAGGCTATAAGAATACCAAAAAGGCATCTGAAGGATAGTTGGATCAAGCGCTTAGACATGAATAACATCCCACGCTTCGAAGGGGGATACAACGTGGATCCGCAAAATCATTTATAGGCATTCCACGATGCTTGTGCCTTGAAAAACATAGAAAACAAGTGGCAAAAACTTAAGTTGTTTCCTAGGACACTCATTAAGGAAGCAGAGAGTTGGTACTGATCCTTGGAACTAGAAACCATCAGGAGGTGGAGTACAATGTTAGAACTCTTCAACGATAAGCATCAGACGTACTCCAGAGTGTCTAACTTGCGTAAGTAGATCCAAGGATGGAAGCAAGGTACTCATGAACCCTTGGATGCTACCATGGGCTACTACTACACATTGTTACATTGTTGCCCAGGCCATGGATATGCATAGTGGGACCAACTTCACCACATCGTAGATGGGCTAAGGCATGAGACTAGAAGAACCCTTGGGACTTATGCCCAAGGGAGACTATCAGAACTTAGAGCCCATGAAATACATAGACTGTTGGAGCAAGTAGTCAAAGAAGAAGGTGAACTACGAAAAAGAGAGAGTGCAAAAGAATATAACTGTGATCCTTCCCTTCGGAAGAAGGGAGTGAAATTTTGTGATGAGGAGGATGAGTCACCACTCAAAGAGTTGGTGAATAGAAAAACCTTGCCGATTCAAAAACTAACAACAGAAGTATCAGCTAAGGTGGATCAATTATGGGATTCCTTAGACTCTAGACTTGAAACTATCCTAAAAATCATAGAAGAGTCTAAGGTGGAATGGAGTAGCGATAAAGATAAGAAAAAGTGGAGAGATTCAGGCCCTACATGTGACAAGGGTAAGGGGACAATAACTATCTTTGATGAGGTTGTGGATTCAGACACAGACAATGATGATGGATGTGAGATCTGCCACTATGACCATCCTAAGGGATGTTTTTTGATCATCTCATATCTACAAGAGTTTGGGGTGTATGCACTTAACTCGAGACTCAACAAATGGTAGACACCCCGAAGGTTACCTTATCCTCAAGGTAACCCAAGGCAGTTCCACCAACCATTAACGTACTATCCAAGTGGAACTCCACCACAACCCATCAGACAACATCAGTAGTGGCAATACCTAGAGTCATGGGGGATGCCACCGCCGAAACAACAATACCCTTACCGGCAACCTGATTCTTATGGATATTATGTGCAGCAGCTGGTTTCTCCAAGTAACTCTATGGGTCACACAATTCCCCAACGTCACTACCAAGTTCTAGAGTACTTTAGGAGGACTCCTTCTCCTCTGGGAGGCACCCCACATACTTACCATCCTTCAACTCCATCTGCACCTCTTCCACCTGTAGTTCCCATACAACCTACTCCAACAATGCAAGGGGAACTCCCCACTCAACTGCAGCAACGCAACGCTATGAGAGCCATAAACATTCAACCCGTTGCTAGTTCTGACAACTGCAAGAAAAGAAGACCTTTCTTTAGAACCAGAGGCCCAGAAGCCCAGACAAGCTCTCACAACAACAAGCGGTTGAGTCTAGGCATGCTCCTCCAACATACAAGGCTTCGGAGCTCCCTTCAAACCAAAATCAGATCTTCACACATAAGGTTATGTTAACACATACCGTAATTGACTGGATCAAGGTAGGATACCTTCCTAGGAAACTATCTGACCTTGGAAGTCCCTTAATCTACCTCCAAATCATCAGGAAGGAACCACATAAGGCTCTTCTTGACTCAGGTTCCAGAGTCAACCTAATCTCACGAGAAATGTATCAAGCCTGGAACCTACCCCAACTTAAGAAGAGCAACATTCAACTAGAGCTGGCCGACTAGTCCATTACAATTCCCTTGGGATTGGTGGAGGACATTGTTACCACTGTGTGTGGTTGGTCCTACCCAGCTAACTTCTTGGTGATAGAGGTCAACAACAACGAAGGGGACTTCCCAATTATAATGGGAAGGCCATGGCTCAGTACAATAGACACTTACCTAGGGATTCGTGATCTTTCCTTGGAGATATCTAAGATAAACATTTATGAAAAGATTGAGAAGAAGAAAGTTTTGTGCATCACATACAGTGACTTAGAGGGTGATGACATGGAAGAATTTTTAGCATCTTTTCCATGTAATCGGTGTGCCCAAGAAACACAAATTTAAAGGTGCATGTATGTAGCAACCACACCAGTAGTAGACATCCTGTGGTTGACAGCTAAACGAAAGAGCAACCCAATATGCACGGAACGAATTGAGGAAACAACTCATGTTAACAACGAAGGCATAGACACATTGGAGTATGAGCATCGCCAACTTTCACCCCTTAATCTAAGAACACCAATTGGGAGAAGTTGGGCACTTCTAAGAAATTCAAATAGGTGCTCATTATTTTGGATCTCTCCCTTTCCATTTAGTCATGGGGGAGATGGCCACCTATGCTAATCATTTGGGGCCCTCAGTTCTTTTTAAGTTTTTGTTTTACACATTTTTTTACACATTTTTGTTTTACAAATTTCTTTAACTTTTCTTATTTTTGTTTTACAACATCGTTACACTTTTCCATTTTGTGTGTGCGTTTGTGTGATCCACCTTGTAAGTTTGTCACCCAATAAGTTTTTTTCCCGATGGTATGAACTATTTTTCATTGATTGCTAATGTTTGGTTTTTACCTTTAAGTTATGATGTTGATACTAAGGTATGTTTCTTTTGATATGGCAGGCAATGATCCCACTTCATCCGTCCATCCACAAATTCTATGGTCTCTCTTGGCTTGGAAATGTACAGTCTCTTTCGTAATAAGAACTCTAACGAATTGGTGACTGGGCATCTCTCAAACTAAGGAAGGACTCAAGGATTGAAAAGGGTGTGACTTCAAGGGAACTTGATGCTTTTGTGTTGGCCATTCTCTTGGGTGCTTGGATGTTTTCTTCTTGAGTTTTCTTATTGTTCCAACATCACCCAATCATCGGGAAGCTGAGTCAATAAAAATAAAAAGTCTTTGCATGGTGTGGTTCTCACGCATAAATATATAAAACACCAAAAAAAACAAAAAAAAAAGAAAAAAAGAAAAAAAGAAAGAAAGTGAGAATTCAAAGCACACCCCTTAGACGGAATAATCATTTGGGCTACAAGCACTAGTTATGGAACTTAAAATAAAATGTTCCCTCTAACTAAGGCCCTTCTCACTTCCCATTCTCTTTTCCTTTGTTTCTTCAGAATGGTGGTGGCTCTTGGGTGAAAGCATTCTTGTTACTTCAAGAGGATGGATTAGCCGAATGCATTAATGCGAAGTCATTGGATGTGGTTGGTTTGAGGCCAGACTTGGAATGAGATTTGCCAAGTCACACTAATCATGAACCACACAAGGGGCTGTATACCATCTTGTTCTTGAGACTCCATTCCATTCTTTTCTCTCCATCCTTCTCTCCATTGTTCACCTCATTGTCGATTTTATCATTAGTGTATATTTTGGTTAACACATCGTTTTCTTTTTGGTAAATTTTTGTGGTTAAGACTTTAACTCTTGTTCCAAATGACATTCCTAGAGCCTACAGACTCTTTGAATGTGGGTTTGTCAAGCCATTAAGGGCATGAGCCTACTTTGGGGAGGACCCACTGACATTCCTCTTTGGTGCACCAGTTAAATTCTTTCCCTTAACATTTTTTCAATCTAATTTATTTTGTTCATTTCCATCTTGACATCTATTTTATTGATGTCATAGTTGTCTCTTTTTATCTATCTTTCTTATTCCTTTTCTTTCTCCATTCTAATGCTACCAGAGGTTCACAATTAGTCATGGGCGTACGGGGCCCAATTTTTTTAATTTTCTCCTAACCCCTACACCTTTGGTAGTCATCATTTCTATATCTCCAGATCCGCAATCGACCATATCACAAACTAGCCAACAGACCTTACACCGAAGCAAGGTATCAATTACATGATGATTCATTTACCCTTGCTAATATAAGATTGTGTTGTGTGTGCATATGACAATCATACAACAATGGAAGGGATTTGGAAGGAACACTTGGAATGGAGCAATGCTGAAATAGCTATGCAAGGAGCAAGATCGATGGCGTGCTTATGGATGGACAATGAAAGGCACAATCTTGGCATTGGCAGTAGCAACATTTCTTTCTCTCTCTCTCTTTCTCAGCTACCAAATGAGGCTTGATGTCAATGTAATAAGGTGTTCACTCTTGTTGTCATGAACACTAGTTTGTTGTGTCTTGTAATGATGATCCGTTCACAAGTCATCCCATTAGTTTCATTTTGAGTCAATAGTCCCATACCTCCCCGATATTATTGTAAGGAACTCGAGGACGAGTTTTCATTTAGTCATGGGGGTATGATGGGTCACGATATCGCATGGGCCATGATATCGTGTATATGATATCACGGCCATCACGATATCGCATCCCTCACGATATCGCGTATGCGATATCGCGGTGTGTTGTCATATCTATAAATAAGAGGCGGCTCTCCCTTGTTTCCTCATCCTAGGCTTAGACCATAGTGAAACTCTATTAGATTGATTACTCGAGAGATAGAATATTTTCCATGTGCCTGCAGTAGGAGTCCTAAAGTGAACGGATCTTTATTCGAACAAACATTGTACCTAAACACAAGTTTGTGTAGAGCAATAAAGACGAGCTTCTTGGATAAGCCTTGCAATGCATGGAATAGGCTAATTAGGATTTTATTTATTGTTATTTATTATTCATTATTTACATGCTTTATTAGTTATTAAATCTTTCTCAACCCTTCTCTCCTAGTTAAGTGCCTCAGTACGATTGCTTCGAGCACGTGCGTTACATGTGGTGATCCCAGCAATGACTAGCGTTTGGTAACCAAGGTTGCATTGGTTCAGGGTGTGAACGGTAAGTGGGAACAGATGCTGATGCTAGGTTAATTAAGGCTTATTTAGTTAGTTAAAGTTAGTTAATTAGTCTCTCTCACCCTCACCTCATTAAGCATAGGAGATAAAATAGAAAAGACATAAAAATCACATACCTCAAACTTACTTAACCATACAACTGTGACAAATACAAGTAATTCTGGGAAGACAACGAACAATTAACCTTAAGTGTTCCATAAGGTGTATAGGAACTTAGTCTACAAAGTTTGACCAGATCACGCGTACACGCTCGTATTCGTATGGTTGAGTGTAGGGATACCTCACCACTCATCAAATGATAAGTACCACAATAACAATAAACATGGTGATTGTGGCTGGGACCAAAGTAGGTACCATTTTGATGCTAGTCCTTCTTCCTCTTTGCATTTTTCATCCTCATCATCTTCCTCCTCCAACTTTGACTAAAGTTGCAAAGGGGGAGATCATGATGGGGATGATCAATGGGATAGGGATGATTGTAAATCCTATCGAATCTGGAGAGACCAAGGGTGTGGGAAATGAAGGAATGTCCACCATAGAGAAAGAAGGGATAGTAGAGAGCACCATAGGCATCATGACCATCACAGGTGTTGGTGCTAGAAATCTTAGTTTTTGGAAATTTGAAATTAAAAGATCCTAGCATTAGAATAGTTTTAACCCTATGTCCTAAGGACCTCTAGAAAACAAGACATAGGGTACCTTAGATGGTATTGCTGATCACTTAGGGACTTATAGAACTCAAAATGGAAATGATTTTGGGAGCATGAATGTAAATGGCAATGTAGACAAAAATGATCTACTAAAAATGTAAATAGAAATGGCCTATTAAAAATGTAAATAGAAACGACCTAGTGAAAATGGAAATGAAAAATGAAATTACAACTATAGAAATAAGTGTAGAAATGGAAATTGAAACCAAAATTTGCACAACATGAACTAAAAAATTATAAAGAATATAAAAGATACTGAGTTCATGATGTATAAGTTTTTGCCAAGGGCATAGGAAGTTACTCATCAAAGATTGAAGTTTGTTGAAAAATGTTGCTTCCATGATTTGGTTCCTTTTCAATTTTGGCCTATTGCAACTTTCCATCAATTTTCATCTAATCTACTATGTAGGGATGGGATTGGCATTGCAAGTTTAGGGTAATTAAAACTATGTGGAAGCCTTTGTGCCCAACATAGTTCCAGTTTCTACCATCAAATGACACTATCGAGTGAGGATGTAATAGCTACAATGGGTCTTGGTGGTTGCCAATGGAGATGAAAATGGGATAGGGTCTACACTTTTAGTGACAATGAAAATTACATGGGGGTGTTTACACCTAGCGTAGTAATAGTTTTTGTCATTGAAAATATATTTGTGTAGCAAATGGATTTATGGATAATGAAAATGGTCATAAAAATGGGAAATGGTATTACTATGGAATGGTTTTGGAATTCCGAAGTGCCAAATTGCCTAGAGTTCGAAACTATTGTATGTGATGCCAATTGAGAAAATTCCCAATGCTATAAAGGTTGCAAAAAATGCCAAAATTCTAAACTCAAAAATAGTATCAATGTTGGGCGTTTATAGCTTAGGGTTGTCATTTTTAGGCCTATCATTGATTGCCATTGATTGCTAACAAATTAGCATTGATTGTGGATTGTAATGACTACTACTGCCAGTGTAGTTAATTAATTGCAACTTAGCATAGTCAACCAACTATTGCTTAGCGTAGTCATCCAATTACTTCTTAGAGTAGTTAGCCAACTGCTACCAAGGTAGTCAACCAGCTATTGCTTAGCATAGTTTGTATTTTTGGTAAGTCCAGAAGGGACTACATCCACAAAACCCATCCATTTACTATAAATAGTAAACAAGCTTTTGTGACTTCATTGAAGGCTTTAGAAATGAGAAACTGAAAAGTATTGGGAAATAGAAAGATGAATGAGAATTACAAAAATTGTGGAACTTGTTGGAAAGTGTTGTGCTTGGTGAAGACTACTGTCTGGCCATTGTTGCCCTCGGATGTATGTTTTGGCTATTATTGGAGAAATGGCCATCCCAAAAATTCCAACGTTGTACTTCTACTAGGTCTTGGTGGTGACTACACTAGCTATTGTAGCTACTATGCCTATCGAAAATGGATCCAGCGTAGTTGAGGCTATACCCCTACAAAAACTCATGAAAATGCCATTTTCAACCATTCCAAAGGTGTTTTAGGCCTTCTCAAGCCCAAATATGGGCATGGCGTACCTATTTCTAGTTGGGAAATGAGGCAATAATAACTTTTAAAGAAGGTTTTAGCCCCAAAAAGTTGAAATATGCAAGATTGTAGATTATGTACTACATATCTTATATTTATAAGGAAACTTTGCCTCAAACTAAAAAGTGGGATTTACAACATGAATTTTGGTGGTGTTTCACTAGCCCCTTTTGCTGATGTCTGGAGGATTGACCTGAGAGACATCGACAATGAATAAAAAACATTGTTGTAGGTCCATCACTAACATATTTCCTTTGTGCTTGATTTAGTAGTATCAAACTATGCTCAAGAGTGCTCATGATGATGGAGTGAGGATATGATGATGGAATAGTAATTTAGTCATGAAGAAATGGTTATGAGGGCTGATAAATATTGGTCCAATAGTTTAGGCTATGACCTTTGTGTTTAGAAGTGTGGTTCACTTGGTAGATGCATTTGAGGAAGCAACGCCTCACTCCAAGGTGATGTGCTCTCTACCAAGGTTGATTTTGATGTGGTTTCCCCATTTAGTAAGCTGTGTTACACTCAACGGACTTGGGGGATTTTTCCATTAAATGAGGTGTGTTACACTCAATGAACTTAGTGTTTTTCCACTAAATGAGATGCATTACATTCAAGTGGACTTGGGGTTTTTCCATTGAATGAGGTGTGTTACGCTTGATGGACTTAGTTTTTTTCCTCTGAATGAGATGTGTTACATTCAGTGGACTTGGAGGTGGATCACAATGAAGGGATGTCATATGGCCCTAAAGCATGAATGTCAGCATAGGTCAACATTGTTGCTCAAGGTTATATTTAGGCTACTAGGTTGGGTTCATAGGAAACAATATGGAACAAATACTCTTGGAAAAATTCAATGAATGTTGCACATTGAGGTTATGTGGTGACTTGTTGTCATGATGAGTTGTACCCTTGTGATGGCTCTAGGTTTCATCCTAAAAACAAAACTCTAAGAGAACTAGAAAAATAAAGAGAGAAATCATATTGTTACAGTGGGATACATTAGGTCATGAAGGATGGTTTAGCTAATTTTGTTACCCAAGGTTAGATTTTGTTAGTCGAAGACATTGGTAAGCTGTATTGCCAGTTTAAGGCCTTGATAGGCTGTGGTGCCAATATAAAATCTTAGCAGACTATAGAGATCAAGCTCTCTTGTTGATGTTTGTTAATATCATGGCTACTATAGGCTACATGTAGTATGGTTTGATATAGGAATGATTAACCAAATTGGCTAGCTCATTCCCATCCATGTTTGCTATCTGGTAGGCCCCATTGTCATAGGCCTTGGTGATTAAGAAAGGTCATGCCTAGTTGGTTGAGAATTTGTCTGCATGCTCAAAAATGGCCTATAGCACTAGGTCTCATTCCTTGAACTTGCACTTGTCTAGGCTATGATGGTGCTACTATTTTTTCCTATTTTGGTAGTGCTCGATGTGAGCAAGCATTTGCACCCACTGCTCCTCCACTGAGTCTAGGTCCATGGTTCATAACTGTTTACTCTACTCATCATTGATGAAGTTAGATAAGGCCACTCAGAGTGACAGTACTTGCAATTCAAGAGGTAAAACAACTTTAGAACCATAAACAAAGCTATAAGGGGTCATGTCTATTGTGGTTTGGTATGTTGTCCTGTAGGCCCAGAGTCCATGAACAAGCTATTCATGCCATTTGCACCTACTGTTGTTGAGCATTTTATTGAGCAAGTTGATGATGGCCTTGTTGCTTGCTTTGGCTTATCTATTGGCCTGAGGACAATAAGGTGATGAGAAAGAGTGTTTAATGCCTAGATCATGATAGAAATTTTCCATTTCTTGGCTACTAAACTATGATCCATTATTTGTGACTATGGTCATATGTATACCAAAATAGACCACTATGTTGTCTAGGATGAACCTACAGACTTGTTTAAATGTTGTTTTCCTTAGGTGAATAGCCTCAAATCACTTAGTAAAGTATTTGATTGTGGTGATGATGAAGCTATGCCCTACGAAGGACTTATGTGTTATGGGTCCAATGATATCCAATCCCCATTGTTGGAATGGCCAAGTAATCTAAGTAGTATGTAAATTAGTTGGTGGTATGTGTATGAGGTTGCTATGCCATTGGTATGTATCACAAGTTTTGACCTTCTACAAGCAATCGTTTTTCATATAAGGCCAATAATAACCTAATTTTCTAATCATAGCAGCCATGGCTCTAGGTCTTATATGTTCACCACAAACACCCTCATGAACCTACTCTAGGACTATTTTGGCTTTAATTTTACCTAAGCACTTTAACAATAGGCCATCGTAGGATCATTGACGTAATGTGTTATCATCTATAATGACATATTATTTTGATCATTTACATAAAACATCCTTTTCAACAACAATTAGGCCTTGTGAAGATTCACCATGCATAAGGTAAAACTTGATATCATAGTACCACACCTTTATAGGAGTAGTATGAACTATGGCCACAAATGTATCCTTAATGCTCTATGTGATGGGAATTGCATAGTCCATAATTAAGATGGGTAACTTATTAAACACATCTAGCATAACGATGAAGGCCAGCATCACAATGGCATCCACTATGACATTCTCATTTCAAGGTATATTTTGGATATAAGTGTCTATAAAATGCTGTAATAGTTGCTTTCCTAAGTCATAGTAAGGTTGTAAATGTTTGGTTTTGCATGTGTAAACCTCGATTACCTAGTTGACCACAAGTTGTAAGTCATCCTTGATTATCAAATGCTTAATTCCTAGGTCACATGCTACCACCATTTCTTTGATTAGACCTTCATACTTTGCTATGTTGTTGATTCATGTAAACACAAAATGATAGGCGAATGGTTGGATTTTACTAGATGGAATGTCATGATGGCAACAACACTAGCCCCATGGGAAATTGAAGCTTTGTCAAAGTGCATGACTACCTCATAGTCCTTAGGCACTTGGCTAATAGTATTGACATGTTCATCAAGGAACTTAGGGTCTATGGTTGGTTGGTCATCAACAAGTGAAATCATAAGTTGTATGGCTATAGCTTGATCTTTCGTTGAAAATTGAGAAACATAATGAAGGTCAAACTCCATTGTTATGGCTTTCCATCAAGCTATACAGCTACTCTTATAAATATTGGTTGTTATGACCCTAAGTATGTTGTCTTTGAAAATGATGTTAACTTGGCTCCTAAAGAGGTAGTGTTTTCATTTATTTAATGAGAAGACTAGTGCTAGATAGTACTTCTCTACTTCAACATATCTAGTCTCATGGGAAACTAATGCATGACTAAGGTAGTATACTGGCATATCTACTTCATCGTCATGTTTTTGACATAGTAAAGAAGTAATGGACGTGTTAGAGATGGCAAGGTAGATATAAAACATTTTACCCTCTTTCAAAGGATATACTGTTAGTAGTTTTGCCAACTCTTGCTTAAGGTTTTCAAAGGCTTCTTGGAATTGAGATGTCTACTCATAGTAAACTCCTTTCTTAAGTAAGTGTTGCATGAGTTGTAACTTATCCATAAGCCTAGTAATGAACCTACGGATAAATTGTAATATACCTTGTAGTCCCCAAAGCTCCTTAAGGTTAGTTGGTGCTACCAAGTTGGAGATGGCCTCAACCTTATTAGGATTGACACGTATCCCTATTTTAGATACTACAAAGCCAAGCATATTATTGATCTTGATACCAAATACACACTTCTTAGGGTTAAGACTGAGTTCAAACTTAAGGCATTGTTTGAGCATGAGGTCTAAGTCATTAGCATGGTCATTGGCCACTTTGGACTTAACAACTATATCATCTATGTAATCGTTGAGTAATCCTAACATGTAATCACTAAAGATATATGTCATAGCTCTTTGAGAGGTTGCTTCTATGTTCTTAAGGCCAAATGGCATCATAGTATAGAAAAGGGTACTTCAAGGGGTCATGAAGGTAGTGCTGAGTTGGTGTTTTGGGTTGATTCTAATCTAGTTGTATCCTAAGAACCCAACCATAAAGGACAACAAGGCATGTCTAGCCATGGTATCAATGAGTTGATCAATACTAGGCAATGGAAAATCTTCCTTGATGGTTGCTTTATTTAGGTCTTTGAAATCGATGCAAATATGGATACCCTCATTTTTCTTAGAGATTTCCATGATGTTGGACACCCACTCTGCATAGTCAACAACTCTAATGAAACCAACTTGGTATAGCTTGGTAATTTCATCATGAATCATCAAGACTAAGTTTGGTCTAATCTTGTGTACTTTCTGCTTAACTATTCTGATGCTAGGATCAAGTATGATGTTGTGCTGGACTAGTTGTGAATCTAGGCCTAGCATATTTCATATGACTAGGCAAAGGCCTTAATATTGTTTTGTAGGACCTTGGTAATGTTTGAGCCTATGAGGTTCTAGTGATGAACTTAGCTTAAGGGTTTTCTCCTCACCACTATGTGTTATGATAGGAACCTCAACTAAAGAATCTTCAATTATGTTACCAGCCTCAAGGTTAAGGGTTTTTACTAGGTTTTTAGGCCATTCTATAGGCTTTTTAATTGAGGCTATGTCATTGTCAAGACTCTCAGGCTCAAGCTCTAGATAATCAGAATTAATGCATCATTCAGCATCACCATGAGGCTCGCTTAGGCTCAAAGGCAAGACAATTTTCTTCCAAGTGTTCATACTTCAATCCTACATATCAACCATAAGCACATTAAGTGGCATCGAGAAAAAAATTAGTAAATCATGCTAAAATGATATAAGATAATTTGTAAACATATGCTATTCCAGTGATAAACAAAAATGACAAGGTCAACCAAGGCTATAATAGATAAATAATGACCAATGGGATCAAACAAAGGCCATATAAGGTCATCTAAAGGCCATATGAGAGAAAATAAGGTAACCATGGTAAAAATAGGAAGTTATATGGTGGCTTTATAAAGTCAATTGATGAGAAAAAATGTCAACAATGCAAAACATGACAAAAAAAAAGGTTAAATCTATGAGAATGGAATACATTTAATAAAAATTGGCTGATACTGGTCAGATAGGATCAGATTTTGCTAGTTTTAGGCCTTAGCGGGCCATGGTATGGGGCTATAGGATTGCTAGGAGAGCTTGGGAACATGAGGGGGTAATTTTGGAGTAGTTTTAAGGTAAAACTAACACCTTTTACTGGGCCCTACTAGTGACTACACTGGCCTAGTGTAGCCCTTCCTTCTTCCAATGTAGTTGACCTTTAGAGGCACTTTCTAGGGCTTATTATGGTCATTTTTAAGCTTATGGTGGTCTAAACAGCTAGCACAAGGGGTAGGTATTGAAGATTGAAAAGTTTTAGCATCATTTTGGCTTCCAAAAGGTGGAAAAAACCTTGTTTCTTGTGATGGCTATGCTAGGCTACTAGGCCCTAACTTAGTCACAAGTAGATGAAAGAGTTTATTGAGGTTTCTAGGGCTAAAATGAGGTGAAATATGTGATTGGGAGTTATGGGGGTAAGATTTTAGTAATTATGGATCAATTTTGGATGATTTTAGGCTACTTACTATTGATTTTCATTGTCACATTTTCCCTCCTAAGTGGGACTATGATGGCCCAACATAGTTCTTAACTTCTTCAATGTAGCTAGAAGTGGGAAATGGATTTTGGTCAACTTTGGGGCTTGATTGATCATCCTAATGGGCTTCTAAGGTTACTGGTGATGTTGGCTAGGGTTTTGGTGCAAAAACTACCAGTTTTCATGCCTTCTTGCACCTTGGATGGCTAAAAAGCATGGGACTACATTGGGCATGCAATCCTTAGCATAGTCACAGGTCCCATGATGAAAAAGGATTGAAAAAGAAGGGATTTTGGCTTATTTTCCAAGGTTCTAGGGTTTGGACATGTTCTAATAGGGTATTGGGTGTTTATGGGAGTTGATTTGGGTAGTTTTGAGGTAATTTTTGCCATGTTTGAGGGAACTACATTGGCCTTGGGTAGGGACTAGGCTCTTCTAGCATAGTCCTAGTCTCCTTGCTAGTGTAGTCAAGTTGGAAAGATTAAAAAATTGGTTTAGGTTGCCAGAATCATGTTTGGTGGGCCCTAGGGCTTCTTGAAGTGAAGTACAAGCTATTTTGGTCAATTTCTTAGTAAATTTATGGGGACTATGTTGGATCTAGAGAGGGACTACACTGGCCCAATGTAGTTCTAAGTTTCTCCAGCATAGTCCAAGATTTAATGGTTAAAAATAATGGAAAAAGATGGATTCTATGGAATATCAGGCTCTAGTGAGGTTCCAAGGTTTCTTAGCAAAGAGTTTGGTGTTTTTTTTGGGCATATTTTAAGTAGTTTAGTAGGGACTATGCTAGGGATTAAGAGGGACTATGCTAGGGATTAAGAGGGACCACGCTAGCCCAATGTAGTCCCAATCTTGCCTTAGCATAGTCAAGGTTGTGATAATTAAAAATTATAAAAAATGCAAGTTTCAAGTTCATAGAAGGTTGGACTAGCTTCTTGGGCTTGTTGACAACAATTCTAGGTCTTTTGGAAAATTTTCTAAATCATTTTAAGGGACTACACTAGGCTTGGATAGGGACTACACTAGCCCAGTGTAGTTCTCTTCCCCATCTAGCATATTCCCAATTAAGAAGGACAAAAATGATGGAAAAATGTAAAACTTATTATTTAGCAATCTCAAGTGGAATTCTAGGATTATGGTAGGTTATTTACATGGTTTTTTGATATATTTTATTAATTTAGGGGGGACTACACTTGGCTTGGAGAGGGACTACACTGGCCCAACATAGTCTCTCTCATCCCCTAGCGTAGTCCATGTGTTGGATGCCAAAATTATAGAGAAACTAGGCTTCATGATTAGACAAGTCTCAAAATGGGAAAATAGGATTTTCAAGTGTCAATTTGCCTTGGTTTTGATTGATTTTACCCATTCTTGGTGGACTACGCTAGCCTTGGGCTAGGACTACACTAGGCCAGTGTAGTTCCTATTCCTAGCTAGTGTAGTCTAAGTTAAAATTGTCAAAAGTGGCCAACAACTGCAAGTTTTGGAATTAAACATGTCTAAATGGTCTTCCATGGTTTATTGGAGGTTGTGTTAAGGTGTTTCATGTCATTTTTGTTGATTTTTGGAATGGACTATGCTGGGTATCCATTTGGGACTACGCTAGCCTAGTGTAGTCCTCCTAGTTTCCAACATAGTCCTATGTGGGAGAACATATCTATGGGTTTTCTTTGGATTTTTTTGATTGATAGACATTTGGAGGTTTTTAGGGATTCTAGTGAGGTTTGGAGTTTTTGAGAGGAAATTTTGGAGATGTAAAAGGATTTGTACGATGACTACTAATCCTTGGACATTGGGACTATGTTGGCCTAGTGTGGTATGGCGAAGAGGGAAAAGATGGCACCGCTTACTACACTCAACCATGTTTGAGGCTTGCCAAAGCCTAAAACTAGGGTTTGGAGAAATGTTATGTTAATCTAGGGTTAACCAAGGATTGAATGAGGTGGATGAATAGCTTGGGATTGTAGGGAGACAAGGTATGAAGTTGGACTATGCTGGGCAGTAGGTAACACTATGTTGGCTCAGTATAGTCCCTTACTCCCCTTAGCGCAGATAGTGTGGATACTTGGTTTTTGGTCATAGTTGGGTACCTTTGATCATATTTTGGCATTGTCTAGGGATTTGACTAGAGTTTGGCAAGGTTATATAGTCAATTAGAGGGCTACTGTAGGATTGGATGGGCTATTGGAAACCCATCTCATTAGGACTATGTTGGCAGTAGTTGAGGCTATGTTAGCCTAGCTTAGTCCCTTGGTTCCATTCAGCATAGCTTTAGGAAACCATTAATTTTTTACAACATTTGATGTGTTCAACCATATTCTAAGATTTCTAGGAACATAGGCTGGGAGATAGAATTGAAGTGGTGGTTTTTCTAGTGTTATGTTAGCGTAGTCATGCTCAAAACCTCAAAAATCTTAGTGTAGTTATTTTTTCCATTGTCTTTTGCAATGTTTAGTACACCCATTCAAAATTATCAAGTTTTATGAAAAACCTCCACATAGCTCTACCGTAGCCCTACTTTCCATTTTTAGCTAAGTAAAGTGGAGTTCCAAAAGAAAACCAAGGTTTCTTCTTGGGTGCTCAGGTAAAAGATTAATGTAAATTGTGAAGTTTTATGGAAAACCATACTTTTTCATCACTACACATTGGTTTGAGTTCTTCTACCTTAAGTGCCATCATACTTTAGTGTTGCTATTACCATTTGTGATCTTAAGCATCATCCTCAGCATAGTCATTGCAGTTTGTACATACATTTAGCATAGTGACTACCATTTCTACTTCCTAGTGCCAGTGTAGTTACTTCCAAGGTTAGGGATTTCCTACATTCTACACACCATGGTGAAGAAAGCAACCCTAGTCAAGAATCATGTGTTGGAGAAGGTGGAATCCACTGCCACAAACATAGCACACCTTTCGTGTCTAAGGATTGGGGCAAGCTTGACTGCAACCTTTCCAAGGTAGGCCATTCTCATTGGTTTTTCTATTCCATTATATGTATTTTGTTTTTGGTTTTCTATTCCACTTTTTTGATCTACACTTGTATATTTGTTATTTTTAAATTCCACATAAATCCTACCTTGTATTTTGGCCATGTCTATGTATGTACAGGGTTATTTGGTTGTTTTTGTCTTGGCAAATCAGATCTTTAAAATGGGCTAGCTGTTTTGATGCTTTTTCCAATTTTATGAACATGGAATAGTTTTCCTTAGATCTAGGATGAAGGACTTATCAAAATTAAATTTTGATGAAATCTTACCCCCCTTATTTTGACGCACTTTTAGATGGGTATGAGTTTTTTTGGTTATATTTGCTATAATGGATGGCTAGATTGGGTTAAGTTTTACAAGTTTTGTGATCTGGTGGGTAAAAAAGTAAGAAATGTTATGTATTTTTTACTAAGAAAAAGGCTTTGTATTTTGAAAATATATTGCCATGGATTTGTAAGGTTATGTTAAGCTTTCCAATGGTTATGGTCCCATTTGATTTAGAGTTGTAATGATGAGGTTATGACCATTTGAGTTGGGTTGTGTACATAGGGTTCTTTGCTATTTTTTCAGATTTCATGGAAGTTCATAAATTGTTTCGAGAAAAAAAGGGTTTTGATTTTTCTATGGCTATTTGTGCTTAGTGTTTGATTTAAGCATTCAAACAATGATGGAATCGCTTTGTCTAGAGCTCAAACAAATTTTTGGTGAAATTTTTGCCAACCCTACATGAAAGGGGGTTCATGTTGATGGCTACAATTAGGTTAATTTGGTAATTATTTCTAAAAACTTGGTTAAAATTTCTAATTATTTCTTGTCATGGGATTGTATTTCATCATCTTAAAATTCCAATAGCTATGAAATCATTGAATTACATTAAGTGGTTAATTAGTTATGGTCATTTCTATTTGGTTGCACGAAATTGTGGTTGCAAGGCTATGATGCATTTACCTCCTTGAAGATGGGTAACGTTGAGGCTATGAAAAAATTTTTCTATCAACATCCCATGGTCTTGGAAATACTTTGGGATGTTAGGAAAGGGATAGAAGTTGTTTGGATCAAAGCAAAACTTTTTTTAATATTTTTTTCTAAGTATTTTCCTATGGTCATTTTTGTGCTAAGTGTGAAATTTGATGGAATGTTGGTTATAGTCTTATGTCATGCGTCGAAATATTTCGTAAGTGTGGAATTATTCATGGAAGTTGAGAATTTAGTTCTATACTATGTTTTTCACATTTTATTCCTACACTATCAATTCCATGTTTTTAGTTGTAATTTGTTATTGTTACAGTTTTAGTTCTAAATTGTCAATTTATTCAAATTTTTTTTAAGTGTCATTTTTCTATGTTTAATGGTTATAAGGCTTTGGTTTCTAGTTTGCATGGTTATAATTGTTATGGTTGAATGTTTTAGGATCTTTCTGAAGTCTATTTTGATGGTGATAGAGATGGTGAAGTTGTTGTGTTGCATTGACATGCCAACACCTAAATCCCTGAGCCCCAACATGGAGTGAGATCAACTTGGGATATGGTTTGGGAAGGGGGCCTTAGACTTCCTAGCCTACCTACTTCATAAGTATAGTATGATAGTTTGGTCATAATTGAAGTTTGAGGTGGCAGAAATGATCTTGGAGACCATCCTACTTAGATCCTTCAGTTTAATTATAAAGTTTATTATGGATAAACCTGATGCCCATGTAGGATGGGAGACTCATGATGACATGACTACCATGGATCCTTGTAAACTGTCTTAAATTTGGAAGATGCTCAAACTTAGCCAGTATAACTTGAACAACACCTTGATTATTGGTCATTGTACCCATACATGGTTTCGAAACCCTCTTGGCACTGTCTATGGCATAGAAGGGTAAGTAGTGTTGTTATCTTTATTATTATTTTTATTATTGTGCATTTCAAGATATAACTATGTATGGTCTATTTTTTTACTTGCTTACAGATTTAGGATGGATGATCAGGGCCAAATCAAGGCTAACAACCTTTTTCTCCTAGCTCACATAGCTTTAGAGGTGTTCACTAAGAATCCAAATATGAGGCTTGTAGTGTTGGAACAATTGCATGGGGACATTGAGAGTAGCATTGGGCATCATCCTAAGGTGTACAAGAGATGCCTAGCAAATGAGAGTGTAGATAGTTGGTGGACCAGCCCATCTCTTGATGATTTAGACTTTGAGCCACAACCTAGAGCTCCTATGATGCTTGAGTCGTATAGGTGAAGTAAGTGTTATTAAGTTGGTGATTTTATGCTAACATTTTTCTAGTTATATGGTTATTATGATATTTTTATTTTTGTTGTTTATGTAATTATATTTGTTGCACCTATGCAAAGGCTAACATACTACCTTTTGCTATTTTGTAGTGGACACTCCATCTACTGAAGTTACAGTTATCACTTCAAGACATATAGAGGAGACCTTGATCCTTAAGTTTGGTGAGGTGGAATCCTTACAGGATTGGTTCATAGTGTGATTATTGTTTTGGACATTAACACATCCACATTCAGTGACCTTTTTGATGTCCTAAATGATGGCATGTCGATTATTGCCAAAGGAGGGAAGGAGGTGGATCACTAGGAAAAAATGGAAGAGTGGCTGGAAACTTGTTGCAGTAGCAAGGGATACCCTTTATGAGACATCAAATCATCATTGATTTGGGATATGTATCATTTGTTCTGATCCTAGGAATTTCCTAAGTTGTTATCATAGGGAAAGATACTAGATGTGGAACAAGCTTGGGCCATGAAGTAAGTACTTGTCGAGGGTACTTGATTCAATTGGGCCACGCACTTGGCTTCTAGGCTTCAGCTGGTGGTCCAAAAACTTCATGAGAACCTCATAATGAAGTGCCATGTGTATTTCACACTCTTTGCAACTTACTTGTAGAGGTTTGTTAAGTTTTTGGTGGTGAGAAAGGATTGATAATGGGTTGCCCAGGATCCATCCCAATTTGACAAGCCCTAGGTGAAGCTTCTTGCTCCAACCACTAAGGCCTAAGATCTACCAAAGGCTGTAGATGAATCTTTATCTATCACTACCAAGGACCTTGATGAGAAACATTGTAGATCTCTTGACAACACTAGGGCTGAGCCTCTCACCATTCTAGTCAGTGTCAAGAAGGTCAAGAAATTACATGTAGAGGTAAAGGGTACAACCAAGGAGACACTTAAGAGGCCTTCGGTAGCATAGATAGTGCCAAATGTTGGGGAACCTCTAGAGAAAAAGATGATTATCAAATGTAGAGGGATGTAGACTAACATTAGAGGTATGCCTTTTGTTGATTTTTTACTTTATTGTTACTTTGCTAAAATCCTATGGTTGATTTGTAGTTTCATATGATGTGCTAAGTTACTTTATGTTTTCTTGCTTTTCCTTTATTGTTGCCAAGACTTAGTACAATTGAACCTACTAATTGATGATGGTTTATACTATAATGTTATTTGATTGCTAATGCCTAGATTCTATCTTTGAATTTTAATGTTGATAATTGAGACACCATTTCTTTTCATGATAATAGGTATTGAGTCCACATCATCCACCAACCCACACAACTCTATGGTGTTCCCTTGTTTTAGAAGTATGAGGTTCCTTCTTAAAATGAAACTTATAATGAACTTATGACCTTGGTAGTTTTCAAACTTAGGATAAATTTAATAGATAGACAAGGGTGTGAATTTAAGGAGATTTGATGCTCTTTGTACTTACCTACCCTCTTGGATGCATTAGTATTTTCATGGGTTTATTGCCATTCCTACGTTGACCAATAATAGGAAGCTAAGTCTTTGCATGGTGTGGTTTGCATCTAAAAATTCAAAAAAAAGAAAAGAAAAGAAAAGGAAAAAAAATAATAATAATGGAAAGTCAAAGCACACCCCTTAGAAAAAATAATAGGCTACAAGCATTAGTTATGGGGCTAGAAAGACATGTTACCCATGCTTGAAGGCCCTCTCTAACTAAGGTCCGTTTCACATCATGCTTCTCTTTTATTCTCTTTTTGGTATGGTGATTGATCTGTGGGGGTATCCTTGTGCCTTGAGGGATGGACAAGTCTAAGAGTGTCAATTCAAAGTCATTGGAAGTGGTTAGTTTTAATTTGGACTAAGGATAGATGTTATTAGATCATATTAACCACAAAATTCACAAGGGACTTCATGTGACCATGATACGGGATTCCATTCCATACTTTGCCTCATCAGCTTATGCTTTCCATAACTCACATCACTGCCTTTTCTCATGTTGTTTTAATGTCTTGGTTTGATATGGTCAAACTTCTTTGATGGTCTCTTTAGTGATTTGGTCCTTAACTAACCATAACCAATAAACATCCATGGGGCCCATAGACTCCTTGGTTTGAGGACATGCAAGGGCATCAAGTGCATGAGCCTGCTATGAGAAGGACCCACTTACATACTCCTTAGTTGGGTTAGTTAAGTTCCTAGTTCCTTAGACATTTTTCATAATCAAACTTTTTGTGCTCCACATTGATTGCATTTGGTTATGCACTACTGTAATGTTCTCCAAATGAAATCTTCTTTTTTGTAAATTACCTAGTCCTCTTCATGCATTTCATCATGTTCTTGGCTTTTTTGGCTTCCTTTGGAATCTAATTTCATGCAAAAACTCTTTGTTTTTTTCTTAGTTTCTATGGTGCAAAATTGATGTTTATTGCTGCATTGATGTGACCCCATTGACATGATCACATTGATGCAGTACAAAAATTGCCTATATATAGCACAAGACTTAGATATGTTTTGCACATTTCTTCTAAACAAATGTGGAGTTTTTGCCATTTCAAGAGCCTAAAGCCTTCCAGAGCCCATAACTTGTGAGCTTCTTGTCCAATTAACCTTGTTCTTCAATCTTACAGCTATCAAAAGTGAGCTCTATGTCATGGGGGCCACAAACCTTAGGTTTTTTATGAAATTTTTTTCCCAAATTTTTTCTAACTCCCACAAGGTTTAATTAATAAAATAATATTAAAATCACTAATTCATAATAGTTAAACCTTTTCAAACTTGGGTAACCATCTAAGAAAAATATTATTAAAATAATTAAATCTACAATGATCACAACTTAGCCAAAGTGTAATAAACCAAATAAGATAAGGAAACCAAGTGCTCCATGTTACACATCAAATGCTAATCCTTGGTCATGTTGTGATTATAGATGGTATGTAGACCAAGGGATAAATGAGGAGGGGAGGTAGGGCTGTCCCAACTGAGGGAAAAGTGGGGGGGATGTCGGACCCCGAAAAGAAGTTCTATTGATATTAACAGTGTATCAGTTACAGTAATTTGAACAAGTCATAGGGTTAAGGGGAAGGGGGAAGTTGAGAGCACTATGCAAGAAACTCAGGACTTGCCTTATAAAAAAACTAACCGAGGGACAAGTGACCAAGAACTAGAAGTGGTTAATAGCTAGAATAGCCCCAGGAATAAGTAGCCAAAACACATGCAACTGGGCCTCTTCAAGAGGAGCCCAAAGTGGAATCTGTTTGACAAACTTCCAAAGTTGAAATAAAGCAATCCCATTAGGATGAGGCACTAGGACCAAGGCCAGACCTTAAGGTCACTTTGATTGATGCTTGCATAAGGTAAATCAAGGCTAAGGAGATTCAATGAGTAGTTCTTTAGGAATTGAACTTTGGTCCTTTCTTGGACTGTACCCCAGAAGAAGTTAAGATCCAAATCCAAACTTCTCCCATGTGGCCTACCATTACATCTAGTGGGGAATGGTACATGGAGGAAACCTATCTCTTCTAGAACAATAGGCAGGCCAATGCCACTTTGAAAATCAAGGACATTAATGTGTCCTATTAGGTGAAGGCCATCTCTTAGGCCCTCAGGTTACCAAACATTAGGGTAACCTTGGCAAAAATCTCAATGTAGGTGAACCCAGAGGTAAAAAAGAAATGGGTCTAGTGGTGTTATGGAGTTGATCATAAAAAATATGGTGCACTCACAATGGTAGAACGAGCATACTTCAAAATAGCAAACTACCACCTCAATTCCATGTTGAGGTAGAGTAAGGTGATAGACGTTTTTTCTCATACATGTGCTACTCTAAGTGAAAAATTTCCATTTAATCTCCCAAAGCTAATTTAGCTTGAGATAGAGAAGCACTTCAAGAGAAACAAGTGTGGAAGAAAGACACTCCCCTTTCTTTGCTTGATTGAAAAATTATGCAAAAGGGAAGGAATAGCCTACTATTCTAACAATAGCCTTTGTCATGCTCCTGCTGCCTCTTAGGCAAAGATGATGAAGGATAAGGTGCCAGTTAAGACACAAGAAGAGGAGTTGCCACCACCACCATCCACTTATGATACAATGCCAAAGAACTATGTTGCCATTGGGCCTATGCACAAAATCCATGAGCAAATCCTATAATAGTAGCAAGAAGGACCTAGTAGTGGAGAATCATCTATCTACAGGCCAACAATGAGCTATCTCAATGAGGTGGCCTAAACCATTAGAAGGATGAAGGGTGTGGCACTGATGTTCTTTGCCCAAAGAATGTAGGTGCCCATGAGATCAAATTGTATCTCCAAGGAAGTAATGGTGTCTCTTTCAAGGCAACAAAAATTTCTAAAGATCTCTAGAAATGTCACTACTTTTTTGGTGCACTTGAAGGAGGATGAGGGGGAAACTATCTTGGTGATGCAATATCAAGGATAGGAAACAATAGTCGAGGTGGTGGCTAATAAAGTAGATGAATCACTCAACGCTGGTGTGGTCTCTGTGCCAAATGTTGCTACACTCAAGGACATGCATACATCTATAGGAGCAGCAAGTGAAATATTTAGCATAGCCCAACATGAAGAATTACTAGATCGACTAGTTGGGGCTAGGCAATTGATTTTAGAGGTCTTTGACCTTTTGAACAACATCACTGTAACCCATTCGACACTCTTGGAGGCTAAGGATAAGTGCATCATTGTCAATGCCCAACTTGAAGCAGCCACATTTGAAAATTAGTGTTTGGCTATTGAAGTTGTAGAATTGAGAGGCTACCTCACTGATCCCATGATATTCAGCCAAGTTGTAACCAAATATGAAGCTTTTCAATAGCTTCAAACCAAAGTATGTAAAGGAGATAACGATCTTCGACCAATCCTTAAAATGCCATTGTCTACAACATCCAGAAGGACTTGTCTGAGATTTGCCAAGAGAATGTGGCTCAATTAAACATTTAATTACTTTATTTTCTACACTTAGGAGAGTTAAATAAAAAATATAAAAATGATACAAATCATGTGCCTCAATTACATTTAACCATACCATTGTACCTCACAAGTGGAACTAGGAAGACAATAATCATGTATTTAAGATTCACTGCCTAGTTAGTGTATACTTGGAGAGCTAAAGTCTATAGAATTCAACCAGATTGCTTAGTGAATGCCAATGATTCATATGGTTGGGCTTAGGAACTACTCACTGCTCATCAACTATCTTTTCAAAATGGTCTTAAGCAAAGAAACTAATATATACTTCTATATATTAAAGTGAAAAGAAAGACTTAGAACTTTATGAGATTTTTTATTGTCATCATAATTATCATTCTAACCTCATCCCAACAAAATGTGGTTGGCTATAGGAGTTTCTTTTTACCATTTACTTCTACAAAAATCTTAATCTTTATTTACTTCCAATTTCTTCATATCATATTCAATTATTTTTTAACATGTCCTTTTTAGTATTCCTTTTGGTAGTTTTTTTATAATATTGATTGTTGGGTGGCGAGGTATCCCTATGTCCAACCATATGAATCACAAAGCATTCACGCGTGATTCGGTCAAATTCCACGGACTTTATTGTTTCCGGTGCACTAGTACTTTAGGAAGTGAATCTAGCCTTCAAGTTAATCATTGTCCTTCCAATTACACTTGTGAAATTTTTTGGTATGGTTAAATGTAACTAAGGCATTCAATTTTTATCATTTTTATGTTTTATAGTTGGCTGATTGAATTGTAGATAAAATGGGATTTGATTAACTAATATAAATTAACTACTTAACTAGTCATTATACTAATCCTAACATAAGTATCTGTTCCCACTTTCTGTACATGTCTTGAACCCATGTATCCACTACTAGGCAACTAAGTGCTACACTACTAGGCGTACCAAGCAATAACGTTGCTGGGATTATCAAGCAAATATGTGTTATGCTCAAAGTGGTTGTACCTATGTTTGTAATCTATCTCGCTTAATTCTCTCATTAATGTAATAATTGGAAAATATTTAATAACTAATTGAAAGCATTTAATAAATAATTGAAAATAATAAATGCATGAATAAAATAGCTAATCTATTCAAAGTGCTGCAAGGTTTATCAAAAAGCTTATCTTTATTGCTACACACACTGTTGTGCTCAGGTACAATAATGCTTGAATAAAGATCCGTACACTCAACAACTCTTGTTGTGGGCACTCAAGGGTAAAAATTCTAACTTTCGAATAAAAAAAATGCAAGAGCTTCATTGCTATTAAAATCTAGATTGTCATAAATGTGATTGGTAGGCATGTATTTATAGGTGATAGATAGACACTACATTGACAGGGCCTCATTGACATAGGATGAGATGCATCAATGGGGCCTTGTTGACGAGGCCTCATCAACATAGCCAACCAATAATGACTCATCATACCCCCATGTCTAAATGAAAACTTATCCTCAAATTCTTTTACAAAATTAGAAAGGTGTGGGATTATTGATTAACTTTTCTTTAACAAAACAAACTAATTGACTTGACAAAAAATGGAGTGCCTAGGTGTATGGATCAACACATTACAAAAATGGTGGTGTTTACAACATAAAATTAAACACCATGACATAACTCTTAAAAAATTGGACAACACATTCCTTGACGATGTGAAGCTTGTTGGAGAAGATCAAACGATCCTAGGCGATGGCGGTTCTTGAGGCTCCAAGGAACCTTCACTGGCTTCATGCACTAGTGGTCATTGAGGTGGCTGTGGTTGTCTTGCTACTACTACAACTTTAGGTGGGAGGCAAAAAGCATCTAGCAGTGCTTTCATTTTCTCCTCCTTACTCTTAGGATCATGCATTGTCCACATAGCATCCCCAATGTGGGTTGGAATAGGCGCATCCCAAGGACATGGGATCATTGGAAACAACTCCTTAGCATTAACAAACTAGGCAACAAAATGTTTACATTCAATGTCGAACATCCTAATTGTGTCCTTTAGCTCCTGGTATTCATTCATTCATCTGGCTAGGTTCTCAGCGATAAATCGTTGATCTCTAAATCACCCTCTAAGAACTTTGAGTTTAGCATTAGTAGTCTAAAGCTTTTGCTTGGTGTCCTTGTGATGCTTGAACATAACCTCGTATAGTAGATACAAGCTAACCACATGTTTCTCCAATTTTGACTATGGCCATCTGGTTGTTAGCATTGCTAGGCTTGCATAATAGAGATTGGCCAACTCTATGTACTTTGTTGTCATTTCCTTGATTTGAAACTCCATCAAGCAGATCTCTACTTTATTGTAGGTAGCAATCCCATTAAGGGTGGGCTGCCACATCTCTCTTCCTTGCTAGAGTTGTTGGAGGGCTTCATTTATTTTTGCCTTTTCCATCTAAATTTATTTTTCATTCACTTCTTTTTGCAAGCCAACTTGGTCCCTATAGTGATTCTTTACTTTCTCAAGTTTGAGGGCTTCATTCTTCTAGGCAATGATCTCAATGGCAGAATTTTGGTGCAAGGTGTATACGTCCTCCATGGATAGATTGTGGTTCTCTATAGCCAATTTTCTCAGTTTAGTGTTGACTTTAGCAAGTTGCTCATGTTATTAATGAATGAATTCCTGCATTTGGTCTCTTTGAGAATCAACATTTTGTAGTCAATTATTTTACACTATCAATGCTTCATTCTCTTGGCACATCTGATTCAAGTCCTTTTTGATGGAATGCATTTAAGCTTCTACTATGGACTGTTTGAAGATGACCATTACTACTTCCTCCTCAACCTTCTAAAATTATTATTAAAGTTGTTTGATAGCTTCATCTCTTGCCACTGTTGGGCTAAGGATTGCTTGTTTTGCAATTCAGGCATGAAGTTTAGCAAACTCCATGACTAAGCACTGATTTTTCTCGTGGGCTATTTCTAGTTGCCCCTCCAAAATGATGCATCTACCCCTTACATTCAGTAGTTCCAATTGGGTTGAAGTGATGTTCTCTGGGAGATTAAAGATGTTTGGAGTCAGTTGCCCAGTTCCAACTAGTTGTTCTAGCAACTATTCATGCTAGGCTACATTCAATTTCCTACTAATCGTGCTTGTAGACATATGCATGTCTTGAAGTGCAGATACATCTAGTATAGGCATCGCAGGTGCGTTTAGTGCTTCAGCTACATGGTCAAATATCACTTTTGCTGCTGTCTCCTGCCCTTAGTGTTGCATCACCAAGATAGTTGCCTCTTCACATTCCTCCAACCTCACCAAGAAAGTGGCAGCATTCCTACAGATTTCTAGGAATAGATGGTGTGTTGCTAGTGACACTGTTACCTCTCAAGTGTTGGGATCCAACCTTGAAGATAGCTTTGTTCTTTGGATAGAGAAAATGGAACTACCACTCTCCATCTAGCTAATTTTTTTGCCACCTCATTAAGGTGACTCATCACTAGCTAGTATACAGATGGATCTGACCCACTCATTCCTACTTGTTACTCTTGTTTGCTTAAGAGCTATTCTTAGATTTGATACAAATGGTCAAGGATTGCATGGGCCTTCGATGCTATCTCTTGAGTGGGTGGTGGTGGTGGTAGCTCCTCTTCTTGAGTGATCGTTGGTGTCTTATCTTTCATGATTTTTGCCCATAAGGCCAAGGGAGCATGCCTAAGGGTATATTTAGAATAGCGAATAATGTCTACCCTTTTGCAAAGTTTTCTGATAAGGCATAAAAAGGGCAAGGTCTTTCTTCCATGTTCATTCAACTTGAAATACTTCTCGATCTCTAAATAGATCAGCTGTGGAAGGTTAATGAAAAATTTCCTACTTAGAGCGGTGCATGCCTGGGTTGAGAAAGCAATCACCTTACTTAACCTCATTGTTGGATTGAAGTGATAGGGCACAATCTTGAAATAAATTCGCACCACCGGTGTGAGTGCACCATACTCCTTACAATCCACCTTGTAGCATCACTGGGTAGATTCCCTTTTTGCCTTGGGATCACCTTTTATTGATATATTTGCCAATTGTGTTCCAATGTCTAGTAACCCTAGTGCTTGTGCAATAGCTTCCATCGAGTAGGACACTTAAATGTCCTTGATTTTTACAATGGACCCTAGCCTTTAGCTACTCCAAAAGAGATAGGTCTCTTCCATGTACCATTTCCCATTGGACGTGATAATTGGCCACATGGGAGAGGCTTGCAATTATGGTTGTGACATCCTCTGGATCTTTCTCCAAAAATGGCCCAAAGTTTATCTCTTGAAGAACTAATCTTTGAATTTCTTGAGACTTGATGATGTCTAGGCAAGCTTGAGTCAGAGTGACTTCAAACCTTGGCACAGGTTCAAGTGCTTCTACTTGTTGGGATTGTTCTATAGACACTTCTTTCTCTGGAATCTATTGAATAGATTCCACTTTGGGATCCTCTCAAAGAGGTCCCATTGCATGGGTCACCTTTGGCAGTTCTTGGCCTTGTTCTTGCTGGCCCCTTCTAGCTCTAGGTCATTTCTTCCATGGTTCTAAGGGTTCTCCTTCTTGTGGATACTTTTGTTTGGGTATCATTTGTAATCACGATAAGACCATGAATTAGTAATCATTATGTAACCTTAAAAAAATTGGGATACCTTAACTCTTGAGGATAGTTACACTTGGCTAAGTTTTAATTATGGTTGATTTAATGAATCTGATTATTATTTATTTTATGTGTTATTATGAATAATTCATCTTGGAGGTTGTTGGAAGGGTTAACTTAGAAAAAATTGATGTTTATATATAGTTATGGTTATTAACCCTTTGAGGGAGTTAGGCAAATCTTCAAAAAATTCCATCGATTTTTCATCAAAAGCCTTAAGGTTTGTGGCCCCCACGATAAAGATCTTACCTTCGATAAGCGTAGGATTGAAAAATGGAGTGATTTGGACAAACGGTTGGGAAGTTATAAGCTCTAGAAGGTTTTGGGCTTTAATAAATTATAAAAATTCCCTATGTGTTATGAGAAAATTGCAAAAAATTCCTAACTATGTGGCAATATATATAGTATAGTCGGTTGCATCGATGAGGCCTGAGTGATTTACACAATGGAAAATACAAAAGATAGGATTGTAGTGATGTCAAAGGTAAGGAACCTTAACAAATCAAGCCAAGAGCTATGCAAGTGGATCCTCCCTGTAGCAAGCTCATTTCCTTTTTACCCTTGCATAATCTCAAATAAGGAGTTTGTGGGCCCCATAGCTGATTTAATGATCATGACAAGTTGAAGACCAATCCAAAAGAATCCACTCAAGAATCCCAACACATCAGACTAAGACATAGAGCATAACAAAGAACTCAATGGTGAGGTGAGTTATGGTAGCATAGATGAATGATAAAGAAGGTGGAATGAAGTTCCAAATTGAGGTAATAAGAAGTCCCTTGTGGAATTTTTGGTCATCTAAGAAGTTCCATCCTTAGTCCAGACCAAAACCATCGACTTTTAGTGACTTCACATCATCATTCTAAGATCGGCCCACCCACTCAAGACACAAGAGTGTACTGACCTAAATCGTCGGTGTAAGGCTGGAAGGGAAATAGACACCGAGAGATCGTTGGGCAGGCACAGCTGACCCTGCCTTCACTTGAGGGCAAGCTGGAAAAGGGAACGAAGGCAGAGTGCCTTGGATGGTTTGCACACAAATCAACCAAGGACTTCCCCAGGCGTAAGCTACGGCTAGCGCTGGGGTTATCGTAAACAGGATGTAAACAAAATGTAAACAATAATACGAAATGTAAATAAAGCATACGTGAATAGAATTATGTTGCAAACAAAGCATAAACCAAAGTAAATAATGTAAATAGGAGACAATGATAAAACTGTATTGTATTATTGTAAAAAAAATGTGCACCGGTCAAAGTGTAGTTGCACAAGTGTGAATGTCAAGTCAAACGCCTAGCCCCGGAAAGATATGACACGATGATGCAACGATGTGAGAAGAACTTGGAAGCCAAAAATCGAATGTGCNTTTATAGGGCTGGGCTAGGGTTTTTGGCTAGGGTTTGCTTTGACCAAGTTCAATGTATTTTACAACTTATGGGTCATTCCAGCCCATAAAATACAAATAAATTAAGAAATACAAGCCCTCAAGCGATAAAAAAAAGGATTTAAAAAATTTAAAAAGATTAGCTCCAACTCTGGCCCACTTGGAAAAATTATATTTTATTTTATTTTATTTTTTTTGCTGAATATTTGGCCTGATTTTGCATGGGCTTTCATATCCCTTTGCCATTTTATAGATTTCTTGAAAAAGAAAATCAAGAAGGATTAACACCGCCCTGCTTGTCTAGCATCCAGCGTGACTTGCAGTGTGAGCTGCAGTGTGACCTGAAAAACTTGCAATTTTGGGCTGAAATCTAGAATTTCTGAAGGCTGGGACCCATAGTTACCAATAGTGGACCTTGAGGATGACTTACACCCTTAAAATCAAGTCATTTTGGCTAAGTTTTGGGGCTCTAAAAATTGGTGACGTTGATCCTTACGCTGTGCAACGTCTGGAAAAAAATAACCCCAGCGTCACCAAGTCAAAATGGCACATTTGAGGCCCAAATCTTGATTTTCTGGAGGTTGGGAGCTGCTAGGGACCTTGGTGAAGGTCATGGGGGGTCCTTGTGCTCGATTTCGGCCTATTTTGACTTAATTTCGGGGCTCCAAAAGTTGGTGACGCTGATCCTTACGCTGTGTAGTGTCGTTGTGATCTGTGGGCCCCAGGGGAACCTTGCTTGCTCCATGGTGGGCTACTTGAAGCCATTTCAGAGGCTCTGAAGTTTTCTGGAAGTGTTGCTGAAATTTTTGTGGTGTTTCAAAGAGTGCTTCCACAAAATAACCATCATTCCACCAAGAGAAGAAGGGAGAAGTAGGAAGTGAGAGAGAGGGCCTTAGAGGGGATCATTAGGCATAGGTGCATGTCATTTAAGTTCCATAACCAATGCTTGTAGTGCTTTTATTTGTCCAAGGGGTGTGCATTGAATTCCCATTATTTTTGTTGGTTTTTTTTGAAATGAGAACCACACCATGTAAGGACTTATTCATGTTGAAGGGGTGTGCTTTGAATTCCCATTGTTTCTTTTGAATTGGGAACCACACCATGCAATGATGTTATTTTGACTTCCTTTAGTGGTTGGTGTGGAATAGTAAGAAGTTCATGGAAAATACTCAAGCACTCAAGTAAGAAGAATAGGACAAAGAGTATTGATTCCCCTTGAGGTCACACCATTTACAAACTTTTGAATCCTTCCTAATTCCAAAACTACCAAGGTTACCAATTGATTAAAGGTTTCTTTAATGTAAAAGAAACCTCAAATTCCTAGAACAAGGAAAATCATAGAGTTCATTGGATGGGCAGATGATGTGGAGTCATTGCCTATACCATGAAAAATAAACCATGTCAAAGTCATTAGACATTAGAATTCAAAAATAGAAACCAACCATTGAAAATCACTCATTAAGCATAAACCATCGTTAGTAAACAACAATAACAGCATTGTGTCCTATGACAATAAAGAAAATTTATTAGTAAAAATGAGAAAATATCACACTTGAAAAAAAGAAAGAAAAATAAAGTAAAATATATAAGAATGTGTAAAATAATGAAGAAAGTTTAAAGATACTAAAAATGGTATAAAATTAGAAAAACTTGAAGATCAAAAATTTGTAAAATCAAAAATGTGAAAAACAAAAAGGTAGAAAAATTGAGAGGCCATGGTAATGGTCAACACAGATGGCCATCTCCCCCATGATTGAGTTGGAGGTAGGAGATTCAAAAAATAGAATATAGTTGTTCATTCATTGAGGTGGTATTTATGCTGGCTTGTCTTGGTTCTAAGAAGGCTTCACGTGTTGGATATTGACGAACTGCTTTTTATTTTGGCTATCAAGTTAGTAGATCAACATGGCCCTAGAGGGAAAGGTTTGATCAATTATATAAGATCCCTCTCACAATGTTTGGAATTTTGTATTTTGGGGTACATGTGTGGGGTTCCAGTAAAGAACGTTATCTCCTAGTTGAAGTTTTACTTTCCTGATTCTAAGGTCATGACACTGCTTATTGAATGCCTTGTTCACCTCATTCAAGGATAGGTTCACTAAGCAATTTTCTTCTAGCATGTTCAGATTGATCAATATTTATTTCTATGCTAGAATTAGGTCAAGGTTTAGATCATAGGCTGTTAAGATTGTATGGAGCTCAGATTAGATTGGAAGCATTGGAAGTTTTTTGTACACTAACTCATAGGGAGAATGGCCAATAGGAAGTTTCCAAGTTGATTGATAAGCCTAGAAAGCATCATTGAGTTTTGTACTCCAATGCTTCTTATATTTGCTAACAGTTTTCGTTAGTATTTTTGTAATCTCTCGATTGGTTACCTCTACTTGACTGTTAGCTTGGGGGTGATAAGGTGTTATTAATTTATGTTCTACCCCTAAGTGTTACATTAATTTTTGTAAATGTGGCACTGGTGAAGTGAGTTTCATTATCAAAAATTAGTGAATGTGGCACCCCAAACCTATTCACAATACTTTGTTGTATAAATTTGAAGGTAGTGGATGATGTGAAATTAGTAACAGTTACTGCTTTTGTGCATTTTGTGCAGTAGTCAACTGCTACTATAATATATGTTTTTCCATTAGACATGGGTGTGATGGGACCCATGAAGTTAATGCCCCATATGTTAAAAGGTTCCAGTGATTGAATCCACTATTAAGGATCTTCCATGCAAGAAGTCATCCCCCCATCACGTTGACAATATTCATAAGGCTTGATGAACTGGTGGGCATCCCTAAAGATTGTAGGCCAATACTATCCTTCCATCAAGATTTTTATGACCATGCATCTTCTTGCATAGTGGCCTCCACAAGGCCTTTCATGAGCATCCTAGAAAATGCGCAGTTGATCTTTGTCAAGGATACACCAATGAATTAGGCCATTAGCACACACCTTATAAATGTGTCTATTAATTTCCATAAAGTATTTGGCCTAATGAAAAAATTTTTTCTTCTTCCTAAAATCCAAGTCTTGTGGCATCTCTTGAGTGAGAAGATATATGAGGATGCTATTATACCATGTTGCTTTTTCAGGTGTTTGTTCACTTATTGCTCCAATAAAGAGGAGTTCTTCTAGAAATTAATTAGAGAGTGGGGTCTCCTCCTCTTTGTTATCCCATCTTAAATGAGAAAGGTAGTTAGCAACCACATTTATAGTCCCTTTTCGATTTGTGATAGTGAGATTGAATTCTTGCAAGATTACAAGCCACTGTATGACACGGGGGCTCACCATTAGCTTATTCATGAGGAAGTGTATTGCTTTGTGGTTCTTATGCATAAATACTTTGTAATGTCTATACTTTTCTAGCATGTACACCACTACCATTAGTTCTTTCTCCGTGGTGGTGTAATTTAACTATGCTACCAAAATGCTTCGACTCATGCAGTGGATATAATATGGATGTTTCTTATCGTCCAGCTACATGAGAATTACTCCTAAAGCATAGTTAGATGTGTCTGTCATGATATGGAATGGTTTGGACCAATCTAGTGCTGATAGGATTGGTGTTTCCATGAGTTTATCCTTTAATTATTGGAATGCGTGTTCACATTCATTGGTCCAAATGAAAGGTGCATCTTTCTTTGTAACTTCTATCAATGGCTTTGTAATATTAGAGAAATTCTCAATAAATTGCTGGTAGTAACTGGTGTGTCCAAGGAATGACTAGACATCTTTAACGGTCTTTGGTTGATGTGTTATTTCCTGGATGATCCTTATCTTTTTTGGGTCTACCTTAATCCCTTTCTATGAAATTCAATGCCCCAGCACAATGCCTTCTTGGACCATGAGATGGCTCTTTTGCTAGTTTAGCTATAAATTTGTCTCAACACATCTCTTCAACACTTGTTCAAGTTGGTCCAAGGCTTGCTCAAAGGTAGCTCCATAGGTGGAGAAGTCATCCATGAAGACTTCAACACCACTATCAATTTTTTGTTGAAAGATACTTAGGAACAAGCATTAAAATGTTGTATGGGCATTGCATAGGCCAAATGGCATCTTATAGTATGTAAAAGTTCCCCAGGAACTTGTGAATGTTGTCTTGGCCTGATTTTCAGGTGCAATTTGGATTTGGTTATAGCCACTATAATCATCCAAAAAGCTATAATAACAATGCCTAGATATGGTGTCTAATACTTGATCCACAAATGGCAAAGGAAAGTGATTCTTAAATGTTGCCATATTTAACAACCTAAAGTTAATGTAGACCTACCATTTACCATCCTTCTTTAGTCCAATTACTAGTGGGTTAATCCACTCACTATCCATAATCAGATAAATGAACCTCACCTTGAGAAGTTGCTCTATCTCCCCCTTAATGATTTACTTAAATTTGGAGTTTAGCCACCTATGTGGCTACCTTTTGGGCTTCATGGCAAGGTCAGTGTAGATGCGATGTTGGCATATCCTTGGATCGATTCCTATTAGCTTTGGATATGACCAAGCAAAGGTTGTTGACCATTTATTCACCACTTTTAACAACTTTTCTTTTTGTTGAGGAGAAAGTTTGGCATTAATGATGATTGGTTTACCATTCTTTAAAAATGCATACTCCATACCAGTTGATAAATTTTTTAGTTTTAAGGGCTCTTGCTTGAAGTGATTAGGGATCTCCAACTCTTGCCAACAAGTATCATCATCTTCATTAGAGAGTTGGGAATGAACTTGTTCAATTTTGTTCATGCCTTCAACATATGCACAAGTTAAACTCTTAGTTGGTTTCATGCATATTGTGTTGCTATCTGAATCAGCCATTAGCCACTGGGTGCCCTCCTGCTTTATGGCTACTGCATATAGACACCTTTGAATGCTAATTTCTTATGCACATTGATTGCATGTGTTAATATATGTGATCTTGATGGACTAAATCTTTTGCATGATATTGCACCCATTATCGTTATACATGATGCATGGAATATGCTTCTTCTCAATATTCCTAGCTCATTTTCCTTAGATATTTCAAGAGAGAGGTCCCTTATACCCATTTGTGCATCAACCATGCTTAACCAAGCCCTTCCCATGATGATGGGGAAGTCACTTTTCTAGTTTTCCACCTTGATTATCAAAAAACAGCAAGATAGGACCACCCACAAACTGTGGTTATGATGTTCTCTACTAATCCCAAAGGGACAATAATTGACTGATCTACTAATTCTAGATGGATGTTACTCTTCTTAAGAGGTGGTAGGTTCCAAGCCTTGTACATGTCATGGGAGATGAGGTTAGCTTTGAAACTAGAGTCAAGAAGAGCTTTGCATGGCCCTTGTTGAGCAATTTGTAGATAGATGAGTGGACTTCCAAAGTTGGATCTTTTTGTAGGAAGATTGCCAACCTTGATCTAGTAAAAAAAACCATGAGTTAGCATTACATTATGGATCCTAGATGGTAGTTGGTTTGAAGGGCACTTGAAGGTGTTTGATGCAGAGGATGAGGGTGATGGAGATGTAGGATAATCAACTAGAGTAGGTTGTGAGGGCTAGAGAGGACTACTGGGCTAGAAGAAAGGTCATTTCCTTGATCAATTATCTGAACCACCTAGTTTCAAAACTAGTTGTGAATGTACAACCCTTGTGTCATTTCATTATTGTGGCTATGGAGGAATCTCACTTTGCATAGATGGAGTAGGAGATAATTGGGTTGAAGGTGGAGGTGTAGGTCTAGAGGGATGTGGAAGATGATAAGGATATAGATATGGACTTTTCCCTCGAGTAGATGATGAATGTGTTCGATAATACTCTAGAGGGTAATAGTGATGTTAGAATGATGCATGACTTGCCAAACTTTTAGGGGAGATGGACTGTTGAACATAGTACCCGTATAGATGTGGTTGCCTATAAGGGTACTACTACATTAGTAGTGGTATTCCCCATGATTGTGGTTGATACGACTATTGGTATTATTCATAAGGTTGTGGAGGGGTTCCACTTGGGTAGTAAGCTTGTTGCTGTTGGTGGAACTACTTCGAGGGTAAGACAATAGTCTTGCAACTTGCCTATGTGCTAGGCAAGGATTCAATGCGTACACTCTAGACTCTTGTAAGTGTGACACCACAGGGAAACATCCCTTTGGATTTTTATATTGGCATATGTCACATTTAGTTTCATCATTAGAGTCAGACTCCACAACTTCCTCTACTACAACAGCTTTGCCTTTACCTCTTTGGTAAGCACGTTCAGCTTCTTTTTGCCTCTTGCGATTATGATCACTATTTTGCTCTTTGGATTCTTTAGTAATTTTCAAAGAAGTTTGTAATTTGTCATCCAAAGAGTCCCATAACTTGTCAACCTTGGTCAAAGTATTAGAAATATATTTTTGGATAGGCAAGGACTTTCTATTCATCACTTCATCAAGTGGTGATTCCTCCTCATCACAAAATTAGACCTCTCATTTTCTGATGGAAGGATCCCTATTATACTCTTCAACACTTTTCCTTTTTCGTAGCTCATCTTCTTCTTTTGCTACCTACTTAATTAACCTTTAAATATGATGAGCTCTTATTTCAGACAACTTTCCTTGGGCATACACCCCAAGGGTACTTTTTGTTTCCACTCTGAACCCATCTATGATGTGGTGAAGTTGTTCCCTCTAAGAGTAGCTGATGAGTCATGAATTTTCTGGCTGTGATATCACTACTGTGATATCATAGCAATGATATCCCAGTGGCTGTGATATCATAGCTAGGATATCACAGCCGTGATATCGCATGGGCTACGATATCGCGTACGCGATATTGCATTGCACTGCCAAATCTATAAATAAGAGACGGCTCTCCCTTGTTTCTCAATTCTAGATTAGATTATAGTAAAACTCTGGTAGTTTGATCCCTCCAAAGATAGAATATTTTCCATGTGCCCACAGTAGGAGCTCCAAAATAAACAGATCTTTATTCGAGCAAATATTGTACCTGAAAACATGTTTGTGTACGGAAATAAAGATGAACTTCTTGGATAAACCTTGCAGTGCATGGAATAGGCTAAATAGGATTTTATTTATTGTTATTTACTATTTATCATTTAATCGCTTTATTAGTCATTAAATCTCTCTTAACCCTTCTCTCCTGGTTAAGTGCCCCAGTACAACCGCTTCGAGCACATGCGTTACACTTGGTGATCCCAGCAACGACTAGCGTTTGGTAACCAAGGTTGCATTGGTTTAGGGTGTGAACGGTAAGTGGGAACGGATGCTGACGCTAGGTTAATTTAGACTTAGTTAGTTAGTTAAAGTTAGTAATTAGTCTCTTCACCCTTCACCTTATCAGCATAGGAGATAAAATTGAAAAGACCATAAAAATCATACACCTCAGACTTAACCATACAACCGTGACAACTACAAGTAAGTCGGGAAGACAACGAATAATTAACCTTAAGTGTTTCATGATGTGTGTAGGAACTTAGTCTATGGAGTTCAACCGAATCACATGTGTATAGTTGAGTGTAGCGGTACCTCGCCACTCATCATAGGCACCGTTGCTGGGGACGGTACTAGTTATCTAGATTAGTTATATCATACAAGGTCGCTGTAAAGGACTTAACGATATATCTTTTAGAAAGAAATAATTATTAAAATTCACACGTAAAATCACACACAAATTTCACAACCATGCCTCTCCTACAAGATTACAATAATGCCACACTTAGTGAGGAAGTTCATTGGAGAACCAACGAATTATCTGATAATGAAGATTGGAGTACGCAATTCGAAGTGGGGGTTTCATATAAACATAAACAAAGGCCACATTGTCCCAACACATGAAAGCATAAATTACGTGATGCCAATGAACCCCTACTAGCCACTACAAGCCTAATGCAAATACAAGAGGTTGTTCGAATCTTCCATAGGCATCGTAAAGCAAGCTGCCTACCCAGGCTTGACTTAAACAACTTCCCTACTTTTTCAGGAGGCTATGACTTAGATCCGTATCAACATTTACAAGTCTTTTGCGATGCCTATACATGGAACAACATTGATAATGGGTGGCAAAAACTCAAGCTCTTCCCTATGACACTCATTGACCAAGCAAAAGTATGGTATAGATCATTAAAACCAAATTCAATACGACGTTGGTCAACAATGGTAGAACTTTTTAATGAAAAATATCAAACCTACGCAAGAGTGTTAGCCTTGAGGAAACAAATCCAAGGATGGAAACAAGCACAACATGAACCCTTGGGCATGACCTTAGAAAGATATTATGCCCTATTAAACATCTGTCTAGGCCATGGGTTTTCTGAGGAAAGGCTAATGTACCATATCATTGATGGGCTACGTAATGAAGCAAGAGAGCCCTAGGAATGTATGCCCAAGGTCAACTATAAGAACTATGAAGCCATCAAATCCAAGAGCTTGTTAAGTGAGTAGCAAAAGAAGAAGGAGAAATGGCTCGATGGGAGAGTGTTGAAAAACATTAACAGGACCAAAATATCAACTTAAAAAAGGTCGATGATCATAAAAAGGAGAAATCAACCAATCTCAAGGTGGAAACATCATCTTTGCCAGCACAACAAACATTAGAAAAAGTCGAGGCAAAGATCAATAAGATGTTGGAATGGACGTATCAAAAGTGTGGAGAATTTATCAACATTATTGGAGATAGAGTTTTGAAAACCCAAGAAGCAGGGCAAAACATTAGACATTCGGAAAGAAGGAATGAAGGAAATAAGTGCTCAACTACTAATAATACATATGAATGCAACATGTGCCTGTACGATCACCCTAAGGGCCAATGCCCAATCTTGTTATATTTATATGAGCATTGGGGAAACACGTTACATCCAGAGTTCGTACAGAGATACTGTGTTTGATCATAGTGAAAACAATCCCAGTCATGGGAGAGACCACCACTAAACTGAAGACACCCTTCATATTATCTGAATTCAAACGCTTATCAAGTTAAACATCCTATTTCTCCAACTAGGCCAACACACTTTATCTCATCATAGTACCATTCTCCTCGATATTATCAACCCATGCCTCCAGCACAACCACCACCTTGTGCACCTTATACTCCTCCTAACTTTCAACATTCTCATCCTTTACCTCCTTCCATATCGCCACCAACTGCTCCTAAGGTGTCTGCACCACCACAACAACCCATGAACAACACTTGTGCTACTACTACTAATAGCAGTGAAAAGCCTCCTCAACATCAAAAGCGTCCTTTCTTTAAACACGGCCGTAAGAAGGGACAACAAAATTTCGAGGCCACTGCATCCTCCAACTCAGCACAAGTTCCACACTGTGGTGCACCCCTACCTTCAAACCCAAGGACTCATGTCACTTCATCAGGGCCACCAACTAACGCTCCAGCAACCATACAGCCCAATGAACATAATCATGGAAGGCAACATCCCAATCCTTGCATACCATCTAACGGTCCCAAATATCATAGTGGGTCAACTCGTTATCCAGGAACTACATCACATAAAGTGCCCCACTATGCTTACTAAAACCAAGTGTGTGAACCCTGATGAGGTAAGTATGGCCAAGTTCCAATATTTCCAACATGCAAGGATCCTCACCCTTCATTTATTAATCCTTGCCATGCTCAACCGTTTAGTTATGGGGGGTATCCCCATTCTAAATAACAAGCAGGCTTAATAAATATTTTTCATTTTCTTTGATTTTACAACTTTTTGTTTTGCAATTTTTTGAAGTTTTCAATTTCTTGTTTTATCTTTTTCTCTTTTTTTCTTTTTACATTTTTGTAAGTAATCTCATCTACTAATAAAAAACTCATGTGGCTCGTTGGTTGAGGTGTGTTCTATGTTATCAAGTCTTGAGTGATCAATTATTTGGACAGTGAACCCATTACACTCACTCATCCATTCTACAAATAAGAGCTTCTGTTCAAGGGTACAGTGAGATTCTTGATTTTTTTAAAAAACTTAAAATTAATTTTGTGTTCATTGTACCCAGAATGAATAAGGATGGATCAAGAGGGAATGATTAGGCTGTGACATCAAGGGGACTTGTGGATTCTCTTTGGTGATGACTGTAGGTGTTATCATGCAACGTGGTTGTACTAAAATCCTTGTAGATCTAATGAAAATGGGAGTAAGAGGAATCAAAAGGGTACTCCAAAAATGCAATGTTGTTCTAGGGGATCCCACTGGAAAGACATGCACCCATGCTTGAAGGTTGGTGGCTTCTCTGGATTCAGTATTCAAAAATAGAAAAGAAAAGAGAGAGAAAGAAAAAAAAAGAAAGAAGAGAAGAGAAGTTCCATAAAACAAAAATAACTCCTCCCTTGAACAAAATGCCAAGTGATCATACGCCTTGTTGTTCTAGTACTTTCATAGTTGCTCATCATGGGATGAAACAATGCGATGTCATTGATTAGAGGAATGGACTTGGTCCTGATCTTGGAACGATGGGTTAATGACACGTTAATCATGCTTTACATGCAGGATTGACTATGCCTTGAGTCAGTTACCTCATGTCCCAATCTCTACGATCCCTTTCTATAGTTCGTATCATCTCACTATTCGTGTAATTGTAGCTCATGTTGTGTGTAGCATAGAATTCTTATCTCATTCCCATGATATTTACATGTGTGTGTTTTGTGGAGTTAGTGCAGATTACATTTAACCCTTCTAGCGCCCACAGATACTTTAAGTGTGGTTACAAAAGGGCATTATAGGTTGGAACTTGCTTTGGGGAGGACCCACTTGTGTAATCTTTTGTAATTTTCACTTATGACACAGCTCACACACACCATTTATTACCCTCAACGTATTGTTCATGATATTCTTTCCCTTATTACTATCCCTCCAATTCAATGTCCCTATGAATAATCACATAACCTTTTTCTCTATCACCCAAGGTCCTTATTGATAAAGCCCATAGATCATTATTCGTGCCTTTAAAACCATCCAATTACCTGAGAACCCCTTAACAATCATCCAGATGTCCTTAGTTTACATCGTTTAATTTTAAAGAAATATTAAAAATTTGGTACATTCTCTAAGTGCCCTAACTTCAATGAAAATATATATACGTGACCCCCCTATGCTAATCAACATCATTTGCAATTTTTCACGCAGGGTAATTTTTTCAATTCCTCTCTACGACTCGCGATTGCACGTCCCTTGCTTTCATATCCATAACTCGCTCATTGATACTTCGATTTTCATTTCGTTTGAACCTACTTGAACTCAAAGTGTTCAGCTTATTCATGGGGGAGGGGCACATGTTGAATAGTACATATAGTGCATAAAGTTTTTAAAATTCATCATCGCCTGAAGGACATCTTTAAGGGTAATTAGTTGTAGAATTAAGAATAGCATGTGTCAAAAAAAATTTCATCCCCTTAGCTATACCAGAAAATTAAATTTGGAAACCACCTAAGCAAAGAGGACTCAACACTATAATCTTTCAGGGACATGTTCTTTCAATAATTGACATCACATGGAAATAAAGTAAATCTATTAAGGCAAGTAGTAAGGTATAACCTAACTTTGGTAACAACCTTACTAACAATTAGTTCCATGTAATTGCAGATGGCCCCGAAACATGGACAACAGGAAGGTCCTGCTCAAGGTGCGATCAAACAACCTAGGAGAGGTGAAGGACAAGTTCCTATTGAAAAACATGTAGAGTAGGAGGAAAAATCATTTAGTATCCACCAAGAAGACCCTGTTGCTATACAATCAAGGCCTACCCTCTCTAGAAGCGGTGCCTGGTACTTAGGGGAAACGTACCAATTTTGGCACAATAAAGAAGAAGGCACCACGGTTAACAATTGTGGTGTGACTGTTGATTTCTCTGTTCAAGCCATTTTGGAAGTATTATACCTTCTGAATATAGGGCCAAAGGTTGCTCAGAACCAGTTGGACACTTTCAAAACCAAGCAACTTAATAAACTATTGACAGAGAATAAAAGGGTGGCGGAAGAAAAAGAGAAGGTTGACTAGGATGCCTCTATGGCACAAGTGCAAACTTACACATGTGCCAAGGCACTCAAGGCCTTGCAAGAGGAGAAACTCCAGGCCATACTTCAACACCATCAAATCCCAAGACCTGGAACACAAGAAAAAGGGAAAGACACCTATGGAGGAGCCACTGCCACTAGGAACTACATGAGTTCCACCAATTTTGTAATCATAGGATTTTCTTTTGTGTTGTGTCTTAATTTTGTTATGACTCCACACTATGGCATGAATCCATTCTAGTCAGTCAATAATCCCATACCTATCCACTGTGTAATCAATGGAGCCTGTTCTCTCTGTGACTCGAGGACGAGTTTTCATTCAGTCGTGGGGGTATGATGAGTCATGAATTTGCTGGCTGTGATATCACTACCGTGATATCACAGTCATGATATCACAACTAGGATATCATAACTATGATATTGCATGGGTTGTGATATCGTGTACGCGATATCGTGTCTGTCACGATATTGCATATGCGATGTATCGTATGCGATATCGCGTCTTTTCTCATGATATCACGTACATGATATCACATCGCGTCGCCAAATCTATAAATAAGAGGTGGCTCTCCCTTGTTTCTTAGTTTTAGATTAGACTGTAGTGAAACTCTGGCAGTTTGATCCCTCCAGAGATAGAATATTTTACATGTGCCCGCAGTAGGAGCTCCAAAGTGAACAGATCTTTATTCGAGCAAATATTGTACTTGAACACATGTTTGTGTACGAAAATAAAGATGAACTTCTTGGATAAACCTTGTAGTGCATGGAATAGGTTAAATAGGATTTTATTTATTGTTATTTACTATTTATCATTTAATCACTTTATTAGTCATTAAATCTCTCTCAACCCTTCTTTCCTGGTTAGGTGCCCCAGTACAACCGCTTTGAGCACGTGTGTTACGCTTGGTGATCCCAGCAACGACTAACGTTTGGTAACCAAGGTTGTATTGGTTCAGGGTGCGAACAGTAAGTGGGAACGGATGCTGATGCTAGGTTAATTCAGACTTAGTTAGCTAGTTAAAGTTAGTAATTAGTCTCTTCACCCTTCACCTTATCAGCATAGGAGATAAAACCAAAAAGACTATAAAAATCATATACCTTAGACTTACTTAACCATACAACCGTGACAACTACAAGTAAGTCTAGGAAGACAATGAATAATTAACCTTAAGTGTTCCATGAGGTGTGTAGGCACTTAGTCTACGGAGTTCGATCGGATCGCACGTGCTACGCTCGTATTCATATGGTTGAGTGTAGGGGTACCTCGCCACTCATCAGTAACCATGGCTAGGGTATCGGTGTAGGAGTGAATAGTATTGACCAATGGTGGCATCCAAGGGTTCATGTACTTCTTGTTTCTAGCCTTGGATTTGCCTTCTTAGATTAGACACTTTGGAGTACATCTAGTATTTGTCATTGAATAATGCTAACATGGTACTCCATCTTCGGATAGATTCTAGTTCCAAGGATAGGTACTAGCTTTTAGCTTCCTTAATGAGTGTCCTTGGGAAAAGCTTGTGTTTTTTCCACTCATTCTCTATGTTTTGTAAGGCACAAGCATCTTGAAAAGCTTGTAGATGTGTCCATAGATTAGAATTATATCCCCCTTCAAATCTTGGGATCTTGTTTATGTCTAGGCACTTGATTTGACTATCCTTCATATGCCTGGTTGGGATTTTCATTACCTCCATAATGTTGAGCATATTTCAAGTTGCTAATGAAGGTTCATCATCATCACTGTGTTGATGATGTCCATGATGGTTTCAACCACCCCTTCAATTTTGGTGGCCTTCACAATCATTGTTATTTCATTGATCACCTTCATCACGATTGTTCCAATGGTAGCTTCCATGAGAACCGTCAGATAAAGAGGAATGTTTGGAATCAGATGAAGAGGATGAAGAGGAAGGTGGATTGCCATCGCCACCATGGTGTTCGCCATCACTTTTACACTTATTATGATCACCATCCTTAGATCCCTTGTTGTTGCGATGTTTACCCAAGTCCCTACCTTGGCTATCACTCTTTCCTAATACTAGTTTATGAATAGTCAATTGCAGGGTTAGGTTCACACCCTCACCATCAGTGGAAAGGGGTGGAGAATCTTCTTGTTGATATCCTTTCAAGGGAGGATCCTCATTGTCCTCTTGATCTAGTAGGAATAAGGGGTTAGTGTAATGTTTTCCCTTTGTAGCTTCATGGAGTTTCTCCTAACCTTTATCTTGTTGATGTTGTGTTTTAGTGGGATAGTAGTTCTAAGTGTCATATCCATTCACAACATATTCTTCATGAAGATCTGCTATGCCCAACTTCTTAAGGGTTTTGAATAGCATCCTAGGCATAGATCTATTGGGGGGCAACATGACATTTCCCTCCATATCACTCCATCTCATCTATTCATCCTGATGTAGGATGAAGGTGAAATTCAGCACAAACTCATCTAGATGGGTGTATACTACCTTGCATTCTTATGGGATTAGTGGTTTAGTATCCTCAAGCTTGCAAGAAGAAGAAGAAATTTTGCAAAACAAAATGAGATTGTTAGTGTGCTTTTATAATCTTATGTATAGTGGGAATGATATTAATCTTTAGGTTTGTATGATGATATTAGTGATGTTTACTTAACCCTAGATAGTGCACATTCCACAAACAAAGTCCTTGGCAACAGTGCCAATGATGAGCGGTGATGTACCCCTACATCCAACCATACAAATCACAAAGCATTCATGCATGATTCAGTTGAATTCTGAGGACTTTATTATTTCCAGTGCACTAGTACTTTAGGAAGTGAATCTAGTCTTAAGATCAATTGTTGTCCTCCCAATTACACTTGTGATGTTCGTTGGTATGGTTAAGTGTAACTGAGGCATTCAATTTTATCATTTTTATGTTTTATAGTTGGGTGCTTGAATTGTAGATAAAAAGGGATTTGAATCTAAATTAAGTAATTAACTAGTCATTTTACTAATCATAACATAAGTATTTGTTCCCACTTTTTGTACATGTCCCAAACCCACATATCCATTGCTGGGCGACCAAGCATTACGCTACTGGGCATACCAAGCAATAACACTGCTGGGATTAGCATGCGAATACGTGTTATGCTCGAAGCGGTCGTACTTATGTGTGTAATCTATTTTGATTAACTTTCTCATTAATGCAATAATTGGAAAATATTTAATAACTATTAAAAGCATTTAATAAATAATTAAAAAATAAATGTATGAATAAAATAGCTAATCTATCGAAAGTGCTGCAAGGTTTATGAGAAAGCTCATCTTTATTGGCACACATAATATCATGCTCAAGTATAACAATGCGTGAATAAAGATCGATACACTCAATGACTCCTACTACGGGCACTCAGGGGGAGAAAATTCTAACTTTTGAATGGAAAAATTCCAAGAGCTTCATTGCTACTGAAATTTAGATTGCCATAAATGCAGCTGGTGGGCACATATTTATAGGTGATAGATAGACACTGTGTTGATGGGGCCTCCTTGATGCAGGATAAGATGCGTCAACGGGGCCTCATCAACACAGCCAACCAACAACAACTCATCATTGATGTAACAAATTTTTTTATAGGCTTATTATCTGATATTCTTTTGACATGTTCAAACCATCTAAGACACTAGTCCTAAAACTTACTTGAAATAGAAAGTATTCTAAGTCTTTCTCTAATATCTATATTGTGCAATTTATCTCTTCTAGTAACATTCAACATTCATCTAAGCATTTGTAGTTTTACCACACTAATTTTTCTTTTCTACTACCTAATATTCAATATTATATAATTACTATAGAATTATTACCTAGAGGCTTAATGCTCATCCCACCAAGGTAGGATCCTAGAAGGACTAGTGGATGAGCAAAAGCCTAACCTCTTTTGATTGCTTGTGCCTAGGTTTGAACCCAGGTCTTATGGCTTGAGACACTGAGCTAACAAGTTAACTAGCCTATCACTGGCATAGTAGGCCTAATCTTGTAAGATTTTTCTTTTATTTTTATTGGAATTCTTTTACAATATAAAAAACCACTAACCTATCTCTATTTTGACTACACTACCTCAATACTATTTCTAACATCTTTATCAATTTTACAATTTGAATGAAGTATTAATTTTAGATAGTGAAACTGTTTGAAAGGCTATTACTTAACAATACTTGTAAAATTTTAACCAAATATCTTGTACATTTTATTCAAAAAATTATAGATCATATCATTGAACCTAAACAAATACGATTTATTAAAGGAAGATACAACATAAATAATGTAATTACAAAATAGTAGATGTAGTGGGCTTCTAACACTAATTAGGACATTAATTTTATTTAAGTTAGAATATCCTAAAGCTTATCATATAATTAAATATGATTTCATTATTGTTCATCTTGGAAACTTAGGATTTAGTGATTACTTTATTTATTTAGTTCATACTCTTATTAATGCTAATACTCAAGTTGCTACAAATTTTGGATTGAGTCAATCCTTTTCTCTTTAGTCATTAGTTCTTCAAGGTTGCCTTTTAGCATCCTATCTTTTCATTATTGTAGTATACCTTTTTTTTTTACATAACTTGCATTGAACTTCAAAAGAAGATCATTAAGGGAATTTCAATTGATAATTAAGATATGCAACTACTTAATATGCATTTCCAAATAGCTCTTTGTTTCATAATCAACAATTCTCTATAATATATTAATAATTTATTATCTAAAGTAAAGGAATATTATATGTTCTCTAGCTCTTGTATTAACTAGTAAAGATCTACTATTTATTGGAATGGTAACATTGGTAAGTGGGTTACTCTCAAACATTTAAAACTATTGAAAAAGGATTCTATCTTTAAGTTGTTAGGAATACCATTTTTTACCCTAATTTGAAAATTTTATATAATTATATTCTTGATAAAGTTAAAAAGAAGGCTCACTCTTGATAGCCAAGTTTTAATTATCAAGCAAATTCTTTAATATACTCATGTTTATTATTATAGTTTGTTGGATTCCTACATTAAAGACTTCTTATGATAGAAATGATTAAATTATTCATCAATTTTTATGGTTTTCTAATCAAGATCATCAAGGTTTTTCTAGAGTTTCTTGTGACATTTGTACTACTAGAAAACAAGATGAGGGACTTAAGGTTATTAAATATTATAAGCAATGTATTTCTTTCTTAAAAAAAAATTATAAAATAAATCAATAGTGACCATACTTGGATGCTCATTTTAAAAAACAAACTTATGCAAGGAAAATCCAAAAATAATAACACCTAATTTTTTAATAGCCTTTTTCACTAACTTTTTACCTAAGCCATCTTTAATCCTTGTTCTCTAGTGTGCAAAAAATTTGTACATGTTTATTAAGTACTAGAATTATAGTCACATTATAATTTTAGAAGATATACTTCAAAAAATTAGTCCATGGTCTCTTCCTTTTAATGAAAGGATTTAGGTTACTCATTTACCTATATTATGCACAATTGAGAGCACATTAGAAATTATTTTAGTTTTCTATTTATTCATTCTAGATGAATTACTTGAAAAAAGGCTTGTGGTAATCTTTATTCTAGTTCCTATATTGAAACTTGAAATCGAGATTTTTGTGTTTCAAATTTCTTGTGTTTTATGTGCAAGATCTAAAGTAGTAGACATATACAAAAATAACAAACATCTATAGAGGAAGTTAGAGAGTTTTAGATAACTTAAAAATTCAAAGTAAATCAGTCATGTAGATGTCTATGACATGGTGGAGTTATGAGAGACATCCAACAAGAATCAACGATATTGGATTTGACATGTGCCCAAAATGAAGTTAAGTAAAGAAATAAACATCTATGGGTAAGATAGGTATCCATCAAACTAGAGGAGTCCATAGTTTTTTCAACTATTGCAATAAATGTTTATGAAGGATGTAAACATTGGCGACACCCTTTCCTCATCAAATAGGAGTATTAATGCCCTGTTTGAAAGTTAGAAAACTACTACCACTAGGACAAGGCTAACATCAATGTAGAGGTTTATTATGGAGGTTTACATAAATTTACCATTATCTCTAATATCATATCATGTAATATTATAATTTCCACACTACATACCATGAAAAGGTATACCTTCTATGAGGCAGTAATACTAAAGTAGAGAATGTAGTTAAGTTTTCTCGGTGAAAACCCTTTGTTATTCTCATGAAACAATGGATTCACATTATGTTAGCATTGTTGGATTTTAATAATAATCATAATTTAAAAGTACAATAGTGATAAAAAAACAAAGGAAAAATAGTCAGATGTTACTCTAAATGAATATGTAGTTGTTCATGTTATGTCTGAAGCCAAATCCTAGTTATATATATTTTTAAAGTAAAATCTTTATCATTACTTAAAATATCTAGATTTAAAGATGTTTTATTTTAATGAGTTTAAATCATTGGATAAAATATATTATGTAATTTATTAATTCATAAGCTACAAAGGAAATAGAGCATATCCTTTGTATCATGAGGGCTTTTAGGGCATTTTCCTTGCTTTTGAAGTTGGGTTCTGCATATGGTAAATTTCTATTTTGCACTAACAAAGATTTGACAAGGAGATTTATTGATTTGGTTTGTAATAGCTGTGTTACAATATATGTGCCTATTGCCTTTTCTTAAGGTTCTTCACATATCTCGAATCTCAACAAGGAGATTTATTGATTTGGTTCGTAATAGCTGTGTTACAATATATGTGCCTATTGCCTTTTCTTAAGGTTCTTCACATATCTCGAATCTCAACAATATAGTACAATCTAAATACTTTTTTCTTATTTGTCTTTTAACCAAGGGAAATTGCTAAAAACTTGAAATCACTAAAAACTTGAAATCACGTACTTACAATATTTCAACAATATAGTACAATCTAAATACTTTTTTCTTATTTGTCTTTTAACCAAGGGAAATTGCTAAAAACTTGAAATCACGTACTTACAATATTTCATAGGTTATGTGAGGTGGATGTAAAAGTAGTATTTCACTAGTTATGTTAGGTGGATGTAAAAGCTACAAATTGCCTCTAGATTCTAGTAATGATTCAGGGATTATAAACTAAAGAATTCAATTTCTAAAATAATTTATTAATAACCAAGGAAGAATTCAATTTCTAAAATAATTTATTAATAACCAAGGAAGTAATGGTTAGCACATTTAGACTATCTTATGGAACAGACTTTATGAAATAAGGTTGGGACTTTATTAGGATAAAAGTTAAATTTCCCAATTTAATCCATTATTGGTAACTGAAGGAGAGGTAACTGGAAGTAGTTAACTTCTCTTGCCATTGCCATGGTCATGGCAAATACAATGCCTGTTAATTCCAATGTTTCCATTGCACAACTGCCGTTTCTACTGTGGATTATGTTTGTTCAAGGGTGCTGTGGATTATGTTTGTTCAAGGGTGTGGAAATGATGCATACGGGGATAGAGGTAAATATGATGAACCATTATCCAAGATGGTGCTGCAGTTTCTAGTATGCTTAATTCTCCTACAATGGCAACGTCACGACCAACATCCTCTGCCATAACCATCTATTAAGATAAACAAAATCCACAGATTCTTCAAAGCAAAATGTTTCTTAAATAGGCCATGTAAAGAAAGTTTCATCAAAAATTAGTGGGATCCTGGTACAATAGCTTTGTTGGTTTCTGTTAAAAGTTCATCAAGGCAAAACAGTCCAAAAAGAGATATGTTGAAAGTATTATTTCTTATACTGCTCGTATCAATGAGAACACTAACCAGTTCATAGCACCATCGGTTGTATCTGATTGTAAACATTTTGCTGATCTTGGTAATGATGAAGGTTCTACATCAGAGTTTCAAACTGTATCTTCAAAATTACTGAGAGTGGATGATCAATATAGCTCGGTAACAGTCTTCAGAAACTGTTATAATTGTGGGAAATGCAAAATGCGTATTTTAAATAAAAAACATGTTTGTTTCATTCACGACTGTATTTTCTGCAACGTCGACCTCTGCTACAGAGAAAACAAGTTGAAAAAGCCTTATTGCTTCTTATTTAAAAAACAAAAAAACGAGGGGAATGCAATAGCAGTTTAGATCTCATATGCACCTAAGAACAGAGAAAAATCTGCAGAAAGAGCAGAAAGGGATTGAAAAAGAATCAAAGCAAGCTCTCCAATAACAGCAAGCAGATAGAGTCTTCATCAACAACGAAAAAAAATTTTTGTTTACAGCTGCAGTGGTTCGAATCTGCAACACCGCAACAAATCCCTACGAAGATTGCCTTATTTCTCCAACTTTTACAAAACAAGGACCTCCAGGCTGAGAAATGCTGCCTAATGAAGTACTCGTTGAAAAGGAGAAAATGCTTTCATGGCTTCCAAACTTTGTTCCGCCATTTGGCGCAATTGCAGAGTGTGGTCCAGCTCCATGTGGTAACCATGGCGGACGCAGCAAAGCATAGGGATCTCCGTCTCAGGCTTGCCTTCATTGAAGGACCGAGAAAGCAGACCAACATAGCACGACTGTCAGTTCTGCTATCTCTATCACCGAACAAAGAATGGAATCGCAAGTCGCCTCTCACGCCTTTGACCTGTAGCACCCGCCGATTATTATTATTACATACCGGCGTGAGGGAGCAGACGGGTCCTAAAAGATATCGAAAATGGCTACATATTGCCTGAAAATGGGAAGAATCCTGCGACGTGGAGCAATGCCAAGGCGCGTCTTGTGTTTGGACAGATCTGCTGCTAACTCAGTTCCTGCTTGGATCTGCAACTGCAACGGCCTTTGCCTTCTGTTGATGGTCAATTTTAACTTGCTCATGCTGCTGCTGCCTCTGCAAAATTAAACCAAAAACCAGAACCACCATGACAAGATCAAAATAATATCGAATTTACAAAGCAGACCCAGAAGCAGCAAAGAATCGCAAGATCTGCGAAAAATGGCAATAACCTAAACCGTAGGCGTGGGAGATGTTGTGTAGTGTTGAGGGTTTCGGCAATGTTAACGATGGATGGGAGCACAGGGCGTCGCAGGTGGCAAAGGTAAGCAGTTGGTACATATGCACAAGTTTAACAAATGTTGCATCTACAAGATCGAGTGGTTAACGTCGGTTTGAAAGAGGTAGCTCTTCCTCAGAGAGCGATGTTCCATTCTAGCACTATATTGGATGATGTATTTAGCACCGGGAAAAATCCTATCTTAGGGACCACCGCCAAATAAACTAATCCAAATGAATGAAGAAATTCCGCGTAAAAGTGTAAGCGGGTTACATATGTTGTAGCTAATGTTATCTTCATTGTTTTAAAAATTTATGGGATAGTTATCCCAAGACACTTGCCAACTATGACATAAATTTCTCTAATTCTAATAACTTCTTATAGAAGTTATAAGAAGTTATAACTTATTAGGGTAGTTATAATTAAATCTCCTAAATATTTGCAACTCACCTTAATAGCTTATGATGTTTATAACTACTCAAAGCTATTATAAATAGAGGTTCAAGGGTAGAATTTTAGAGGAATTTTGGGAAATTAAGAAGAAATAGATTGGAGATTGTAAAACATGACTTGCTAAACGCTGCTTTCTTTTAACTCTGTGAGTTCTTTTCTTCCCATTTTGTCTTAAGTTGCTTAGCTAATGGTTTAGATAGTATCATGCTTGGCATTTAGTTTTTGGATTTTCTAGATTGCTCTTATAGCTTTGTTTTTTTTTTGCGCAATACTAGACTTCTATTAGGTTTTCCATATAAGAGTTTATGTTGTCTTAGAAAAGCATCTTGAGCAATTTATTAGTAATGTCTTTATGAAATTGCTTGTTTGAGTTTAGAGGATCTAGAAAATCTTTGATACTTTGACTTAATTGAAATAACTTCATTTCTTTTTAAAGTTTATTGCCTTAGGATTTCAGTCTTGAAATTGTCAAATTTTTTTACTAGTTATAGTGTTTGCAATTCTTGACAACTATTAATTATCCAAAAAAAAGCTTGTACTTGTTGTTTACAAAGCATTTTGGTAGTGTAATAAGATTGTCTTTTACGAAATTGCTTGTTGAGCTTAGAGGGTTTGGACAATTTGTTATACTTAGATTGAATTGGAATAACTTTATTGCGAAGTGTTTCATCATGTTTAATTTATCTTGCCTAAGTGCTTGAGATTCACACAAATCTACTTTCTTTTCTCTTCTCTTTCTAAAACCCATTGAATCTTGCTCTATTTTTCATTTTCTTGTGGAATTTTCTCTTTGGGGAAAATTAGGAGTAGACTGGCAGAATTTTACATAAGCATTTTTGTGAAATTTTATCTGTTTTAAGTAGTGTACTATAGAGACTATATAGACTAAGTAACTTAATAAAATAGGAATTTTGATGACTCACAGTATTTGACAAAGTTACCTAAATTTCTTTTATGATAGCTAGTTACAATTTCATACACAAACCCAAGTATTACAAGATTCATAACAGCAAACACACACAGAGTTAGTTCATTCTATACCACTAAGTTTATTTGGAGGTATCTGGGCCTTGTTATTGCCAGAAGACCAACAAGCACCTAAACCTTGTTTGAAGAAACACCTTTGTTTCTCATGACTCCAAGTCAGAAGAATAGAGGCCAAACGTTGGCAGTCCCAAATGGTCACCAACAAGAACAAATACAAAAAACTAGTAAATTAAGAATTAGAAAAATTACTAAAACAATGTTAAAAACCATGAAAATTTCCTCTTTCTTTTCTTCTTGTTAAATCATTAAAGTTCAAGTAACAATTATATTAAAGCTATTACTACTACCATGAAGGCATTCATGTTCATGCATGATGTGGTATTACATCACATAACATAAGATATAATTGTAAATTCATGTGTAATAAATCTTTGCATTGGTGTTCTACTATGTATCAATGGTGTTAGTTTCTAACTTTAAAACAAGACATTAATATCCCTATTTAGCAAGAAAAGTGTATCACCTAGAGACATCTATGACATGAGGATATGAACTTAAGCAACAAATGATTTGTAGAAGACATTAGAAAATTAGACATCTAGGAAGAAAGTTAGCATGTTTGGAGGAGATTCCTATGGAGGCAATAGATGCCTATAGAGATAGTACATGTCTAGGTCAAAAGTTTCTAAGCATGTGATGAGCGACAAGGTATCCCTACGTCCAACCATATGAATCACAAGCATTCACGCATGATTCGGTCAAACTCCACATATGATGAGACGCGATATCGCATGGGCCACGATATCGTGTCGTCCCCTGCCATATTGCATATGTGATATCATGGTCCACCACCAAATCTATAAATAAGAGGTGGCACTCCCCTTATTTCCCATCCTGGCTAGAAGTAGCGAAGCTCTGGCAGTTTGATCACTCCAGAGATAGATTAATTTCCCATGTGCCCGTAGTAGGAGTCCTAGAGTGAATGGATCTTTATTCAAGCAACATTGTACCTGAACACAAGTTGTGTACGGCATTTAGGCATTTAGGCATTTAGTCTACGGAGTTCGACTGGATCGCCCGTGCTACGCTCGTTTCATATGGTTGAGTGTAGGTGGTACCTCGCCATTCATCATTGGCGCCGTTGCTGGGGACTAAGTGTCTATGTGCTGAATAGAACATAAGGGATATCACTCACATCGTTGTGAGCCTTAACAAACCTTCAGGTTAATCAAGATAAAAATTTAATTAATGGTAAATTAGCACACCGGTTAAAAATGCCTTCTTCTCATAAGAGCAACTCACCACCTAAGGACCATACTAGAGACAGTCGGCAACATAAAAAACATAACCAAAATCAACCAAGTCCTAAACAATACAAGATAGTTTATACTCATCCCGATGAGTATATTCTAGACTTTACTTTTATCCTCCATCAAGACGAACAGCTGTGACAGAGAGATTTGCAAGGTAACATCGTGTTACCCCCAGATCGATCAGTCCCTAACATGCTTTTCCGTGCCTTAGCACAAATTGGCATGCAGGAATTATTTGCTGAATACATTGCAGATGATTTTGACATGAGGGATTATTATCCCACAGATGCCCAACGTATGAGGGACTTAAGGAAGGAGAGTCAACATACTTTTTTGAAGGGCAAAGCCCCACACGTCCTTAGCGAAATAGGAGATGAGGAACCCCTTATCACAGGTTCTTTAACAAATGATGTTCCCCCTCCTAACGATGGTGAGGAGGAAGGATATCAAAATCTACGATCAACGATACATATCCCTGGTTCTGATACCCATGAACACCAACTGTTCACAGAGGGAACAACCACTTATGCTAAGGACGGGCACTTGGATCGTCACAACGATTGGGGCCGTAGCAGCCAAAGAGAAAGCAAGAAACATTGTCATGGTGATGGTTCCCCTTCTTCTTCCCCTTCTTCACATCACTCATCCTCTCCTTCCACATCTGGGCATAGCCATCATGAACATAAAGGTGAGGATAAAAGTAAAAAGGATGAGAGACCTCGACGGGAAAGTCGAGAGAGAGGACAAGGGCAAGGACGTAGGGAGAGTAGGGAACAATGCAGACATCATAGGCGTCATGAAAGAGATGATCATGACAAGCCCCTACTCGCAACTCAGAGTATGCTTGACATAACAGAGGTAGTTAGGATTCCCACAAGGAATTTAAAGAATAGTCGGATCAAACAATTAGACATGAATAATATCCCATGATTTGAAGGGGGATACAATGCTGATCCGAAAAATCATTTATAGGCATTCCACGATGCCTGTGCCTTGCAGAATATAGACAGTGAGTGGTAGAAACTTAAGTTGTTCCCAAGGACACTCACCAAGGAAGCAGAGAGCTGGTACCAGTACTTAGAACTGGAAACCATCAGGAGGTGGAGTACAATGCTAGAACTGTTCAACAAAAAGTATCAAACATACTCTAGAGTGTCCAATTTGCGTAAGCAGATCCAAGGCTGGAAGCAAGGTCATCACGAACCCTTGGATGCTGCCATGGCCTGCTATTACACATTGTTACATTGTTGCCTGGGCCATGGGTATGCTTAGCGAGATTAACTTCGCCACATCGTGGATGGGCTAAGGAATGAAACAAGGAGAACCCTTGGCACTTAAGCCCAAGGGAAACTCTCACAACTTAGAGCCCATAAAGTAAAAAGCTTTTTGGAGCAAGTAGCAAACGAAGAAGGTGAGCTACGCAAAAAGGGAAAGTGCAGAAGAGTACAACCGCGACCCCTCCCATCGAAAGAAGGGAGTGAAGTTTTGTGATGAAGAGGATGAGTCACCACTCGAAGAGTTGGTGAACTGGAGAACCTTGCCGATCCAAAAATTAACAATAGAAATAGCGGCTAAGGTAGACGATGTATGGAGTTCCTTAGACTCTAAAATTGAAACCGTCTTAAAAATTTTAGAAGAGTCTAAGGTAGAACCAAGTAGTGACAAAGGTAAGAAAAAGTGAAGAGATTTAGGCCCTGCACATAACAAGGGTAACGGAAAAATCACTAACTCTGATGTGGCTGTGGACTCTGACACAGACGATGATAGTGGATGTGGGGTTTGCTACTATGAACATCCTAAGGGATGTTGCCCTATTATCTCACATCTGCAGGAGTGTGGGGTGTATGCACTTAATCCAAGACTCAACCAATGACAAACACCCAGAAGGTTACCTTATCCACAAGGTAACCCAAGGCAGTTCCACCAACCACTAACGTATTATCCAAGTGGAACTCCCCCAAAGCCCGTCAGATAGCATCAGCAGTGGCAATACCCACAGTCATGGGGGATGCCATCGCTGAAATATTAGTACCCTTACCGGCAGCTTAACCCTTATGGATATTATGTGCAGCAGCCAATTTCTCCAAGTGACTCTATGAGTCACTCAACTCCCAACCATCACTACCAAGTTCGGGAATACTTCAGAAGGACTCCTTCTGCTCTGGGAGACACTCCATACCCACACCATCCTCCTAATCGACCCGCACCTCTTCCACCACAAGTAGTTCCCATAACACCTCCTACTTCAACAATGCAAGGGGAACTTCCTCCTCAACCGCAGCAACGTCATGCTGCGAGAGCTGTAAATACCCAACCTGTTACTAGTTTTGACAACTGTAAAAAGAGAATATCTTACTTCAGAACCAAAAGCCCAGACAAACTCTCGCAACAACAAGCCATTGAGGCCATGCACACTCCTCCACCATCTAACACTTCGGAGCACCCTTCAATCCAACAGAGCTTAACGCATACGGTTATGTTAACGCATACCGTAACTGACTGGATCAAGGTAGGTCACCTTCCCAGGAAACTAACTGATCCTGAGAGTCCCTTAATCTATTTACAAATCGCTGAAAATGAACCATATAGGGCTCTTCTTAACTTAGGTTCTGGAGTCAACTTAATTTCACGAGAGATGTATCACGCTTGGAACCTGCCCCAACTCAAGAAGAGCAACATTCAACTAGAGCTGGCAGACTAGTCCATCACCATTCCCTTGGGCTTAGTGGAGGACATTATTACCACCGTGTGTGGTTGGTCCTACCTAGCTAATTTTCTAGTGATCGAAGTTAACAACAACGAAGGGGACTTCCCAATTATAATGGGAAGGGCATGGCTAAGTACAGTAGATGCATGCCTTAGGATCCACGATCTTTCCTTGGAAATCTCTAAGATAAACATATGTGGAAAGATTGAGAAGAGAAAAGTTCCATGCATCACATACAGTGATTCATCGGGTGATGACATGGAGGAAATGTCTCCATGTAATAGGTGTGCCCATGAAACTTTGAACCAAAGATGCCTGTATGTAGCAACCACACAAGAAGTAGTAGACACCCCGTGGTTGACAGCTACTCGAAGGAGCAACCAAATATGCATGGAATGAATTGAGGAAACCCATGCCAACAACGAAGGCATAAACACATTGAAATATGAGCGTCGCCGTCTTCCACCCCTTAATCCAAGATCATCAATTGGGAGAAGTTGAGCACTTCTTAGAAATTCAAATAGACGCTCATTATTTCAGATCTCTCCCTTACAAATCAATCATGGGGGAGCTGGCCACCTATGCTGATCATATGGGGCCCTCAGTTCTTTTTACATTTTCGTTTTACATGTTTTTGTTTTACAACATTTTTTTTCTTACACATTTTTGTTTTACGAATTTCTTTAACTTTTCTAATTTTTGTTTTACAAATTTCTTTAACTTTTCTAGTTTTTGTTTTACAAATTTCTTTATCTTTTCTAATTTTTGTTTTACAAAATTCTTTAACTTTTCTCGTTTTTGTTTACAACATCGTTATACTTTTCCACTTTTTGTGTGTGTGTGTGATCCACCCTGTAAGTTTGTCCCATAATAAGTGTTCGAAATGATGGTATGAGCTATTTTCATATTGATTGCTAATGTTTGGTTTTTACCTTTAAGTCATAATGTTGATACTAAGGTATGTTTCTTTTGATATGATAGGCAATGAGATCACTTCATCCATCCATCCACCAATTTCTATGGTTTCTCTCAGCTTGGAAATGTATAGTCCCCTTCTTAATAAGATCTTAAACAAATCGGTGACTGGGTATTTCTCAAACTAAGGAAGGACTCATGGATTGCAAAGGGTGTGACTTCAAAGGAACTTGATGCTTTTGTGTTAATTGGTCTCTTGGGTGCTTGGATGTTTTCTTCTTGAGTTTTCTTACTGTTCCGATGTTACCCCAACTTTTGGAAGCCGAGACAATAAAAATAAGAAGTCTTTGCATGGTGTGGTTCTCATGCATAAAAACACAAAACATAAAAAAAAGAGTGAGAATTCAAAGCACACCCCTTAGAAAAAATAAAATTTGGACTACAAGCACTGGTTATGGAACCAAAAGTGTTCCCTCTAACTACGGCCCTTCTCGCTTCCCATTCTCTCCTTTGTTTCATCGGAATGGTGGTGGCTCTTTGGAGATGCATCCTTGTTATCCAAGTGGATGGTTTAGTTGAATGCATTGATGCGAAGTCACTGGAAGTGGTTGGTTTGAGGCCGGAGTTGGAATGAGACTTGCCAAGTCACATTAATCATAAACCACACAAGGGGCTGTACACCACCTTGTCCTTGGGATTCCATTCCATTCTATTCTCTCCATCCTTCTCTCCATTATTCACCTCATTGCCGGTTGTATCATTAGTGTATATATTTTGGTTGATGCATTGTTTTCTTTTTGGTAAATTCTTGTGGTTAAGACTTTAACTCTTGTTCCAAATGACATTCCTAGAGCCTACGGACTCTTTGAATGTGGGATTGCTAGGGCATTAAGGGCATGAGCCTGCTTTGGGGAGGACCCACTGTCATTCCTATTTGGAGCATTAGTTAAATTCTTTTCCTTAATATTTTTCAATTAATTTTATTTTGTTCATTACCATCTTGACATCCATTTCATCGATGCCATAGTTGTCTCTTTTTACCTATCTTTCTTACTCCTTTTCTTTCTCCATTCTAATGCTACCGAAGGTTCGCGATTAGTCATGGGGGTACGGGGCCTGATTTTTTCAATTTTCTCCTAGCCCAAAATGTTTTTGATTTTCTTCCTAACCCCTGCACCTTCGATAGTCATCAGTAACATATTCCCAGATCCATATCAGCCATACCACAACTCAGCCAATGAGTTTACACCGAAGCAAGGTATCAATTATATGATGATTCAATTACCCTTGCTAATATAAGACTATGTTGTGTGTGCAGATGGTAATTAAATAAAAAATGGATTGGATCTAGAACTGGAGCAAACACTTGGAATGGAGTAGTACTAGAAGCATCTATGCAAGGAGCAAGATCGATAGCATGCTTACCAAAGGATAATAAAAGGCGAAATCTTGGCATTGGTAGCAGCAACACTTCTTTCTATCTATCTCTCTCTCAGTTGCCAACAAAGGCCTGATGTCATTGTAATAAGGTGTTCACCCTTGTTGTCATGAATACCAATTTTGTCAAGTCTTGTAATAATGATCCATTCACATATCATCCCATTAGTTCCATTTCCCTCAATAATTCCATACCTTCCCAATATTATTATAAGGAACTCGAGGACGAGTTTTCATTCAGTCATGGGGGTATGATGAGATGCGATATCGCATGGCCGTGATATCGCGTACACGATATCATGGTCGTTGCGATATCACATCCCATGCGATATCGCGTACGCGATATTGTGGTCCGTCGCCAAATCTATAAATAAGAGGCGACACTCCCCTTATTTTCCATCATGGCTAGAAGTAGCAAAGCTCTGGCAGTTTGATCACTCCAGAGATAGATTAATGTCCCATGTGCCTGCAGTAGGAGTCCTAGAGTGAACAGATCTTTATTTGAGCAACATTGTACCTGAACACAAGTTGTGTATGGCAATAAAGACAAACTTGATTGGATAAACCTTGCAGTGCATGGATAGGATTTTATTTATTGTTATTTATTACTTTCCTAGAATGCAGTACGAGTACGACTTGATTACGAGCATCTAAGGATGTGTACGGCTAGTCAAGGAATCGGCTGCTCATCGCATGCGGTATGAGTACGACTTGATTACGAGCATTGTGACTACTTGGTAACCTAGTAGCGTATTCCAGGATCTACGCTTGGTAATCCCAATGGTAGTCCCAGTGTGTACGGCTAGTCAAGGAATCGGCTGCTCATCACACTTAGGCTAGTTAGGCTCTCTCAACCCTTTCCTCCTAATTAGGTGCCTCAGTACGACCACTTCGAGCACGTGCGTTACGTGTGGTGATCCTAGTAACGATTAGCATTTGGTAGCCATAATTGCATCGGTTCAGGGTGTGTATGGTAAGTGGGAACGGATGCTGATGCTAGTTAATTTAGACTTAGGTCTTTAGTTAGAGTTAGTTAGTTTTCTCAACCCTTCACCCTTTAGCATAGGAGAAAAACCATAAAAGACCATAAAAATCATATACCTCGGACTTACATAACCATACATTGTGACAACAACAAGTAAGCCTGGGAAGACAACGAATGATTAACCCCAAGTGTTCCATGGGGCGTTTAGGCATTTAGTCTGCGGAGTTCAACCGGATCACGTGTGCTACGCTCGTTTCATATGGTTGAGTGTAGGGGTACCTTGCCACTCATCAACATACCTTAAGTTCCTAAGTACACTGGTTCTAGGAAGTGAAATTTAGTCAGGATGATCATTGTCTTCTTAGTTTCACTCGTGAGATACAAGTGTATGATTAAGTGCAACCGAGGTATATGATTTTTATCATTTTATATTTTATAATTTTAATCACCTAAAACAAAAATGAAAGGTAGAGGACTTTAATATCTAATTAATCTATTACCTAGCTAGCCTAACACAAGTATCAGTTCCCACTCTTCGGACACATCTTAAATGTATATAGCGCTATTGGGTTACCAAATGTTAAGCATTTTTGGGTTACTAAGCACTACACGTATGCTCGAAGTGGTCATGCTTGTGTTTATTAACAACTAAAAATTAATTTCTTAATTAAACTGCATTAGGATAAGGTGCGTGAATATTAAATGCATTAAAGGAAACATTAATCTATTCTCAGTGCTGCAAGGATTATCAAAAAGGTTTATCTTTATTTTTATCACACTACTATTCTCAAGTACATCGGTGCTTGAATAAAGATCTGTACATGCTTAGACTCCTGTTGTGGGCACTCAAACATATTCTAACTCTGGAATGGCTAAATTGTAAGAACTTCATTAGTCCATTCAAAAACTAATGTCCAAACCGTGTGCCCAAGCATTATATTTATAGGTCAGCATACATCTCGTGATATCAGATATTCAACATTACTTGTTGGGACTCAATATCATGTATTCGATATTGAGGCTTTGATATCAGGTACCTGATATCGGAGCACAACTAAATATGATTCATCATACCTCCATAATTGAATGAAAACTTGTTCTCGTGTGAACAAAAGAGGAAACAAGTTCCTTATAAAATATTGGGCTGGTATGGGATTATTGATTGACATGCAAACTTGAATTAGATGAAACAAACAAATTCTAAGTGTCCAAGTGTATGGATTTACAATCTTTTACAAAATTGGGTGTTCATGAAAATAGAAGTGAACAACTTGGACAAAACTAACATCCAACTCCTTTGGCAGCTGAAGAGTGAGGGAGAAGATTCAACAATCATGTAGGGTCCTCATCACATGGTGCTATTGCTTATACTTTGGTGAAGATAGTCTTGCTTCCAATCCATACTTCCCACTACACTCACAACGAAATCATAGATTAGTGTGCAATGTGTAACATATAGCTTTTAAGTACCTTATCTCATCGACAATTACACTTCGTTGGTTTGTGATTATAGTGGATTGATTCGTTAATAGTGGTAGTGGAAAGATTGAAAGATAGGGTGAAATGGATAAGCGGTCCATTAAATTCTAAAAATTTCAAACATGATGAAATTCTTGAAGAGAATTTAAGAATTCACATAAAATAAAAAGAGGATTTCACTGAAAAAAATTGTGAAGATGTGCACAATTGGATGTCATTGATGGAACACACAAAAGGATTTGATTGTGATAATGTCTAAAGACAAAGAAGTTAACTAATCCAACCAAAAGATATGCAAGTGGATCTTCCTCAAAGCAAGCACATGCCCTTAATTGCCCTTGCATAACTTCAAACTGAGGAGTCCATGGAGCCCATGGATGATTAATGGTTACAGAAAGTTAAGTACAAAAACCTAGAAGAAACTACCTAAGAATTTTAACACATCAAACCAAGACATTGAACAAGAACATAAAATTGGTAGTGAGGTGAGACATGGGAAGCATAGGTGGATGAGAGAGAGTGGACTGGAGTTCTTAATTAAGGTCACATGAAGTTCCTTGTGAATTTTGTGGTTAAATGACCTAATAAAATCGATCCTTAGTCTAGACCAAAAGCAATGACATTCAATGACATCGCAGTGCCATTCTAAAACCTGTCCATCCCCCTAAGATACAAAAGTGTTCACACAAGACAACTACATTCCTTATTAAAGAAGAAAAGAGAAGTAGGAAGTGAGGAAGGGCCTTGGTTAGAGGGGACCTTTAGGCATGGGTAACATGTCTTTCAAGTCCCATAACTAGTGCTTGTAGTTTGTTTATTTTATCTAAGGGATGTGCTTTGAATTCCAAAGTTTGTTATTAGTATTATTTTTTATAATGGAAACCACACCATAAAAAAACTTATTCAACTTCCTGTTATTGGTTGACACAGAACTGTAAGAAATCCATGAAAACACACATGCATCCAAGTAAGTAGAAAGGCACAAAGAATACCAAATCTCCTTGAAGTCACACCCTATTCAAACCTTTGAATCCTTTCAAAATCTAGAAACTACTAAGGTCATAAGTTCATTATGATTTTATTAATGAAAAAGGGACTACACATTTTCAAAATAAGAAAAACCATAGAGTTTGTGGATGGGTGGATGTTGTGGACTCATTTCCTATTTCATGAAAAAGAAACCATGTCCTAGTTATCCATAACAAAATTCAAAGCTAGAATCCAAACACCAATAATGAAATAACTAGATAGCACATGCTCACATCAATCAAACACACTATACCCAGTTGGCAATAAGGCACACTATTATTAAAACATAATAAGAAAATCACATCCAAAATAAAGGAAAATATACAAGAAAGTGTAAAATATTTAAGAAAAACAAAATGTACTAACCGTGTTGTAAAACAAAAACTTTAAAAAATTAATAATGTAAAAAAAAGGTGTAAGATAAAGAATGTGTAAAAAAATGGTTGTAAAAATAACAAGGTGGAAAAAAACGTGTAAAACAAAAAGATGAAAAACTAAGGAGTCGCTTATATAGTTAACATGGATGGCCATCTCCTCCCTGACTAAGTTGAAAGAAGGAATTCTGAAAGATTAAGCATGGTTATTCATCTGATGAGGCACTTGTTGCACTGGCTTGCTTAGACTCATGGAAAGGTTTAACTTGTTTTATGTTAACCAACTATCTCTTGTCTAGGCTCTTATGTTTGTAGATCATCATGGCCCCAGAAAGAAAATTTTTGTAAATTATATAAGATCCTTCCCACAACATCTAGAACTTAGTTCATTGAGGTACATGTGTGGGGTTATAGTAGAGAACCTTATCTCTTGGTTAAAATTTGACTTTTCTAATTCCAAGGTCATGGAACTTTTTGTTGAATGCCTTATGCAACTTGTTAGATGACAGGGCCACTAATTAGTTTTCATCTAGCAAGTTTAGATTCATTAATATTTCTTTTAGTGCTAGACTTAAGTCAAGGTCGAGATTGTAGGCTATTGAAAGTGTACAAAGCTTGGATTGAATAGGAAGTGTTGGTAATATTCCATACACCAACTCATAGGGAGAATATCCTATAGGAAGTTTCCATGTTGAGTGGTAGGCTAAGAGGGGATCATTGAGTTTTGTGCTCTAGTCTTTTCAATATTTGTTGATAGTTATCATTAGTATCTTTGTGATTTTTCTATTTGTAACCTCAACTTGACCATTGGCTTGGGGATGGTAGGGTGTTGTTAGTTTATGTTCAACTCCCAAGTGTTGCATAAGCTTTAGAAAGGTAGTGCCTTAAAGTGGATTCCATTGTCAGAAATTCTTGTATGTGGCACACCAAACCTATTTACAACATTTTTTTGTACAAACTGAGTAGTAGTAGAAGATGTACAGTTAGTGACAGTTGCTACTTTTTCCCATTTCATACAATAGTCAACATGGACTATGATGTACACATTTTCATTTGACATGGGCATGATGTGATCCATGAAAACAAAGCCCTAGATGTCAAAGGATTCTAGTGGTTGAATCCACTATTGATGTTCCTCCATTCGAGTAGTCATTTCACCGTCTCGTTGGCAATGTTCACAAGAGTGGACATATTGGTGAGTATCCCTAAAGATTGTTGGCCAATAGTATCCTACCATTAGGATTTTAATGGTCATGCATCTCCCAACATAGTGGCCCCAATAAGTACCTTCATGAGCATCCTAGAGAATGTGAAGTTGATTAGCATTAGGGACACACCAATGAACCAGGCCATTAGCGCATACCTTGTAAAGGTGTCTATTGATCTCCATGAATCATTTTACCTAGTGAAAAAACTATTGTTTCTTTCGGTGGTCCAAACCTTATGGCATCTCTTGGATATGCAAATAGGTGAAAATGTCATCATACCATTTAGGCTCAATGGGAAATTATTTAGTTATAGTCCCAGCAAAGAGGAGTTCATCAAGAAAAAAACTAGATAGTGAGCTTTCGTCCTCTTTGTTGTCCCATTGCAAATGAGACAAGTGGATAGCAACCACATTTTTAGTTTCCTTTTGATCTACAATCGTAAAATCAAATTCTTATAAGATCACCAACCATTGTATGACACAAGGACTCACCGTTTGCCTATTCATTAGGAAGCAGATGGTGTTGTGGTCTGTGTGCACAAACACTTTGTATCCAAGCACATAATGTCTGAACTTATCTAGAGAAAATACTACTACCATCAATTCTTTTTTTGTGGTGGTGTAGTTTAGTTACACACACATAATGCTTCACCTTGCATAGTGGATGTAATATGGATGTTTCTTATCATCCAATGGTGTAAGCATAGCTCCCAAGGCGTAACTTGATGCATCTGTCATAACTTAAAATGGTTTGGACTAGTCAAGTGCCTATAGAATTGGAGTTTCTACAAGTTTCTATAGTTGTTGGAATGCTTTTTCACATTCCATGGCTTTCTTTGTCAGCTCAACCAACAGTTTTGCAATCTTAGAGAAATTCTCTATGAATTGCCAGTAGTAGCTAGTATGTCCAAGGAATGATCGAACATCTTTGACTATTTCTAGTTAATGGGTTATTCCTTGGATGACCATTATTTTTTCAACATCTACCTCAATTCCTACTTGTGAGATTTGGTGCCCCAATACAATGCTCTCCTAAACTATTTGATAACACTTTTTCTAATTGAACTATAGATTTGTTTCAACACATCTTTTTAGTACTTACTCAAGGTGGTCTAGAGCTTGCTTAAATGTCGCTCCATAGGTGGAGAAGTCATCCATGAAGGCCTCCACACCACTACGAATTTGCTGCTGAAAAATGCTTAAGACTAGGCATTGGAATGTCGTAGGAGCATTGAATAGGATAAATGGCATCTTGTGATATGCAAAGGTTCCCTAGGGACTTATGAATGTTGTCTTGGCCGAGTCCTCTAGTGTGATCCAGATTTGGTTATAGCCATTATAACCATCTAGAAAACTATAAAAGGAATGACTAGATATCGTGTCTAACACCTAATTAACAAATGACAATGGAAAATGATCCTTGAATGTTTCCATATTCAGTAGCCAGAAATCCATATAGACCTACCACTTGTCACCCTTCTTTGGCATAATCATGAGTGAAGTAACCCACTCACTATCCACAATGGGATAGATAAATCCACCTTGAGGAGTTGTTTGATTTCCTCCTTAATGATTTGCTTTAGTTTGGGGTGCAATCACCTCTATGGCTGCCTCTTTGGTTTCATAGCCAAATTAGTGTAGATATAATGCTGGCATATCCAAAGATAAATCCTTGTGAGTTCAAGATATGACCAAGCAAAGGTTGCCAACCATTTTTCAACCACATTTAACAACATCTGTTTTTGTTTTGGAGTAAGATTGGCATTGATTATTACTAGATTCTCATTTTTTAAGAATACATATTCTATGACAGCAGGTAGAGTTTTTAATTCAAGGGGCTATTGCTTGAAATTTTCAAGAATTTCCAACTCTCTCCAATATGTATCATCATTTGCATTATTAGAGAGTTGGTGATGAACTTGCTCTAGTTCATCCATGCCTGTAACATATGCACATGTCAAGCTCTCTTGAATTAGTGATTAGCCACTATGTGCCCTCTTTTTTTGTAGCTATTGTGTATAGATACCTTTGAATATTTGCTTCTGGTGCATACTACTTACATGTAGAGATGGATGCTCATTTCACTGACCAAAGTTTTTGCACACAATTATGCCCTGTATCATTGTACATGATGCATGAGACTTGCTTCTTCTTGATCTTATCAAATGCATTTTCTTTAGATATTTCTAAGGAAAGATCTCTGATGTCCATTCTTGCATCAATAGTGCATAGATAAGCCCTTCCCATGATGATTGGAAAGTCCCCTTTGCAATTCTCCACCTTGATTACTAGGAAATTAGTGGGATAAGACCACCCACAAATAGTGGTTATAATATTCTCTCTTAGTCTCAATGGAATAGTGATGGACTAGTCTGTCAATTCTAATATGATATTGCTCTTCTTAAGAGAAGTCTAGTTTCATGCAACATACATTTTATGAGAAATCAAGTTGACACCAGAACCTGAATCAAGAAGAGCTTTACACAGTTCATTCCCAGCAATCTGTAAGTAAATAAGAGGACTCCTAGGATCAGATAATTTTTTGGGAAGGTTGCTAGCATGGATCCAATTAGATATGGCATGAGTAAGCATAATAGTATGGATCCTAGGTGATATTTGGGTTGAAGGGGACTTGAAGGAATTTGATACAGAGAGAGATGGAGAAACAAGGTTGGCAATTGCATATGTATATAAGGGCTTAGGTCAACTATTGGGTCAAAAGAAAGGCCTTTTCTTAGATTGAGTGTCCAAACCATTGGGTTGATGAATCGGTTGTAGATTAATAGCCTTAGTGGTGTTGTGTTATTGTAGTTAAGCTAGGAGTTCATCCTACATAAATGGAGCAAGTGGTAGCTATGTTGAGGAAGGAGGAAGATATGCAAGAATAGAAGGAGGATAAGGGTAAAAGGTGGTATTCCTCCTTGCATGTGGAGAATGAGTTTGATAATTAATCAGGAGGGTAGTAGTGATGTTGGAAAGTAGAAATGTAACTAGAAGAGTCACATGGAGATAAGGATTACTGAATGTAATACCTATATGGATCAAGTTATCTGTAAGGGTATTGCTGCCTTGGTGATGCCAGCGCCCATGACTATGGTTGTTGCCACTATTGATACTGCTTGTATGGTTGTGGTGGAATTCCACTTGGATAATACTATTGTTGCTAGTGGAACTGCCTAAAATTTCCTTAAGGATAAGGTAATCTTCTAGGTGTTTGCCTTTGTGCTAGTCATGGATTTAGGGCATACATCCTAGATTCCTATAGGTGTGACACAATAGGACAAAATCCCTTAGGATGTTCATAATGATAGATGTCACATCCACCATCATCATTTTATTCGATTCTTGCAACTTTCTCTATTGTAAAAATCTTGCCTTTACCTCTTTGGTTGGCATGTTTAGCTTCCTTATGCATCCTACAATGACGATCACTACCTTGTAGCAATCTTGCCCTTACCTCTTCGATAGGCATATTTAACTTCCTTATGCCTCTTGCAATCATGATCACTACCTTGGTCTTTGGACTCTTCAACAATTTTTAGGATAGCTTGAAATCTGCTATCCATGGAGTCCTATAACTAATCAACCTTGGCCGAAGTTTCAAATAAAATTTTTTGAAGCAGCAAGGTTTTCCTATTCCCCACCTCATTAACTGGTGATTTTTCCTCACTGGCATAGAATTGAACCTCCCTCTTGTGAATGGAAAAATCACAATTATACTCTTCTACACTTTCTTATTTCCTTAATTCTCCTTCCTCCTTTGCTACCTACTCAATTAACATTTGAAATTGATGGGCTCTTAATTCTAACAATTGCCCTTGGACATAGATGCCAAGAGTTCTCCTCATTTTTTATCTAATCCCATCTACAATGTGGTGAAGTTATTCCAATTGAGAATAACCATGGTTAGGACATTTGTACAATAAGGAATAGTATTGGCCCATGGTGGCATCCAAGGGCTTGTGTGTCCCTTATTTCCATCCTTAGATTTTCCTTCTCAAATTGGACACTTGGAAGTACATCTGATACTTGTCATTAAATAGTTCAAGCATTGTACTCCACCATCTAATAGATTCTAGTTCTAAGGATTAGTACTAGTTTTTTACTTCTTTAATGAGAGTCCTAGGGAACAACTTAAGCTTTTTCCACTCATTTTCTATATTCTAGAAAGCACATGCATCTTGAAAAGCTTGGAGATGGTTTTTTAGATCTAAGTTATATCCCCCTTCAAATCGAGGAGTATTGTTCATGTATAGTCTTTTGATCCAACTATCCTTTATGTGTCTTGTGGGATTTATCACTACCTCTACAATGTTAATCATGCTTCGAGTAGCAAGCAAAGGCTCATTAAGGCCATGATTCTAGTGCCTACGATGCCCTCTATTCCCCCTTCGTTCATGATTTCGGGTCTCTCTTGAATGCCCATGCCCCTAGTCTTGACTTGCCTAATGGTCCCTTTGATTATTTTGATTTTTTTGATCACCTTCATCATAATTTCACCTCATATGGTTGCATTTGAAGCTTAAAGAGGAAGATGACAATGATAAAGGTGAAGAGGAAGGAGGACTAGCATCATCATGATGCCTGCTACCTCATCTTTAGTGATCGTGGCCACAATCATGATCTTATTCTTTGTCCATATCCCTACCTTGAATCTCCTCCTTGGATCCCCCTTTGTTGTTGGATCCATTCTTACCAAAATCTGAATTGTGGATCATGAATTGTAGGTTCTAGTTTTGACCTCCTTCACTAAAGTTAAAGAGAGAAATTTCACTAAATAGAAAGCCCCTAGAGAAAGGTTCTCCACCATATTTTTCATACAACAGGTATGGGGAATTAGTGAACCACTTCTCCTTTGTAGATTCATAGTGATGTTCTAGTTGTTGATCCCTAAGATGTTGTCCCTTAATGGGATGATAATTTTTGGCATCACTATCTTATATAACGTCCTTAGCATGAAGTCCTTAGAGGCTGAAATGCATAAGAGTTTCTTGAAGAATTGCAAGAATAGATCGATTAGGTGACAACATGATGTTGCCCTCCATGTTGTGCCATTGTAGCAGTTCATCCTAGTGGAGAATGAAGGTGAAGTTGGGTATGTACTCATCAAGATGAGCATATACCACTCTATATTGTTGGGGCACCTACTGATGTGCTTTGTCAAACTTGGGTAGAGAATCACTCTTGTGAGAATAAGACATCTTATGTTAGAAAATAAAAATGTAGTGTGCTTTTAAAGATTTTTGTAGTTATTTTAAACTATGATATGACTCTAGGGTTTGTTCCAATGATTTTAAATAATTTTGACTAAAGCCTAGATAGTAGATATGACAACTAAAAGTCCTTGGCAATGGCACCAATGATGAGCCGTGAGATATGCCTATGCCTAACCATACAAATCACAAGCATTCATGTGGGATCTAGTCAAACTCCGTCGACCTTAAGTTCCTAAGTACACTAGTTCTAGGAAGTGAAATCTAGTCAGGACAATCGTTGTCTTCTCAGTTCCACTTGTGAGTTACAAGTGTATGGTTAAGTGCAACTGAGGTATATGATTTTTATCATTTTATATTTTATAAATTTAATTTCCTAGAACAAGAATGAAAGGTAGAGGAATTTAATGTCTAATTAATCTACTACCTAGCTAGCTTAACACAAGTACCCATTCCCACTCTTCGAACACATCTTGAACACATATAACATTGCTGGGTTACCAAACGTTAAGTGTTTCTAGGTTACCAAGTGCTACACGTATGCTCAAAGTGGTCATGCTTGTGTTTATTAATAACTAGAAATTAATTGTTGTGACAACCAAAAATGTTGGTAGCTAGAACACCAAGAGGTCAACGAGCGTACAACCTAACCCCAAGTTCGTATAAGGGTCGTGCTAGAAAAATGAAGACAGGGTGCCCTCAACAATCTTGTCCATTAGATAGGAACTTGTGGTGTTAAGACAACCATGTGTAAGAGGGGTTTATATAGTATTACATGGGGGTGCTAGGGCTAGCTAAGCTAGAGCATAGTGGGGCATCCCAACCTAAGAAAAGTGATGTAAATGTTCAAATACATAGGAAACAATAAGGAAATACAAACTTTATGCTAAATACTGAAGAGAAATGCTTGAAAAATGTCATAGAACTTGAGAATGAAGATTCACCACCCCAAACAAGGAAGTGTAGCTATTATAGAAAAAGAGGTGAGAGTGGTACGCAGTGTACATGCATAGTGGTAGTGTAGTAGTGTAGTCACAATCTCTGGGACATCTGAGATGTGGAACTGACAACTATTGTAGGGACTAAACCTACTAGGTTGGCTATTGCTACGTTTCATAGGTACATTGGTAAGCTATGTTCTAGACTACACCAAAACACAAAATGCTAGGTGTGCTTAAGTGCTTAGGTGTGAGAGTGCTAAAGGTGCTTAGAATGCTAAAATGTCCAATGATCTTTTTATTTTTCCAACCCCTAGAATGCTAGATGCAGGAGCATTTATAGGGCTAGGGTTAGCGTGAAATGTGGATCAGGCACCATGTGGAATGAGGGTTAGAGTGAAATGTGAATTGGGTGACACATGGTAATGAGGATCAGATGGGGTTATGCTAAGCTTTTCTATGCTCCGATTTGAGTAACAAAATGTTATGCTCTAGAGTACTACGATGGATCCCAAGAGACTATTGAATTGTGACTACACTAGTAAGACTTCATGTGCCAAATTTTAAATAACTGCAACAAAAATGCAAAAACAATGCACCTCGGAGGCTATGCTTTGGGACTATGTCTTCCCCTATTTTGAGTAGGGTCAAGCATAGAAAAAATTTTTGGGGACCAATGGGGGATGTAAGAGATACAAATTTTTGATCCTGCTTGTTGAAAGAATGTCAGAGCTAAGACAAAGGCCGATGTTGAGTTTTGGAGGCTTTTGGAGGTTGTTAGAGGCTTTTCTTCAATGTCAAGCTAGCTACACTCTAGAGCATAATAGAACACTCAAACTTTTGATGTTCAACACTGGTTATGCTAGCTACACTCTAGAGCATAGCAGAATGTAGTAAGGATACTTAGCCAAAATTTGGTAGAATCTACAGTCTTCCTTCATGGTGTACTGGCTATGCTCTAGGGTGTAGCAAGGGAGGTAACCTCAGGAGTTAGAAAACTTGCTGAATGTCTTTTCCATGTTAAGCTAGCTTGATAGCCTCTTTCCTAACACTTTGGCAAAACTAGCCATTGGAACATGTGCTACGCTAGATAGCATAGTAGAGCGTAGCAACCCACAAGAGTAAACATTTACTAAACTATTTCATCCATCCCAAGCAACCTTGATAACTTCTGGCTTGACACCTAGGCAAACTGGCCATGGAAGTATGTGCATAGTAGACAATGTGAGAGTGTAGCAGAACACTTAGAAAATTTTTTATGCAACTTCTATTAACACTTAGAAAATTTTGCAAAATAGGCTTTGATGCATGCTATGCTAGATACACTGGGGAGCATAGCACCAACACTTAGAAAAAATTTATCAAGTTTTGACACAGACAAATTTGCTATTGAAGTGCTAAAGCCAAAAATTGGTGGTGTTCATTGGTCCCTCTTTGTTGACATTTAGAGGAGTGGCCCGAGGGATGTCAACAAAGAATACAAAACACCATGGTAAGCACAACATTAACTCTGCTCATCAGTGCCCAACTAGACAACACTTCACTATGCTTGGGAGTGCAAAGGGAATAAAGTATGGTAGGGAGTAGGTTAAGGAGAAGGATCAAGGGATAACAAGTGGGAAGGATGCTCATTTTGGATGTGGCTACAAGATCCGACACCATGATGGCTTGTTGCTAAATTGTGATCCCTCCTTGGAGTGTTTGTGAGGGAGTCAACATACATAGATGGCCTACCCCTAAGATTTTAACCTCTCATTGGAGTGCTTGTGAGATAGTTGCAAAATAGAAACTTTGCTATTTTTACTTGGGCACTTGTTTTGTCCCATTTTCTTTTTATTTTTTCTTTTTTTTCCTTTTTTGTTTTTCTTTTTTCTCTTTTTTCTTGAACTAGAAGATGTTTTGTTGTCAAGTGAACTACATGTCTCTCAACAAGATTTGCTTAGAGGCAACCATGTTGCATATGTAGGACAGGTGATTCCTCCCCGTGATGAGTTGTGTTATATCCACTTGGACTTCGACCAACCCATAAAAGGCTCCCCATGGGATGAGTTGCATTATGTTTTTCATGGGTTCTGTGGATGTCATGTGCATCAGAGAAGCCTACAAGGAATGCAAGGAAATGCAAGGTCAAGGGATAAATGTGAATAGGTTATGGTGGGATAATAAGGATGTACAATCTTGAGTAGCTTGGTGATTAAAAATAGATGCATTAGAGTAGTGCGGTGACTTGCCATCTTGGTGAAATGTACCTCTGAACAACCATTGCTGAGGCTTTGTCCTACAAATACAACGTAGAGAAAATAAGAAAAAACAACCACACTATGTGAGATGAGAATGAAATCTTATTTGTAAGGGCCACGAATTTTGTGTTAGTTGCAGGTGCATACAATATCCAAAGCAGGAAGGCCAGTGCATGTGCCAATGATGGTAGGCTTCAAAAGCTCTAGTAGCCATACCAAAAGTGAACACCCAAGTGGCTAAAGGCATTGGTGATGCAAGTGCTCGAAAGTCCTCACCAAGGATAGGAGCTAGAAAATCCAATAGCATAGCAAGGAGGCACAGTGTTGGATGTTCTTCTAAGCTTAGGCGATGGTGAGGGCTGGAGGATGGCAATGTTGTGGCTAGGTTACAATATTATTGGTTCTTTAGCAAGTGATGTTGATGGTGAGAGCTCTAACCAAAATGACTGACGATAGTGGTGGCAACTTCGGAAGGTCAATAAGAGGCCTAAAGGAATCTCTAGAGGATCAACAAGATGCCAAGGATAGTGACACTACAAATGTTCTAGAGGGTTTTTCCTTGATGACACTAATTTCAGTCTAGAACTACAACACCCCATCCCATCCTACCTAAGAGGTGTGGGCAAGTGATAGAGGGTTGGAAGTATTCATGCTTGGTTGTCCACAGAACTATGTGTGTCTAACTATGAACCCAATTTTAGGTCTTGGTAGACCACATGTTGCACTAGTTTAAGGTCCTAATAGATTGTGGATCCAGTTTAAGGTCCTAACATACTATGATGTGCTAGTTTAAGGTGCTAGCAGATCACTGTGCTAGTTTAATATCACAACAAATGGTGAATTACTAGTTTAAGGTCATAGTAGACCATGCTATGGGTGCTAGTTTAATTTCATAATCTAAGGACATTCTGTCATAGTTTGACATCATAGTAGACATTCTGTGCTAGCTTAACATTGTAGTAGATGTTTGGTGCCAATTTAACATCATAGCAGATGTTCACTTACCTTGCTTTATCATTGACATGGCACTGTGCACTAGGCATAGTATGGCTTCAAATACGAGTGGTTGATCAGGTTGGCAAAATCATTGCCAACCAGATCAGCAAGCTTGAATGCTCCATTGTTATAGGCCTTTATGACAAAAAAAAGGCCCTTCCTAGTTGGTTGAGAATTTGTCTGTGCGTTCATGAATGACCTTGAGGACTAGGTCCCCTTTCTTGATTGGATGTCGATGCTAATTATGATGGTGCTTTTGCCATTACTTTTCTTGGTACTAATCAATGTGATCAAGTGTTTACATGTGCTCCTCCTCTACAGAGTCGAGGTCAATGGTTCTTAACTCATTATTCTAAACCTCATCAATGAAGCTCAAGATGATCATATGGAGTGATGGGACCTACAATTCAAGAGGCAACATTGCTTTAGACCCATACACGAGACTATATGTCATCTTATCTATTGTTGTTTTGCATGTCGTGCGGCAGGCCCATAACATGTAGACTAGCTATTCATGCCATTGTCATTTGCTGTTGCTAAGAATCTTCTTCAAAAGGTTGATGATGACTTTGTTAGCAGCCTTTGCTTGGCCATTTTCCTGTGGGTAGAACGATGATGAAAAGGAATGTTTGATGTCGAGGCATTCACAGAATGCTTTTGTTTTCACACTACTAAATTGTGATCCATTGTTTGTGATTGATGAGCGACGAGGTACCCCTACGCTCAACCATATGAATACTAGCATTTCATGCATGATCTGGTCGAATTCCAAGGACTAAGTGCCTATCCACATGTGTGGAAAAATAATGGGTTGATTAATCGTTATCTTCCCAAACTTACTTGTATGTCATGGTTGTATGGTTAAGTAAGCGTGAGGCATATGATTTTTATGGCTTTTATGTGTTTTATATCCTGCACTAATAAGGAGGCGGGAGAGAAATAACTAAGTAACTAATCTAATTTAACTATTCATTAACTAGGTTCTAAGTACTCCTAACACCAGTATCCATTCCCACTTGCTGTACACATCCTGAACTAGTGCAACGCTGTTGGGATTACTGAACGCTAATCATTATTGGGTTACCAAGTGCTACATGCATGCTCGAAGCGGTCGTACTGAGTGTATTTAACTAAGATAGTTGTAAGGTGAGAGAAATCATTAATTAACTAGAAAAGAATTAAATACTAATTAACACTAATTAATCTATTTTGTATGCTGCAAGGTTTATCATAAAGTTCATTTTTATTATCGTACACAAAGTGTGCCCAAGTACACAATGCTCGAATAAAGATCTGTTCATTCTATGACTCCTACTGTGGGCACACAGAAATAATTTTAACTCTGGAGGGAGAAAATGGCAAGATTTTTGCTAAGGGACTAACTTCTAATTATGGAAACCAAGGGTGCCGCCTATTATTTATAGATAAGAAGACATGCCACAATATCAGGTATCTGACATTGCATGGTAGATCTGATATCGCGTACATGATATCATGGTTCATCATACCCCCATGACTAAATGAAAGCTCGTCCTTGAGTTCCTTACAAAATATTGGGAAGGTATGGGATTATTAACTGAATGACCATTAATGGTGGAATAGGTTGACAGACTCAACATGCCCAGTGAATGGATCAACAATACAATACATGAAAACATTAGTGTTCATGACCACAAAAGTGAACATTGTACATAAATGACATCCATCCTTATTTGGCAACTGGAAAAGAAGAAGGGGAGAGAGAGAAGAATAAGACATGTAGCTGTTGATGCCAATATTGCACCTTTTGTTGTTCATCCATAGCCATGCCACCAATCTTACTTCTTTCACAAATGTTCCAGTTCTAGTCCATCCTGAGTGCATCCTCCAGCCTAGTCCATTATTGTATGATTACCATTTGCACACACAACATACTCACAAATGAGTGAGGATACATAAATCATAATGTAGTTGATACCTTGCCTCAATGTAAAGTGCATTGGCTGAGTTATGGTTATGGCAGATACTGGTTTTGGAGTTTTAACACTGGTGACTACCTACGGTGTAGGGGTTAGGAAAAATTAAAAAATTTGTGCCCGGGCCCCCATGATGAAGAGCAAACCTCTGGTAGCGATAGGGTGGGAAAGGATAAGGAATAAGAAAGGTGGAGAAAAAGTAATAACAACAAAGCCAATAAAATGGATTTCATAGATGGGGATGAAACAAAAAGTTGTTGATTGCAGGAAATGTTTAAGGAAAAGAAGTTAACAAATTCACCAAAAAGGAATGCTAGTGGGTCCTCCCCAAAGTAGGCTCATGCCTTTAGTTCCTTGATAGACCCACAAACCAAAGAGTCTATAGGCTCTAGGAATGTCAATTGAAAGCAAGAGTTAAAAACTTACCCATAAGAAATTACCAAGGAAGAATAGTGCATCAACCAAGTTACAAACTAATAACTAAATCGGTAATGAAGTGAGAAATGGAAAAGAAAGGTGGAGAGTAGAGAATGGAATGGAAACCCAAGAACAAGGTTGTGTAAAGTCCCTTGTGTGTTTCATGGTAAATGTGACCGAGTAGAACTCATTCCAAATCCAGACTCAAATCAACTGCATTCAGTGACCTTGCATCGACACATTTGGCCAATCCATCCCTTTGAAGTAACAAGAATGCCTCTACAAAAAGTCACCACCATTCCGAGAAGAGTGAGATGGAGAACTAGGAAGCGAGAAGGGGCCTTAGTTAGAGGGAACCTTCAGGCATGGGTAATGCCATAACTAGTGCGTGTAGCCCAAGATCATTATTGTGTCTAAGGGGTGTGCTTTGAATTCTCACTATTTTTTTTTCACATGAGAACCACACCATGCAAAGACTTATTTTTATGAACTTAGCTTCTGGTGATTTGATGAATGGTTAGAATGGTGGAAAACCCAAAGAAAAAGTATCCAATCACTCAAGAGAATAGCTAGTACAAATGCATAGGATCCCTTTGAAGTCACACCCTTTTCATCCTTTGAGTCTTTCCTTAGCCTGAGAAATACCCAATCACCAATTCGTTAACAGTTTTATTAAAGAAAGGGACTATATAGTGCCAAGCCAAGGGAGACCATAGGATTGTATGGATGCATGAATGATGTGGACTCATTGCCTGTTAATGAAAAGAACCATACCCTAATTATCAACATCATACTTCAAAGGTAAAATCCAAACATTAGCAATGAATATGATATTATTCATACCACCATCATGAACACTTATTGGTTGACAAAAAAAATGAAGTAATCACACAAATAAATGGTAAAAATATTAACAATGGTGTAAAACAAAAACAAGAAAGATTAAAGAAATCTACAAAACAAAAATATGTCATACAAAAATATGTAAAACAAAAATGTGTAAAACAAAAACTTAGAAAGAACTGAGGGTGTTCAATGATTAGCAAGGGTAGCCATCTCTCCCATGACTAAATTGGAAGGAGGAGATCTGAAATAATGAGCAAGGTTGCCCACTTACAAAGGTAACATATGTTCTGGCTGACCTAAACTCATGGAAAGGTTTTGTTTGTTGCACATTGACTAACAGTCTCTTATTTGGGCTCTCAGGTTTATATATGGTCATGGCCCCTAAAGGAAAAGTTTCATAGATAACGTAAGGTCCTTCCCACAATGTTTGAAATTTGCTCCATTGTGACACATGTGTGGGGTTCTAGTAGAGAACCTTATCTTCTGATTGATACGTAACTTTCCTAATTTTTAGGTCATGACGTTGTTTATTAAATGCCTTGTGCAACTCATTAGATGACATGGTAGCTAGTTGGTTCTCATCTAGCAAGTTAAGAGTCATCAACCTTTGTTTTTGTGCTAGATCGAGGTCAAGGTTGAGGTCACATGTTGTGGCTAGTGTAAGGAGCTCAGTTTGGATAGGGAGCATTGGAAGTTTTCCATACACTAACTCGTAGGGAGAGTAGCCTATAGGGAGTTTCCATATGAAGCGGTATGCCCAAAGAGCATCATTCAATTTAGTGCTCTAGTCTCGCCTATACTTGCTAATGGTTCTGGTCAATATCTTAGTAATTTCCCTGTTGGTGACCTTGGCTTAACCATTTGCTTAGGGGTGGTATGGTGTAGTCAATTTGTGCTCAACCCCTAAGCATTGCATTAGCTTTTGAAAAGTTGCACCTGTAAAGTATGTACCATTATCTAAGATAAGTGCACATAGCACACCAAACCTGTTGAAGACTTGTTGTTGAACAAATCGAGTAGCTACTGTTAGATGATGTGCAATCTTTAACGGTAGCTACATCAGCCCATTTTGTTAAATAGTCTATGGCAACTATGATGTATGCTTTTTCATTGGACATTGGTGTAATGGGCCCCATGAAATTGATTCCCCAAATGTCGAAGGATTCTAATGGTTGAATCCATTATTGCAGATCTTCCATTCTAGTAGTCATTCCCCCATCACATTGAAAACACTCACAAGATTGGATGAATTGATCAGTGTCCCGGAATAAGATAGGCCAATAATATCCTACAACTAGGATCTTAATAGCTGTTCGTCTCCCAGCCTAGTGACCCCCACAAGGGCCCTCATGAGCATCTTGGAGAACTCTTAGTTGATGTCTATCGGGAACACACCATCAAACCAAGCCATCGAAACATACTTTGTAAAGTTGTCCATTGATTTCCATAAAGTACTTGGCTCTATGAAGAAATTGTTGTTTCTTCTTAAGGTCTCAGTCTTGTAGTGTTTGTTGGGTAAGGAGATAGGTCAGAATGCTACTATACTACTTTGTCTCTATGGGTGATTGATTATTCACTACACTAGCAAAGAGGAACTCATTAGGGAAGTGATTGAAAATAGGATACTCATCCTCTTTATTGTCCCAGCGCAACCGAGATAAATGATCAGCAACTACATTCTTGGTGCCTTTATGATCGGTCATCATTAGATCAAACTCTTGTAGGATTACTAGCCATTGTATAATACGGGGGCTTACCATTGGCTTATTCATGAGGAACTAGATTGCACTATGATCTATGTGTATGAATACTTTGTATCCCAATACATAGTGCCTAAATTTTTCTAGTACAAACACTACAACCATTAATTCTTTTCCTATAGTAGTGTAGTTAAGTTATGTACCAGCTATACTTCTACTTGCATAGTGGATGTAATAAGGGCATTTTTGATAATCTAATTGTGTAAGTACAGCTCCTAAGGCATAGTTGGATGCATCAGTCATGACATGGAACGGCCTGGACTAGTCAAGAACTTGTAGAATGGGTGTTTCTACTAGCTTCTGCTTTAAAGTTTGAAAAGCTAGTTCGCATTCCCTGGTCCACTTGAAGGGTATGTCCTTTTTTGTTAGCTCTACCAATGGTTTGGTAATCTTTGAAAAGTTCTCTATGAATCTCCTATAGTAGCCAGTGTGTCCAAGGAATGACCAAATGTCCTTGACAGTTTTTGGTTGATGGGTAATTCCTTGGATGACCTTGATTTTTTCAAGGTCTACCTCTATCCCTGCATGTGAAATTTTATGCCCAAGTACTATGCCTTCTTAGACCATTAAATGGCTCTTTTGCTAGTTGAGCCTTAGATTAGTTTCTACACATCTTTTCAACACTTGTTCTAACTGATCCAAGGCTTGATCAAAACTTGCTCCGTAAGTGGAGAAGTCATCCATAAAGACTTCCACATCATTTCCTATCTGCTATTGGAATATGCTTAGAACTAAGTGTTGAAATGTGGCAGGGGCATTGCACAAGCCAAACGACATTTTTTTGTATGCAAACGTTCCCCAAGGACTGGTGAACGTAGTTTTGGCTTGGTCTTCTAGGGCTATTTGTATTTGGGTGGATCTGCTATAGCCATCCAGAAAACTATAATAGTGATGCCCTACACTTGTGTCCAAGACTTGGTCAACAAATGGCAATGGAAAGTGATCCTTAAATGTTGCCATATTTAGCAGCCTAAAATCTATGCACACCCTCCATTTTCCTCCCTTTTTAAGCACAATTACTAATGGGCTAACCCATTCACTATCAATAATGGGATATATGAACCTAGCCTTTAGAAGCTGTTCGATTTCTTCTTTTACTACTTGCTTCAACCTTGGGTTCAATCGTCTCTATGGTTGTTTTTGGGGCTTCATGGAGGAGTCAGTGTAAATCCTGTGTTGGCATATCCTAGGATCCATTCCAGTTAACTTTGGATATGACTAGAAGAAGGCTTTTGACCACTTGTTTATTACCTTGAGCAGAATTTATTTTTGTTTTGGAGCAAGTCTTGCATTGATGATTACCAATTTTCCATTCTTAAGAAACTTGTATTCCATACCGGTGGGCAATGGTTTTAGCTCCAGGGGCTATTGTTTAAATTTCTTGGGAATTTCCAACTTTCCCTAGTTGATGTTTTCTAAGTTAGGACTGGGAAGTGGGCATTGGACTTGCTCTAATGCATCAATGCTATCTATATAAGCGCAAGTCAAACCCTCAGTTAGTTCCATGCATAGAAGTGAGCTACTTTCTTGATCAACTATCAGCCACTAGGTGTCTTCTTGTTTTGTGGCTACTACATACAGGCATCTTTGTATGTTGATCGTTTTTGCACATTGATTGCATGTAGGCAATGTTAAACTTTGCACAACCCATGATCTCTACATGCAATTGCACCCTATGTCACTGTATGCAATGCATGGAACCTTCTTCTTTTCAATCTCTCCAAAAGTATTTTCCTTAGATATTTCTAGGGAAAGATCACGAATACCTAGGTGCACATCGATAGTGCTTAGCCATGCCCTTTCCATTATGATTGGGAAGTCCCCATTACTGTTATTCACTTGGATTACCAGGAAGTCAACTAGATACAACCATCCACAAACAGTGGTAACAATGTCCTTCACTAATCCCAAGGGGACGATGATGGATTGGTCAGCTAACTCTAAATGGACATTGCTCTTTTTCAATGGGGGCAGGTTCTAGGCCTTATACATTTCTTGGGATATTAGGTTGACACTGGAACTTGAATCCAAAAGAGCTTTGCATGGCTCATTCCTGGTGATTTGTAGATAGATTAGGGGACTCCCAGGATTAGAGAATTTTTGGGAAGGTGGCTAGCTTTGATCCAATTAGTAACAACATGTGTTAACATGACCGTATGTGTTAAATGCAGTGTTAAGTTTGAAGGGGACTCCGAAGCTTTAGTTGATATGGAAGCATCCAAAGACTTAGCCACTTGGGGTTGCAAAGGCTTGGTTGGACTATTGGTTTTGAAGAAAGATCTTTTCTTTGTATGGTTGTCAGAACCAATAGTAGGTTGAGGATTAACAACCCTTATGGTGTTGTGTTGTTGTGGCTGAGCAGGAAGTTCACCTTGCATTGCTGGAGTAGGTGGTAATGGAGCTATTGGTGGGAGAGATGCAGTCAGATTGGAAGGATGGTATACTTGTGAAATGTCATCCCTAAGAGAGGAAGTCATATAGCACTCATGAGCCTCAAAGTGATGTTGGGGGGTAACATGACCAATAGAGTCACGTGGAGAGATTGGATGTTGCACGTAGTATCCATATGGGTCAGGTTGTTGGTAAGGATATTTTTGCCTTGGCAGTTGCATTCCCCATGATTGTGGGTGTTGCCACTATTGATGTTGCTCCATTGGTTGTGATGGAGTTCCACTTGGATAATACGTTAAAGGTTGGTGGAACTTCCTTGAGTTACCTTGGGGATAAGGTAACCATTGGGATGTTTTCCATTTGTTTAAACATGGATTAAGTGCATACACCCCAAACTCCTATAAATGTGAGATTACAGGGCAACATCCCTTAGGATGGTCATATTGATAGATCTCACATCCACTATCATCGTCTGTATTTGAGTCCACAACCTCTTCAATATAAGCAACTTTACCCTTACCCTTGTGATGTGCATTTTTTGCTTCTCTCTTTTTTCTTTTGTCACAGTCACTACCTCGCTCCCTAGACTCCTCTACTACTTTGAGCATAGTTTGAAACCTACTATCCAGGGAGTCCCACATTTGGTCTACCTTTGCTGATACTTCGGATGCTAATTTTTGAATCGACAAGGTTTTCCTATTTACCATCTCTTCGAGTGGTGACTCTTCCTCATCCTTACAAAATCTTACTCCCTTCTTTCAAAGGGAAGGATCTTGGTTGTATTCTTCTGCACTCTCTCTTTTTCATAGCTCACCTTCTTCCTTAGTTACTTTCTCTAGTATAATATGAATTTGATGGCACCTAAGCTCAGATAACCTTCCTTGGGCATAAGTCCCAAGGGTCATTGTTTCATGCTTAAGCCCATCTATGAGATGGCGTAGTTGATCCTGCTCTGAATAACCATGGCTAGGACAACGATGTAAGAGTGCATAATAGTAGCCCATGATAGCATCCAAGGGTTCATGATTTTCTTGTTTCCATCCTTGGATTTGCTTTCATAGGTTAGATACTCGAGAGTATGTTTGGTACTTATCGTTGAATAGTTCTAACATCATACTCCCCCTACGAATGGATTCTGGTTCTAAGGACCGATACCAGCTTTCAGCTTCTTTTATTAGTGTTCATGGGAACAACTTAAGCTTTTTCTACTTATTTTATATGTTTTTCAAGGCACATGCATCATGGAATTCTTGCAAGTTATTTTGAGGATCAGCGTTATATCCCCCTTCAAATCGCAAAATGTTATTCATGTCTAGCCTCTTGATCCTACTATCTTTTTGGTGCCTTGTTGGAACTCTCACGGCCTTAGTTATATCTAGTATGCTTTGTGTGGTAAGTAGGGATTCATCATGATCATCTCATTCGTAGTGTCTATGGTGTCTACACGGTTTCCTACTCTCCCTTCTTCTATGGTGTGGTTCCCTAGAGTGTCCTCGTCCTTTTTCTTGGTTGTCTTGCCTATGACTTCCACTTTGTTTTCCCTTGTCCTCATGATCTATTTCTCTATGGATACATTTGGATATGGAAGGATAGGGTGAAGGAGATGATGGAGACAAAGAAGAAGGAGAACCAACATCATGATGGTGTCTACTACCTTCTCTTCGGTGGTCTCTCCCTCAATCGTGATTGCGATCAGAATGCCCACCTTTGTCATGTGTCCTTATTCCTTTTTCAGACTCTTTGTGTTTTTTGGTATCAGCACCTAGGTTGTGAATAGTAGAATGAAGGTTCTAATACACAACCCCTTGGCCAAGGTCAAGGGGAGGAACATCGTTATGTGGGTGACTACCTAAGGTAGGTTCATCACCCTCAATTTCACTTAATACGTGTGGGGCATCCTTAGACCATTTTCCTTTTAAGGACTTATGTTGTCTCTCCTGTTGCAAGTCCCTTTGACATTGTGCTTTGGTGGGATGATAGTCTCTCAAATGATAGTCCTGCGCAATGTACTCTACATGGAAGTGTTGCATGCCTATTCGTGTGAGCACAAAGAAGCATACTTGGGACTGAACGATCGGGAGGTAACACTATGTTACCTTCCAAGTCACACCAATGCAGTTGTTCATCTTGGTGGAGAATAAAGGTGAAGTTGGTTACATATTCATCAGGGTGAATATATACCACATGAAACTATTGAGGAATTAGTGGATCAACCTCATGTGTAACTTGCCACCAATTACTTCTTGTGTTAGTCCTAGGTGGTGAAGTGCTTTTGTTTAAAGAAGAAGACATCTTGTCTTGTTTAGTGTGCAAGGTACTATTATCTTTTTCTTAACCAATCCTAAGGGTTTATTCCAATTATGTGAACAATTTCCTAAGTTCTACTTAGCTCACAAACAACTAAGTCCCTAGCAACGGCTCCAATGATGAGTGGCGAGGTACCCCTACACTCAACCATAAGAATATGAGCATTTCATGCACAATCCGGTTGAACTCCAAGGACTAAGTGCCTATGTGCCTATGTCGAATAATAATGGGTTGATTAATCGTTGTCTTCCCAAACTTACTTGTATGTCATGGTTGTATGGTTAAGTAAGCTTGAGGCATATGATTTTTATGGCTTTTATGTATTTTATATTCTGCACTAATAAGGAGGGGAGAAAGAAATAACTAAGTAACTAATCTGATTTAACTATTCATTAACTAGGTTCTAAGTACTCCTAACACTAGTATCCACTCCCACTTACCGTACACATCATGAACCAGTGTAATGTTGTTGGGATTACCGAACACTAATCATTACTAGGTTACCAAGCACTACACACATGCTCAAAGCGATCGTATTGAGTGTATTTAACTAAGAGATTTGTAAGGTGAGAGAAATCATTAATTAACTAGGAAAGCATTAAATACTAATTAACATTAATTAATCTATTTTGTATGCTGCAAGGTTTATCATAAAGTTTTTCTTTATTGCTGTACACAAAGTGTGCTTAGGTACACAATGCTCAAATAAACATCTGTTCACTCTATGACTCCTATTGCGGGCACGTAGAAATAATTCTAACTTTGGAGGGAGAAAATGGCAAGAGTTTCGCTAAGGGACTAACTTCTAACTGTGGAAATCAAGGGCAATGCCTCATATTTATAGATAAGGAGATAAGCTATGATATTGGGTATTTGAAATCACATGATAAATCTGATATCGTGGACGCGATATCAGGTACGTGATATCATGGTTCATCATTGACTATGGTCATGGGTAGACCAAATTGGGTTACTATGTTGTCTAGGATAAATTTGTAGACCTATTGTGATGTTGTCTTCCTAAGGGAAATGGCTTCAACCCAATTGGTAAAGTATTTGGTTGTGGTTATGATGAAGCTATGTCCTATAGAAGACTTAGGCATGAAAGGTCCTATAATGTCCAACCCCTGATGTTGGAATGGCCATGTGATTTGTGTAGTATGCAATTTAGTGGGTGGCACATACATTAAGTTACCATGTCATTGATACACATTACATGTCTTGACCTGGGAAATGCAATTGCACTCCATGCAAAGCTAGTAGTAGCCTAAGCGTCTGATTTTTGTTGCCATTACCCTAGGTGCTATGTGACCTCCACACAGTCCCTCATGAACTTGATCAATGATCATTTGCATTTCACTATAATGCAAATTAATAGTATTCTATCATAGGATCTATAACTTAAAGTGCTATCACCTACAAGGATGTACTGCCATGGTCATTTTTGTACTACACCTTTTTGAGTGGTGGTTAGGTGTTGTGAAGGCTCACCCTGTTGGAGGTATGTCTTAATATCATCATACCACTCCTAGGCATGAACTATGCTCATTATGGATGCAATGCTTGTTATTTGAGTGATAGGTTGGGTGCAATCCATTATCAAAGTGGGTAAGGTAGAAAACATGTTGGGCACTATGCTTAAGGCTAAAGTGGCTAGTGCATCAGTAATGGCATTCTTGTTATAGGGAATGTGTTGAATATCTATGGTTGTAAATTACTTGAGCAAGTGTTTTGCCAAATCATAGTAAGGTTGCAAATGTTATGCCTTGAAAGCATAAACCTTTGTAATTTGGTTGATAACAAGCTATGAATCATCTTAGATTACTATGTTTTGAACTACTAAATCACGGACTACTAAGACACCTTTAAGAAGATCTTCATACTCCGCTAAATTGTTTGTGTAAGGAAATGCAAAGTGATAAGCAAAGGGTCAGATCTCCCTAGAGGGAAATGTGATGATGGTAGTCGCACTACCTCTTTGTGAGGTTGAAGCACCGTCAAAGTGTAAAAATGCCTCAAAGTTTGTAGGCACTTGGCTTATGCTATTGACATGCTCATCTAGAAATTCCAAATCTATTGTTGCTTGATCATCTATGGGTGAAGTTGTGAGTTATGTGGCTATTGCTTAACCCTTTGTAGATGCTTGTGGTATGTAGTGTAGGTCAAAATTTGTGGTTATTACCTTCCACCGTGCAACTTGACTATTTCGTATATGTTCATAGTAATTGCCCAAAGTACATTGCTTTTGCAAATAGCGTTAACTTGACTGCGGAAAAATAAAATGTATCCACCTTTTAAGAACAAAGACTAGGACAAGATAGTTCTTCTCCAAATCATTATATTTTGCTTCATGGATGCATCTAAGGTTGCTAGGTAAATGTAAAATGGTTTATCACCTTGTAGAGGGTAGACTGTTGGAGGTTAAGCCAACTCTTTTTTAAGGTTGTCAAATGCCTCCTGGCATTATGTTGTCCACTCGAATTTGATCCCCTTTTTAAGCAAATGTTTCATTGGCTACAACTTATCAATAAACCTTGTGATAAACCTACGAATGAATTACAATCTGCCTTGCAACCTGCGTAGCTCCTTTAAGGTTTGCTGGTGGTGCTAAGTTGGTGATAGCCTTAACCTTATTAGGGTCTACATGTATGCCTGCTTTTGATACTATGAAGCCTAACATGCAATTAGTCTTGACACCAAAGACACACTTTTTTTGGGATTTAGCCTAAGGAAACATTTGAGGACATGGTTTAAGTCATTTGCATGGTTGTGAGCCACCTTGGACTTAACTGCTATATCATCAACATATTCATTAAGCAAGTCTACTAGATAATCACTAAAGATATATGTCATTACACGTTGGTAGGTTGCTCCTACATTCTTTAGTCCAAAAGGCATCATTATGTAGCAAAACGTACCCCAAGGGATCATGAAGGTAATGCTGAGCTAGTGCTCCAAGTTGATCCTAATTTGGTTGTACCTCGAGAACCTATCCATGAAGGACAACAAGGCATGACCAACCATAGTATTAATGAGTTGGTCAATACTAGGCAATGGGAAATCATCTTTGATAGTCGCCTTATTAAGGTCTTAGAAGTCTATGCAAATGCATATACTTCCATTTTTCTTAAGGACATCTACGATGTTTGAAACCCACTCTACATAGTCAACTACCTAGATGAAACCAGCTTTGTAAAGCTTGGTGATTTCATTGTGAACCACAAATGCCACCTTAGGCTTCACCTTGCAAGCCTTTTTCTTGACTGGCTTTACACGAGGGTTTAGGATAATGTTATGCTGTATTATACAAGGGTCCAAGCCCAACATGTGTTCATGGAACCATGCAAACACCTTGATGTTATCATTGAGGACTTTTGAGATGCTTTGTTTGATCTGAGGCTCTATTAAGGAACTTAGTTTTAGTATCTTGGCCTTGCTTTTACATATCACTATAGGGACTTCAATGAGGGAATCCTCAATTACGTTACTTGCCTCTAGGTCTAAAGCTCTAACTAAATGGTCTGGCCATTTTAGGGATGTCTCTAGGGATGCTATGTTTGTGTCATAAGCCATGGGCTCAAAGTCTAGGAATTTAATGTTTATGCATCACATGGAATCATCATAAGGTCCAAGCAAGACCAATGGAAAATGAAGATGCTTGGATACATTCATGTTGTAATCTTGCCAAGAATCCTACAAAACAACTAGAAAAATGTCAAGTGGCACCTGTCTTAATAAAGTAAAATACATAAGATAATGAAGACAATGCTAAAAAAATTGGCTAAATGTGTGATTGTGAGATTAGGTAAGCAAGTGTGAGAACTAATTTTGGGGCCTCGATTGGCCATAGGATTGCCAGTTAAGGTCATAGTGGACCATTGACTACATGAGACGCATAAATTTAGGTAAGACTGAGAAGGTTTTGAATGTGGGATTAGGTTGGGAGTTTATTGGGAAATTAGAAAAAAATGCGAAAAAAAATAAATTCTAAGTATGGAAGCATTGGAAAAGTTAGAAAAATTTTCTAACTCTAGGTGCTACACTTGTCCCATGTATGCATGGGACATGGGATAGTACTCAAGAGCGTGATGTGTCCTTCACCCTGGAAAGGTATAAATAGGAGTTTTCACCTTGGTCAACCTATCATTTTTAGAAGTTAAAATGAATAGTCATCGAGCATAGCGCGATCAAGGTGAAGGGAGTCAAAGTGTAGTGACGAAGAAGAGGAAGTTAGAGTGTAGCAATAGAGAAGAGAAAAGCAAGAGTGTAATCTCTGACCATGACACACCATAGTGAGTGCTAACACCCTTGCCTTACCAATGTGGATGAGGGAGAATGTGCATTGAGACACCTTCCTAGGGTGTATATAGAGAACCAAAGAGAGATACCATTAGCAAGGTAAGGCACTACACCATACCCTTGTGATTTCTTTCTTTTCCTTGTTCACCTTGGGGTTTTGGGGCTTTAGGACAGCCTACCCTAGGTAGGGACCACCACCACCATCGTGCCTGCCATAGTGACCACAACTAGGAAAAAGGAGTGAGCATGATGGACTTTTGTGGGTTTTTGAATTTTTTGGATTTTCTACAATGTCTCGCACATGATGTGAGATAGGGTCAGAATGGTTTCTATGCACACATTTTTTTTATCCTAGCCATAGCCAAGACGGTTGGAAGATGTGAGCACTGAGCATAATGGTCATGCTTAAACAATGCCAAGTGCCAGAGTGTGACAAGGAGTGTGACAAGAAGTTGAAAAAAATTTTTGATTTTTTGAGTGTTACGCTTTACTGCCACACTTTTACAAGTTTGAAAGAAATTTTTGAACTTCCCCATATGGAGGGTATGCTCTCGTGAGCTTGACAAAAAGTTAGAGAAACTTTCAATTTTTTGACATTTTCGAATGTTACATTCTTTGGGGAGTGTAACCAACAGTTGAAATTTTTGCACTTTTTTGAGTGTAATGCTCTATAGGGAGTGTAACCAGAAATTTGAAATTTTTGCAATTTTTCGAGTGTTACACTCTGTGGGGAGCATAACCAATAGTTAGAACAAATTTAAAATTTTGTTAAGGATTATGCTCTACAGGGAACATAACCAATAGTTGAAATTTTTGCACTTTTTTGAATGTTACACTCTACAGGGAGCATAACCAATAGTTGAAATTTTTGCACTTTTTTGAGTGTTACACTTTGTAGGGAGCATAACCAACAGTTTGAAATTTTTGTAGTTTTTTGAGTGTTATGCTCTATGGGGAACATAACCAATAGTTAGAAAAAATTTGAAATTTTTTTAAGGGTTATGCTCTATGGGGAGTGTAATCAACAATTAGAAAAAATTTGAAATTTTGTCAAGGGTCATGCTTTACGGGGAGCATAACCAATAGTTAGAAAAAATTTTAAAAATTTTTAGAATTAGAAAAAATGATAAGTGTAAATGTGAAATGTAGACATTAGTGTTATGCCTCGTTGAGGACTAGGCACGTCAAATGGGTATGCCGACATCCCTTTCCTGTGGGGCTTGTTGGGGATGCTAAGAGTTTTACTAATGTGCTAAATATAATTTCTATACATTTTTTATATATCCAATGCTAACACTCTTTTTTTATTAGTATTGTGATTGCAGGGTACTATTGAAATCCATCCTTGTTGTGATTGAACTAGTGGGGATCTTATGTTGTATGAGTGAACCTATGCCAAATGTACCTGCACCAAACACATGCATGGGTCACTAGGTGGTATGGTTCTAGTTAGGAGCACAAGATTTCCTGGAATTTTTGCTCCAACATTTCAATGTGATGATATGGTCACACTTGGCAGTGGAAGCAGTGGACATCATTACGAAAACGTTGTTGCCTGGGGCAAATCGAGGCATCCTAAGATTTATATCCAATGAGCTTGCTAGTAATAAAGGAGTAGGGAGTTTAGGCCAGGACCCTAGAGTCCTTAGGCCTTTGTCTAGGATCTAGCAGATGCCAAAATTTCAATGCTATAATGAGAATAACACTTTTTTTGTTGCTTGCTTCATACATACTCTTTTCCAGAACCCACCTAGAACAGTATATTGTGTTGAACGATCAGTCCTCTTATGACTTTTTGCATTTTCCATTTGATTATGACTCATATTAAGATGCTAACCACTTATGTCTATTTCTAGATTCACTATTTACACACATGGCCTCCATGATGAGGAGGGGGCATTAATCTTGACTCTCACTACCCTGTAGGAATTCTCATCTTTTGAGAATGTCCATGTAGTGATGATTGGGAAAATTGGGTCCAACCTAGTAGAATACCCTCATTGGTTCCTTAAGGCCTATGAGAGGTGCCAAAACAATGGCTAGTTGGACGTAGAATGGGTGACTAGTGTTCCTAGTATCAAGGAAGTTTTAGCCCCACCCCCGCCATCGCACACACTATTTGTGCCACATAAGTAGTGTATCATTTTTTTATGTGCTTGTAGCTTTTCTTTTCTCATGTTATTAACTTTTCTTTCATCTATTGAAGCTACAGTTAGTTTGAGAGAGATTACAATGGTCGCAACAGGCTACACTAAGGCCACTCTCATCATGAAATATGGTGATGTTGAGAGTTCACAGCGTTGGTTGTGCTATGAGGCCTTAGTGGAAATAACCAAGAAACTTCAACAAGCTGGGCTAATGGACCTCTTCTTGGCCTTTAGCCTAGGCATCTTAGTGGTCGAGATGATTTCCATCATTGACTCCTTTACTGAGAGTGCCAATCGCTTTATCGCACGAGCCCATGGTGTGCAGGTGAATTTTGATGTTATAGATGAATTCTTTGTGGACCTCTTCAGCCTCCCCTTTGAGAGCTAACCAATTATAGAAAAAAATGAAAAAGACTTGGATCATAAATGGGACATTGAGGAGTGGCTAGGCATGTCTTAGTCCCACAAAGGAACATAAGTCAAAGAAGTGAAACTCCTTGTGGTCCACCACCTTTATCCAGTCTTTCATGCACATGCGTTCCCAAAGCTACTCTTCCAAGGGAAGATTCTCAGGGTGGAATAAGCTTAGGTGACGAGGGATGTAATAGAGGAGGGGATGTAGTACAGCTAGGTATCTTACCTTGTTGGTGGCCTATGTGCTGAGATTATTTGATTGCATCACAACCTTCAAGTGAGGTCGCACATGCACTTCGCATTCTTTGCAACATGCCTGTGAAGATTCACAGAGTTTTTGGTGGTTCGTGAGGATGGGAAGTGGGTGGTACAAGACCATAGGTAAATTTCTAGACCATGTATTTGTCACCTACTCAACACCATATAGTCATAGGATCCCCCAAAGGAATTGGTGAGTCGTTTTCTGTAATGACTAGAGGCAACATAGGACGATCTCACCACACATGTGATAGTGCAAGTGAGGCCCCACTGGCCAACACTAAAAATGTAGCAAGAGGGGCACAACTCATTTCTAAGACAACAAGATCATCTAGAACAAAGATTAACAAGCCACGTCCTATGGAGAAGCCCATACGTGAAGTGGAGGAGAGTGGTAGAAAAATCTGATTGAAGTTTCATGATATACGTTCAAGAATCGCATGTGAGTATGAACCATTGGATAGTGCTATAATATGCCATGCTATACTATACTAATTATTGAAAATTCTAATCTTAACTTATGTGATGTAGGCAAGAGGGCCCCTACGACAGTAGTGAGCCCATAGTAGATGATGTCCCTCCTCAAACTAAGGGACAAGTACCAAACGAAGAGGAGCGAGAAGCTGCAGAGGTCCTATGGCAATTTGAAGAAGAAGGGTTGCTATAGTTTGAAGGGGGTAAGTTTAAAAATTTCTTTAATAGTGTGCAAATGGACAATCCCCCTGCTTTCACATCTGCGGGCTTGTTGGGTAGGAGATTTGAACCACCATATTTTTTTGTGTTTTTTATTATTTTTATGTTATTTTTGTGTTGGCTATCTAATAATTACTAAATGTGTTGTATCACAGCCACTAGTGTTCCTGTTGAGGGACCAGCATCCACATCTACCTTCCACATGTAGCCCTGGATAGAGGCACTTGACAAATTTTCCTTCATGCAAAGCCTGGTGGAGGACATGGTGGATTGTATCCAATAAATGGACCTTGAGATTGGTATGTCTATATTTATCTATTTTTCTTTATCAATTTACTACTTGGTTCATGGATAACGTTGCTTTGCCTATTGTGTGATAACAAGTTTCCAGCTTTAGTGGGATTCAAATAGGATGGCCCAAGTTGATGCTACACTTGAGTTTCCCCCCAAGGTGGAGCAAGTGCCCTGCCACGTGTATGATGAGGCAAGTAAGTGTGTTCTCTTATTTGCAAGAGCATTTTGGGAGTGTAGGTGTAATATATAAGATATTTTCTTTTATAATTTTTATTATTTTTCTCTTGAAATGTATCAATGAAAGTAGTTAAAATATTGAACTTTAACTAATTAATAACTAAACTATCCTAAATGTAGAGTATTTGTTCCAACTTTTCATACACATCCTAAATGTATATTAACACTGTAGGGTTACCAAGTGATTACTACTAGATGTACCAAGTATTCATCGCTAGGATTACCAAATGAAAGTATATTATGCTTAAAGTGGTTGTACTCACATTGCTATAGAATGAAATATTAAACACTTAAGTATAGAAACATAAAATGCATGTAAAGTAAAATGCTTAAAAGTAAACTTAAGCTAATCTCAATGCATTCATGCAATTGTGTCCAAGCACATATTGCACTCAAACAAATTTTGTACAATTAATTCAACCCACATTGCAAGCACTTAGAGGAAAATTTTGCTAAGTCCTATGAAAGAAAACTACAAGATTTTGGCTACTAGACTAACGAAATATGTCATAAATATAGTTGGTGTGCACATTTATATAGGCTTCAAGAGGATAAGCATCGACACATATGTGCCAATACATCCTAGGATGCATCGACACAATCGACTTATTGAAACTTCATCATCTTTGATGTTACAGATGTCTATTCCCAACCATTAAAAAAATAATAATAAATGTTGATTATTTTGTTGAAGGAAACTCCAAGTTTACTTTATTTTCTTTGAAGAAAAGTTTATGGTGGAAGATTTAAATTTAACCCAACCAAAGAATACAATTTACTACTTTCATTTTTAATCACATCCTACAACCAATTGATGCTTTATCATTTTAAGCAAAAGAACACCTTTGATGATGTGAGAGCTATGTTTTCATCTATTAGTTTGCAAGAATCTCTTCTACATCAGGATCATAAGTTTCTTAGTCCTTTCGTTATTGTAATTATTTTTAGGAACCTACAGCTCTTTATTATTCTAATGTTTTTTATCTTAAATTTAGATTCCAAGTTGGATTTGCTACTGGGTTGATTAATTATGCACATTGTAAGGAATATAAATGTTGTAGATATATTTATCTCCTTAAGTTGCATTAATTCTTTGTTGGCATGAGGATTTTAGTGGAAACTTTGTTGTAATGAACTTCATAAGTAGTTACTCTATGAAGTTTCTTGATGAAATTTTGAGGAAATTTCATAGTTGTAATCTATGGATTAGATGTGACTTTGTTGCAATGAGTTCCATATTGTTTTTACCCTAATGAATGTTTTGGTCATGGATTCTTATAAGAATTCGATAATTATAATAACTTGCAAGTTAATGATAATGTCATTAAGGTGAATTCCATATTGTGTTCAAAGTCTTTAACCATGAACTATGTTTCACAAGTGACACATCTGAAAGTTGATGAAGTGTCAAAGTGTCATGTCAACAGGCCCCCATCGATAGGGCCACATTGACATAGCGTTTGCTACATTTATGAGGCCTTGCCGATGCAACCCCACAATAAAGTCTATAAATACAATGCTCCCACCATGTAAAGGGGGGTTTTTCTTCAATAGCTTAGTGAAGTTCTTACAATTTGTTCATTTAAAAGTTAGAATATTTTCTGAGTGTTTGTAGCATGAGTCAGAAACTGTATGGATCTATATTCGAGCACTGATGTACCTAAGCATAGCAGTGTAAACAACAATAAAGATGAGCCTTTTGATCAAACCTTGCAGCACTTGGAATAGATTAATGATTTATTTTGCATTTACCATTTTCCTTTAATTACGCAATTAATTAAGATAAGTAAGACTTTAATTGATTAACTAATTAAGCTAAATAGATTAAATACATAAGTATGATCACTTCAAGCATAACATATAGCACTTGGTAATCCTAGCAGTGCTTAATGCTTGGTAACCCAATAATATTGTATGTGTTCAAGATGTGTACAAAAAGTGGGACCAGATGCTTATGTTAGGATAGTTAATTATTAATTAGTAATCAGATTAGTTAAATTGGTTAATGAATTTAGTTTCAACTTGTTATCAATCATAGGTGAATAAAATATAAAATAATAAAAATCATGTGACCCAATTACACTTAACCATACAACTAAACTTCACAAGTATAGTTGGAAAGACAACGATTGTCATGATTACATTTCACTTCTTGGAACTAGTGTACTTGGGAACTTAAGGTTTGTAGAATTTGACTAGACTGCATGTGAATACTTGTAATTCATATGCTTCAGCATAGGGTATACTCACTACTCATTATTGGTGCCATTACCGAGGACCTTTAGTTTGTTACATGCGCTATATAGGACTTAGTGAAAAAATATTTAACATCATTGGAATGAACCCTAAAGTCATATCATACATCAAAATAACTACAATAATTATAAAAAAGCACATTGCATTTCTTGTCTTCTAATACAAGATGTCTTCTTCTCATAGGAGTGATTCTCTACCTAAGTTTGATGGAGTAAATTAGCAAGTGCCCCAGCAATACGGAGTGATATATTCTCATCCTAATGAGTATGTACCCAATTTCACCTTCTCCTACACCAAGATGAACAACTGCAATGGCGAGACATGGAGGGCAACACTATGTTGTTTTCCAATCAATCCATTCCTACAATGCTCCACCAAACTCTTATGTGATTGGGTATCAAAGGGCTTCATGATGAATATGTTGTGCAAGATAGTGATGCCAGGAATTATCACCTTGTTGATGCACAATATTTGAGGGATCAACAGCTAGAGTAGTGTTACAAGCCTATGAAGGGGAAGTGATCCAATGATTCCCCATTCTATATGTACCAAAAAGATCATGGAGAACCCTTCTCTGGTGGATTTTCATACAAAGAGAATCCTCTCTTTGACCTTAGTGAAGGAGGTCAAAACCAAAATTTGCAATCCATGATACATAATCCTAGTTCTATCAAGAACGGATGCCATGACAAAGAGGGAGCCAAAGAGGAGAGTCATGACAAGGATGAAAGTAAGCAGCATGATCATGATCATGGCCATGATCACCAAAAGGGGGTTTCAACCACCGTAATGATGCTAGTCCTCCTTCCTCTTCACCTTTTTCATCATCCTCTTTCTCTTTTAGCTCCAAACACAACCATAAGGGATGTAATCATGATGGATGTGACCGATAGGACCAAGATGATCATAGGGACCATTGAGTAAGTCAAGATCTAGGATGCAGGCATTCAAGAAAGGCCCATCACCACTAGAGGAGGGGTAGAAGAAAACATCATAGGCACCAAGGTCATGGTTATAATGAGCCTTTTCTTACCACTTGAAGCATGCTAAACATCATAGAGGTAGTAAGAATTTTGACAAGGCATGTGAAAGATAGCATGATCAAGTAATTGAATATGAATAACATTCTTAAGTTTGAGGCGGAATATAACACCAACCCAAAAAACCATCTTCAATATTTTCACGATTCCTATGCCTTAAAAACATAGAAAATAATTGGCAAAATCTTAAGTTGTTTCCTAGGACACTCATCATCAAAGAAGCAAAAAGTTAGTATTGATCCTTGGAGCCAAAATCAATCTGTAGATGGAGTACGATGTTCGAACTATTCAATGATAAGTATCAAACGTACTCTTGAGTCTCCAATCTGAGAAGGTAGATCCAAGGTTGTAAGAAAGGAACACATGAGTCCTTGGATGCCACCATGGATAGATATTATTTCTTATTACATCAATGCCTTGGCCAGGGTTACTCTTAGTAGAAACAACTTAATCACATCATAAATGGGCCTTTCTTTGAAACAAGGGAAACTCTTGGGATCTATGTCCAAGGAAGACTATTAGAATCAAGAGCCCATCAGATCCAAAGGCTGATCAAGTAGGTAGCAAAAGAAGAAGGAGAGTTGAGGAAATGCAAAAATGTAGAAGAATATAACTGAGATTCTTCCATTTACAAAAGGGAGGTCTAATTTTGTGATAGTAAGGAGGAATCATCACTTGATGAGGTGGTGAACTAGAAAACCTTGTTGATTCAAAAATTTACATCTAAAATTTAAGCTAAGGTAGATCACTTATGGGACTCTATGGATAGCAGATTTCAAGCTATTCTAAAAATTGTTGAAGAGCCTAAAGAACAAAGTAGTGTTCATGACTGTAGGTGGAAAAAGGAAGTTGAACATGCCAATCAATAGGGTAAGGGCAAGATTGTTGTTGCAAAAACTAAATCAGATGATGATGTTAGGTGTGATATCTACCAATATGAACATCCTAAGGGATGTTGCCCCATTGTGTCATACATTTCATACTTACAAGAGTCTAGGGTGTATGCTCTAAATCCATGACTCACAAAAAGATAAACACCTAGAAGATTGTCTTATACTTAATGCAATCCTAAGTAGTTGCATCAGCAATAACAATATTATCTAAGTGGAATTCCACCATAATTGTACAAGCAGTATCAATAGTGGTAGTAACCACAGTCATGGGCACTACCACCACCAAGGTAGCAATAGCCTTACAAATAACCAAATTCATATGGGTATTACACCCAGCAACCACTATCTCCATGTGACTCTTCTAGTAACCTTTCTCCTTTCAAACATCACTACTATCCTCTTGAATACTATAAAAATCATTATCCACATTTTAGAAGGGATACCACATTTCATTCTTATCCTCCTCTTGTTCTTGCACCTATTCCTCCATCCTTAATGTAGCTACTACCTACTCCATCCATGCAGGATGAACTTCTAGCCTAGTCCTAGTGACACAATGCTACTAGGGCCATCAATCTAAAATTGGTCAATCAACTAAGTACTTTGGAACCTCATGCTCATAAAAGATCATTTTTTTCACCCAAAAACCCTACTAAGCCCTCATAAACTCATGCGGCTAGTCACCTTGCTCCTATCTCATCCTCTAGAAACCATTCCATCAAAAACCCTTTAGACCAAATGTTGTCCAAAATTCATATTATTATGCTCACTCATGTCATATCTAATTAGATTCAAGTTGGAAACTTTTCCAAGAAATTAGTTGATCCTCAGAGTCCTCTTATCTATTTACAGATTACTAGGAATGAACCATGTAAAGCTCTTCTTGATTTAGGTTTTGATGTTAACTTGATTTCTCATGAGATATATACTTCTTGAAACCTACCACCTCTTAAGAAGAGAAATATTCTATTGGAATTGGTAGACTAGTCCATTTTTGTTCCATTGGGGCTAGTAGAAGACATTGTGACCATTTTCTATGGATGATCTTATCTTATCGATTTCATAGTAATCAAGGTTGAGAACTATAAGGGTGACTTTCCAATCTTTATGGGAAGGATGTGGCTAAGCATTGTTGATGCAATAATGCAATCTAAGGAAAATGCATTTGGAAAGATTGAAAAGAAGCAAGTTCCATGCATCACATACAACGATACAGGATGCAATTGCATGTAGAAACTCTAGTTCATGAAAGTAGCATCTATTTCTGCATGCAGGAAATGTGCACATGAAGCATATATTTAAAGGTGTTTATACGTAGTAGCCACAAAATAAGAGTGCACCCAGTGGCTAACCGCTAATTTTGAAAGTAGCACAATGTGCATGGAACCTACTAAGAGCCTAACATGTGCTTATGTGGTAGGCATGGTTGAACTGAAGCAAGTTCATCACTAATTCTCTAATGATGAAAATGATGATACAGTTGGAAAGAGTTGGAGATCCCTAAGAATTTCAAACAAGAGCCCCTAGAGTTGAAAACTCTACTTACCAGCCTAGAACAAGCATTCATGAAAAATGGCCAGCTAGTCATACTTAATGTCAAAATTGCCCTCGAGAAAAAAGAAAAACTATTGAAAGTGGTCAATAGATGGCAAAGAACATTTGCCTAGTCATATCCTGAACTCACTGGAATTGATCCATAGATATGCTAGCACCACATTTATATTGATCCATCCATGAAGCCAAGGAGGAAACCATAATGACAGTTGAACCCAAAATTGAAGTAGATCATCAAAGAGGAGATTGAGAAACTCCTCAAGGCAAGGTTCCATCTACCCCATTGTGGATAGTGAGTCGGTTAGCCCACTTGCAATAGTGCCAAAGAAAGGTGGAAAATGACAGGTTTGTATCGACTTCAGGTTGTTAAACATGACAACATTCAAAGATCATTTTCCATTTCCATTTGTTAATCAAGTGTTGGATACCATATCTAGGCATTTCTATTACAATTTTCTAGATGGTTATAGTGGCTATAACCAAATCCAGATTGCACTAGAAGACTAAACCAAAATAACATTCACAAGTCCTTGGGGGACCTTTGCATATTGCAAGATGCCTATCACAAGATGCCTTTTGGTTTGTGCAATGCTCCTACCACTTTCCAATGCCTAGTCTTAAGCATCTTTTAGTAGCAAATTGGTAGTGGAGTGGAAGTCTTTATGGATTTCTTCTTCACTTATGATGCTACATTCAAGTAAGCCTTGGACTACCTTGAGCAAGTACTCAAAAGATGTGTGGTAATAAACCTACAAATCAATTGGCAAAAGAGCCATCTCATGGTCCAAGAAGGCATTGTATTGGAGCATAGACTTTCGTAAGAAGGGATCAAGGTAGACCCCAAAAAGATAAGGATCATCCAATGAATCACCCACTAACAAGAAACTGTAATAGATGTTCAATCTTTCCTTAGACATACTAGTTACTATTGATGATTTATAGAGAATTTCTCTAAGATCATAAAACCATTGGTCAAACTAACAAAGAAGGATTCTCCATTTCTATGGACTAAAGAGTGTGAACATGCATTTCAACAACTGAAGAAAAAACTCATAGAAACTCCAACTCTATGAGTACCAGATTGGTCTAAACCATTCCATATCATGATGAATGCATCTAATTACACCTTCAGAGTTGTTCTTACATAATTAGATGACCAAAAACATCCATATTATATCCATTATTCAAGCCAAAGCATTATGGGTGCATAGCTTAGTTACACCATCAAAAAGAAAGAACCAATGGTAGTGGTATAGGGTCTAGAAACATTTAGGCACTATGTGATTGGATATAAAGTGTTTATGCACACTAACCATAGTGTCATTTGATTCCTAATGAACAAGCCAATGGTAAGCCCCCATGTCATACAATGGCTTGTGATCTTGTAGGAATTCAATCTTACAATGGTAGATCAAAAGGGGATTGAGAATGTGGTTGCTAACCATCTCTCTTAATTATGATGGGATGAAAAAGAGAAGGAGAGGCCACTCTTTAATCAATTCCCAAATGAACTCCTCTTTGCTGGTACAAAAAATGAACATATACCCACAAAATCTAAATGGTATGATGACATCCTCACTTACCTTCTCACTCAAGAAATGCCACAAGATCTCAACTATAAAATGAAACAACAATTTCTACATCAGGCTAAGCACTTCATGGAAATCAATGGACACCTTTACAAGGTGTGCATCAATGGCTTGGTTCATTGGTCTATCCTTAATTCAAATCAATTGTGCATTCTCTAGGATGCTCATGAAGGCCCTTGCGGAGGCCACCATGTAGGGAGACACACAGCCATAAAAATCTTGATGGTAGAATACTATTGGCCTACAATGTTCAAGAATTCCCACCAGTTTGTTTAATCTTGTGAACACTATCAACAAGATGATGGGATGACTACACAAATGGAGGATCCTCAACAATGGATTCAACCACTAGAACCCTTTGACATATGGGGCATAGATCTCATGGGTTCCATCACACCCATGTCCAATGGAAAGGCCTATATTAGCATAGCCATTGAGTACTATATCAAATGGGCCAAAGTAGCAGCCACCATTGATTACACATCATCCATAGCTACTCAATTTCTACAACAGCACATTGTAAATAAGTTTGGGATGCCACGTGCGCTAATTCCTGACAATGGAACATATTTCATAGGTACCACTTTTTGAAAACTCATGTAACAATTGGGGGTTGAACATAAATTAACAACATCCTATCACCCCCCAAGCCAACAATCAAGTAGAGGTTACTAATAGGTAGATTGCAAAGATTCTAACAAGAACTGTTAGAAAATATAGGAGAGATTGGAGCATGAAATTCAACGATGCCCTTTGGGCCTATTGCTCAACATGGAAACTTCCTATTGATTACTTTTCCTATGAGTTGGTGTATGAAAAACTTTCAACACTCCCAATTCAATTCGAGCTCTATACACAATCAATAGCCTATGACCTAGACCTTGACCTAAGTTTGGCACAAAAATAAAGACTAATCAACCTAAATGTGCTAGAAAAAAATCAATTAGTGCCCTTATCCTTGAATGAAGTGCACAAGGCATTCAACAAACAATGAGATGATCTAAGAATCAAAAAGATCAAACTTCAACCTAAAGATAAGGTCCTCTACTGGAACCCCACACAAGTTCCTCAAAAAACCAAATTCAAAAACCTGTGGAAGGGGCCTTATATAATTAATGAAACCTATCCTTCTAAGACCATGATCATATACAACCCTAAAAGCCCAAACAAGAAGCAGTTTGTGAACATCCAATAGGTAAAGCCTTTCCATGACCCCAAGTGAGCCAATGCAACAAATACCTCAATGGATGGACAACCACGCTCAATTTTTTAGATCTCCTCATTCCAACTCACTTGTGGGAGAGATGGCCATCCATGCTAATTATATACATGGCTCTTCAGTTTTTTTATTTTTTGTTTTACACATTTTTATTTTTGCAAATTATTTATTTTACACATTTTGGATTTTTTTTAAAAAAAATTCCCATTTTACATCATTTTTTGTTTAAACCCATCATTAGTACATTTAATTTTTTCTTGAATATGTTACAATTTCTTATATATTTTACTTTATTTTAGTGTGATTTTCTAATTTTTGTTAATAAACATGCTTTGTTTCAATAAGACATAGTGGTGCTATAGTTGTTGCTAATGGTGGTTTATGCATAATGTTTTTATTTGCTAATGTCATAGTTCTATGATTGAATTTTTGTACCAATGACTAAGACATGGTTTCTTTTTTCATGGAATAGGTAGTGAGTCCATGACATCCACCCATCCACAAAAATCTATGGTTTTCCTCATTTTTGGAATATGAGGTTCCTTTCATTAAATAAGCTTTTTAATAAATTTCTGACCTTGGTGGTTTGCATGGGGTGTGATTTCAAGGGAATTCAATACTCTTTGTACTCTTCTACTTACTTGGGTGCATGAGTGTTTTCATGGATTTCTTACTGTTCCATGTCTACCACAAACAAGAAATTAAATAAGTCTTTACATGGTGTGGTTCTCATTCAAAAAAAAGAAGAAGAAAAGAAATAAAGAATATATATAATGGTGGGAATTCAAAGAACACCCATTAGAAAAATAAATGGGCTACAAGCACTAGTTATGAACCTAGAAAGAGATGTTATCCATGCCTGAAGGTCCTCTCTAACTAAGGCCCTCTCTCACTTCTTACTTCTATTTTCTTCTCCTTAAGGAATGGTGGTTGTTTTGTGGGAGCACTCTTATGTCTCAAGGGGATGGATTAGTCTTAGAGTGGTGATGCAAAGTCACTAAAAGTCGTTGATTTTGGTCTAGACTGAGGATGGATCTTCTCAAGCCATTTAAACACAATTCCACAAAGAACTTCTTATGACCTCAATTTGGAATTCCATCTCACCTTCATCATCATCCATCCATGCTACCCATAACTTACCTCACCATTGGTATCCATGTTTTTATTCAGTGTCTTTGTTTGAAGTACTTGAATTTCTTGGTAGAATCTTTCTGGTTTTGGTCCTTAACTTTCATAAATAATTAATCACTTATGGGACCCATGCACTCCTTGGATTGAGGTTATGTAAGGGTAAATAGGGCATGTGCTTGCTACAAGGAGTGATGAGCATCGAGGTACTTCTACACCCAACCATACAAATCACAGGCATTCACATGCGATCTAGTCGAATTTTGCATACTTTAATTACCAAGTACACTAGACCTAAACAATGTGTGCATGTTGTTCATTCGTTGTCTTCCTAGTCCCACTTATGAAATGCAATTGTATGGTTAAGTGTGATTGAGGCGTAAATTTTTATTATTTTGTGTTTTATCAATTTACTCGCCTAGAACAAGAATGAAAGTGACAATAATTAAGTGCTAAGTAAACTATGGTCTAATTTAGCCTAACACAAGTAACCATCCCCAATTCCTAGACACATTCTAAACTTCGTATAAACACTACTGGGTTGTCAAACGCTAACCGTTTCTAAGCTACCAAGTGTCATACATATGTTTGAAGGGGTCATGCTTGTGTATTTTAATTGGTTACTTAATTAATCAAAATTAATTGCTACATGAATAACATTAATGTAAACTACATGAAATCACAATATATAAATGCATAAGAAACAAAGTCTCAAGTGCTGCAAGGATGAATCAAAGAGCTCGTATTTATTGCCAATACAATGGTGTGTTCAAGTACATCAGTGCTTGAATAAAGATCTGATTACACTTAGACCTCCTGCTGCAAGAACTTAGAAAATATTCTAACTCTCAAATGAACAAACTACAAGAGTTTCACTACTTGACTACCAAAAACTACTCCCAATTGTGTGCTTGAGGGTTTTATTTATAAACTCGAGAGTAAACCAACGATATCGCATGCATGATATTGCATCTTGGTCCACGATATCATGTACCTGATATTGTGTACCCAATATCGTGGTCACTCCGATATTGGAGCTTTAGGAAAAACATGATTCATCATATCCCCATGATTGAATGAAAACTCATCCTCGAGTATAGAAGAAGAGGAGCAAATCCTTTACAAAATATATTAGGAGGTGTGGAATATTCGACTAACATGCAAAGTGACACAGAGAAAATAGAAAAATACAAAAGTGCCTAAGCATACAACATTACAATTATGTACAAAATTAGGTGTTCATGACAATAGGAAAGAACACCCTCAGATCCAATGGACATCCAACCCCTCTTGGCAATAGAAGAATGAGGGAGAGGTAGGAAAGATCCAGCAATCATGAACAATCTCCTATGAGTGATATTGTTGCATCCTCCTCGATGAAGATAGTCTTGCTTCCAGTCTATGCTCCCCACTGCAATCACAACAAAATCAAGGATTAGTATATAAAGTGTAACATATAGCAGCTAAATACCTTGTCTCGTCAATGATTTTATCTAGCCAAGTTGTGATTGTGATAGATTGGTTGCCTAATCATGTTAGTGGGAAGGCTGACGAATGGGTTAAGTAAGAGAAGTTGTCCATAAAATTTAGAAAAAGCTTAACACAAGGAATACTGGAAAGAGGGTATAGAAATTCACAATAATAAAAAGAATGAATTCACTAAAAATAGTTATGAAGATGCACACAATTGGATGGCATTAATGGGATAAAATAAAAATAATTTGATTGTAACAATTTCTAAGGATAAAGAAGTCCTTCCCAAAGTAGCCATAGGCCTTTTATGCCCTTGCATAGCTTCAAACTAAGGATTTTGTGGGCATCATGGATGATTAATGGTTATGGAAAGTTAAGTACAAAAACCCAGAAGTGACTGATTGAGAAACCCAACACATCAAACTAGAACATTAAATCAAAACATGAAATTAGTAGTGAGGTGAGACATGAAAAGAATAGATGGATGATAGAGAGAATGGAATGGAGTTCCTAATTATGGTCACATGAAGTCCCTTGTGGAGTTTATGATCAAATGACTCAATAGGATCCATCCTCAATCCAGACTAAAACCAACCACTTTCAATGAATTCACATTGACATTCTAAGACTAGTCCATTCCCTAAGACATAAAAATACTCCCACAAAACAACCACTATTCCAAATTGGAGAAGAAGTAGGAAGTGAGAAAGGGCCTTAGTTAGAGGAGATAAGATAAATCCCATAACTAATGCTTGTAGCCCTTTTATTTGTTCTAAGGGGTGTGCTTTGAATTTCCATTATTTTTTATTTTTATTTTTGAATGGAAACCACACCATGCAAAGACCCATGTGTTTTTGTATTTATTTTGTCTAAGGGATGTGCTTTGAAGCCTCATCTTTCTTCTTTCTTTCTTTCTTTCTTTCTTTTTTGATAAGGACCACACCATGCAAAGGCTTATTTGACTTCCTATTGTGGAATGACACAGAATGGTGAGAAGCTCATGTGAACACTCTTGCACACAAGAAAATATAAAATCATGAAGAATATCACATCCCTTTAAAGCCACACCCTATTTAAACCTTTGATTCCTTCCCAATTCTAGAAACTACACAAGTCACCAATTTATTAAGGTTGCATTAATGAAAAAGGAACTACACATTTCCAAAATAAGGAAAACCACAGAGTATGTGGATGGGTGGATGATGTGGACTCATTACCTATTACATGAAAAGAAACCATGTCCCAGTTGTCAGTAACAACATTCAAAGTTAGAAACCAAACATCAACAAATGAATCACAAATGAAACATACCACCATCGAGTAGCACATTACCATTGTACCTGATACCTTATTAGCAAAAAGAGTAGAGAATCATACTAACACAAAAGAATATAAAAGAAAGTAAAGGTGTTTTCAAGAAATATTTAATATACTAACAATGGTGTAAAAAAAAACTTAGAAAAGATCAATAACATAAAAAACAAAAATATATAAAATAAAGAGTATGAAAACAAAAAGTTCCAAAACCAAAAATGTGTAAAACAAAAAAGTTAAAAGATTAAAGAGCCACGTAAAGTGATAGTATGTGTGGCCATCTCCCCCACAGCTAACTTGGAAGGTGGAGATCTAAAAGATTAAGCATGGTTGTCCATTTGATGAGGTGTCTATTGAGTTGGATGGCTTAGGCTCATGAAAAGGCTTCACTTGTTAGATGTTGACTCACTATTTTTTATTTGGGCTGTCAAGTTTATAGATAATCATGGCCCTAGATGGAAAAGTCTCATCAATAATGTAAGGTCCACAACATTTAAAATTTGGTTTGTTGGGGTATGTGTGCAAGATTCTAGTAGAGGACCTTGTCTCTTGGTTAAAACTTATTTAAAACTTTAAGGTCATGGTGTTTCTTGTTAAATGCCTTATGCATCTCGTTGGATGATAGGGCCATTAATCGATTTTCATCTAGCAAGTTGAGGTTCATTAATTGTTCTTTCTATGCTAGACCTAGATTCAAGTCAAGGTCACAAGCTATAGAGAGTGTACGAAGCTTGGATTGGATGGGCAATGTTGGTAGTTTTTCGTACATGAGCTCATAAGGAGAATAACCTATGGGAAGCTTCCATGTGGAGCGATAGGCCCAAAGGGCATCATTTAATTTGGTGCTCCAATCCCTTTAGTATTTGCTAATGGTGCACGTTATAATTTTTGTAATCTCCCGATTAGTGACCTTAGCTTAACCATTGGCTTGAAAGTGATATGGTGTTATGAGTTTGTGCTCAACCCCCAAGCATTGCATAAGTTTTCAGAAAGTGGCACTTGTAAAATATTGTCAAAAATTAATGCACAAGCCACACCAAACCTATTTATGATATTTTATTGCACAAACCAAGCATCAGTAGTGGATGTACGATTAATGACAACCACTGCTTCTACCCACTTAGTGTAATAGTCAACTACGACTATGATATATGCCTTTTCATTTGACAAAGGTGCGATGGGACCCATAAAGTCAATGCCCCAAATATCGAATGGCTCAAGAGGCTAAATCCATAGCTATGGCCCCTCCATTCGAGCTATCATTCCACCATCCCTCTAACAACAATCGCAGGTGTAGATAAATTGATGTGCATCCCTGAAGATTGTTGGCCAGTAATATTCCACCATGAGGATTTTTATGGCCATGCATCTCCCAGCATAATGGTTGCCACACGGGCCTTTGTGAGCATCCTGGAGAATGCACAGTTGATCTATGTTAGGGACACACCAGTGTACCAGGCCATCAGAATAGGCTTTGTAAAGGTTCTCATTAATTTCCATGAAATGCTTGACCTAGTGAAGAAACTAGTCTTTCTTTCTAGTGTCCAACCCTTGTGATAGTTCTTTCTTAAGCAGATAAGTAAGGATGATGTCATACCATTTTGGTTCATCAAGAATTTGTACATTAATAGCCCCTACAAGGAGAGATTCATCAAGGACCTAATCAAATAAGGGGCTCTCTTTCTCCTTATCATTCCATCTTAGCCATGATAAGTGATTAATGACCACATTTTTCACACCTTTTCAATTTACCATTGTGAGATCAAACTCTTACAAAATCATGAGCCACTATATGACATAGGGGCTCACCATTGATTTATTCATCAATTTCAAATGCCACTATGATTTCTGTCCATGAACACCTTATAGCCAAGCACATAGTGCCTAAACTTCTCTAATGTGAACACCGATGCCATCAATTCTTTTTCTATGGTGGTGTAGTTTGGTTGTGCGCCTGCAATACTTTGACTTGCATAGTGAATGTAATATGGACATTTTTTATATCCAACTACATAAGCACTATCCCCAAAGCATAATTTGATGCATTAGTCATCACATGAAATGGTCTGAACCAATCAGGTGCTTGTAGAATTGGGGTTTCCACAAGCTTTTATTTCAGTTGTTGAAATGTTGTTTCACATGTAGAGGTCTAGACAAAAAATGCATCTTTCTTTGTTAATTCAACCAATGGCTTGGTGATTTTGAAGAAATTCTTGATGAAATACGAGTAGTAGCCAGTATGACTAAGGAATGACCACACTTATTTAACTATTCTGGTTGTTGGGTTATTCCTTGGATGACCCTTATTTTTTTAGGGTCCACTTCAATTCCTACATTTGAGATATAATGTCCTAAGACTATGCCTTCTTGGATCATAAGATGGCTCTTTGCCAATTAAGCTAGAGGTTTGTTTCAACACATCTCCTCAACACCTACTCAAGATAGTTCAAGGCTTGCTCGAATGTAGCTCCATAGGTAGAAAAGTCATCCATGAAGACTTCTACACCACTACTGATTTGTTGTTGGAAAATGCTAAGAACTAATCATTGGAATATGACTAGGGAATTACATAGATCAAATGGCATCTAACGGTAAGCAAAAGTGCCCCAAACACTTTTGAAAGTCATCTTTGCCTAGTCCTCTGGTACAATCCAGATTTGGTTATAGCCACTATAACTGTCTAGAAATCTATAATAGCAGTGCACAAAATGGTGTCCAGCACTTGATCGATAAAAGGAAATGGAAAATGATCTTTGAAAGTTGCCATATTGAGCAACTAGAAGTTGATGCACACCTGCCATTTGCCTCCTTTCTTGGGTACAATCGCATGTGGACTAACCCATTCACTATCTACGATAGGGTAGATGAATCCTACCTTGAGGAGTTGTTCAATCTCCTCTTTGATAATATACTTTAATTTGGTATTCAAACACCATTGCGGCTATTTTTTTAGCTTAATGATTGAGTCAGTGTATATTCTATGCTAGCATATTCTTGAATCTATTCTAGTGAGATTGAAATATGACTAGGCAAAGGCTGCTAACCATTTTTCCACAACCTTCATCAACATTTTCTTTTATTCTGTAGCAAGCTTGGCATAAATAATGATTGGCCTTCCATTTTTCAAGAACACATACTCCATTCTAGCTAGTAGTGTTTTTAATTCAAAAGGTTCCTATTTAAAAATATCAGGAATCTCCAACTCTCCCCAATTGGTATCATTATTTACTCCCTCGGAGAGCTGGTGATGAACTTGCTCGAGTTCATCCATACTTGCAACGTATTCATACATTAGGCCCTTAGTAGGTTTCATGCATAATGTACTGCTACTAGAATCAGCTATCAGCCACTGGGTGCCTTCTTGTTTTATGGTTGCTACATACAAACATCTTTGAATTTCAACTTCTAGTGCACACTGCTTACATGCAGAGATAGATGTTCACTTTACTAACCATAGCTTCTACACACAATGACACCCTAAATCACTATACACGATACATGGAACCCTTTTCTTCTCAATCTTTCCAAATTCATTTTTTTAGATATCTCTAAGAAAAGATCTTGAATACCCATTTTAGCATCAACGATGCTTAACCATGTCCTTCCCATAATAATTGGAAAGCCCCCCTTGCAGTTCTCTACCTTGATTACTAGGAAGTCGATGAGATATGACCACCCACAAATGGTGGTTATAATGTCCTCTACCAATCCCAAGGAAACAGTGATGGACTGGTCCACTAGTTCTAGCTAGATATTACTCTTCTTCAAGGGAGGAAGGTTCCACATCATGTATATCTCATACAAGATCAGATTAACACCAGAACTAGAGTTAAGAAGAGCTTTACAAGGCTCATTCCCAGCAATTTGCAAATATACTAGGGGGCTCCCAGGATCAGCTAACTTCCTAGCCAAGTTAACAACTAAAATCCAATCAAATACATGGGTTAACATTACAATATGGATTCTAGAGGGATTTTGATTTGAAGCAGACTTGGATAAAGGTGAGATAGAGGAAGGTGGAGGAGCAGGGTTACCAACCACTGATGTGTCTGAGGGCTTTGGTGGACTATGAGGTTAGAAGAAGAGTCTTTTCTTTGATTTTGGTTTTGACCCGCTTGGTTGGTTAACCAATTGCATATTAACTATCCGCATAGTGTTTCTTTGTTGTGGTTGGGCAGGCAATTCACCCTACATGGATGGAGTAGGTGGTAGCTGTGTAAGAGACAGAGGAGTCAATGCAAGGACATGAGGAGTGTGAGGATAGTAGATGGAATGCATTCTTGGATAGGGTAGTTGGTACACTTCAAGAGGGTAGTGGTGAGGTTGGTAAGCAACAACATGACTAGAGGAGTCCCATGGAAATGAAGGTTGCTGAACATAGTAACCATAGGGATCTAGTTGCTGGTAAGGGTACTACTATCTTGGAGCTGCCAATGCCCATGATTGTGGTTGTTGCCACTACTAGTAAAATTCATAAGGTTGCAATGAAATTCCTCTTGGATAGTACTACTGTGGTTGGTGGAACTATCAAGAGTTACCTTGTGGATAAGGTAATCTTTTGGGTGTTTGCCTTTGTGCAAGTTGTGAATGTAAGGCATACACCCTAGATTCCTACAAGTGTGACACAACTGGACAACATCCTTCGGGATGTTCATACTAGCAGATGTCACACCCACCATCATCATCTAAGTCACTATTCGCAACCACTTCTATCGTAGCCATCTTACCCTTACCCTTACCCTTGGATATGGCACGTTTAGCTTCCTTACATCTCCAGTGCTCACACTTACCACTTTGCTCTTTGGACTCTTGCACAATTTGTAAGATAGCCTAAAACTTATTATCCATGGAGTCCCATGATTGGTCAACATTAGCCATGATTTCATATTGTAATTTTTGGAGTGGCAAGATTTTTTGGTTAACCACTTCATCTCTGGTTAACTCATCCTCATTGTGAAAAAATCGAACCCCCCTTTTGTAGATAGAAGGATCCCTATTGTATTTCTATGCACTTTCTCACTTTTTCAATTCTCCCACCTCCTTAGCTACCTACTCAATTAACTTTTGGATCCGACAGGTGCTTAACTCTGTCAATCTTCCTTAGCCATAGACACCAAGGGTTTTCCTTGTTTCAAACCACAACCTATCTATGATATGGTGAAGTTGATCAAGCTGAAAGTATCCATGGTTGGGACACCTATGCAACATAGAGTAATATCAGCCAATAGTAGAATCCAAGGGCTTGTGGTTTTTTTGTTTCCACCCTTGGATCTACTTCCTTAGATTGGACACTGGGGATTATGTTTGATATTTATCGTTGAACAATTCCAACATCATACTCCACCACCTAATTAATTCTAGCTCTAAGGATTAGTACCAATTTTTTGCTTCCTTAATGAGTGTCCTTGGAAATAATTTCAACTTCTGCCAATCATTTTCAATATTCTACAAGGTACATGCATCTTGGAAGGCCTGGAGATGATTTTGCAGATCAGCATCATAGCCTCCCTCAAACCAAGGAATGTTATTCATGTCCAACCTTTTTATTCTACTATCCTTTACATGTCTTGTTGGAATCTTCATGGCCTCTGTAATGTTTAACATGCTCCAAGAAGTGAGTAGAGGTTCATCAAGGCCATGGTGATGGTGCCTACAATGTTCTCTACTAACCCTTCTCTCATGGCTTTCATGGCAGTAGGTCTCTCTAGATTGCCCACATCTTTGGTTGCAATTGTCTCGACGATCCCTTCTATTATTCTAGTCCCGTCAATTACCTCCATCACAATCTTTCCCTCTATAGCCATGATCTAAGCTAGAAGAAAATGATGATGATGATGAAGGGGAAGATGAAGGAGAACTTGCTTCATGCTAATGCTTATCACCCTTCCTTCGATGATCATGACCATGATCGTGATCGTGACCTCCTTTTTCCCCCTTATCATGAATTGCCCCTCCAGATCCATTTTTGTCATTGGATCTATTTTGACCAAACCCTAGATTATGAATTATGGATTACATGTTCTAGTTGAGGGCCCCTTAAATAAAGTCAAAGAGAGGAAAATCAACAGAGGAAAAGCCCCTAGAGAAGTGTTTGCCTCCATCTAATGGGCTAAGCGAAGGTGAAAAAGTGTTTGACCCCTTTCTCTTCACAAGCTCATGTTGGTGCTCCAACTAATGATCCATTAGCCTTTGTGCTTTAGTGGAATGATAATCCCTTGAGTCAGGATCTCGCATCTCGTACTCTTCGTGAAGATGTTGAAGTCTGTGTTGTGCAAGCATTAGCTAGAGCATTGCTGGAACAGATCAATTAGATGGAAACATAATGTTGCCTTCCATGTTGCACCACCACATCATTCCATATTGATATAAGATGAAGGTGAAGTCTAGTACAAACTCATCAGGATGAGCATTTACCACCTAATATTGTTGAGGCACCTGGTTTGCCCTAGGTGGAGATAAGGTCTTGTGAGAAAAAGACATTTTATGTTAATGATCTTATATGTAGTGTGTAGTTAAGGTTTGATGTAATTGTAATAATAATTTTTATTCTTTTAAGATTTGACTTTTAGGGTTTGAACAACGAGGTTACTAAGTTTCACTTAGTTTAGATAGCACATGTAGAACTAAAGTTCCCGACAACAACACCAATGGTGAGCGATGAAGCACCCCTATGCCCAACCATACGAATCACAAGCATTCACATGTGATCCGATCAAATTCTGTAGACTTTAATTACCAAGTATGCTAGAGCTAAACAATGCATACATGTTGTCCATTCATTGTCTTCCTAGTCCTACTTGTGAAATGCAATTGTATGGTTAAGTGTGATTGAGGCGTAAGATTTTTATTATTTTGTGTTTTATCAATTTAATTGCCTAGAACAAGAATGAAAGTGAGAGTAATTAAGTGCTAAGTAACCTATGATCTAATTTAGCCTAGCACAAGTAACCATCCCCACTTCCGAGACACATCTTGAACTTCATATAAACACTACTGGGTACTTCATCGCTTTAAGTGATACTACTGGGTACTGGGTACTTATAATAAAACACGACCGCTTTAGTGATACTTATAATAAAAAATTAATTACTCAAATAATCAATTTGCCATGATCCAATCATAGCCAAGTGTAACTAATTAACAAGATGAGGTATCCAAATATGTTAAGTTACACATTATATCTACTAATTTATGGATGTGTTATGACTACAGATGGCACCACAAGGCAAACACACACAAGAAGGAGGATTGTCTCAACCAAGGGAAAAATGGCCAAGAACTAGAAGGGGCCAAGAATAAGCCCAAGAAGAACTGATTACAACCCATGCTATGGGATGTCTTAAGAGGAGGCCGAAGTGGAGTCTATTCATCAAATTTTAGAACAAATCGCAGCAATAGAATAGTCCCACCAACATGAGGCACTAGCTCAATAAGCAAGCCTTGAGATGACCTTGATGGAAGCCTACCTAACCAAATTAGATCAAGGGATGTCCATAAATAAGTGCTCCAAGAGCTAAACTTTGGCTCTTTCTTGGAGCAAGCACCTAAAGAGGTACAAGACCAACTGACAACCTCTCCCATGTGGCCAATTGTCACTTCTAGTGGGGAGTGGTATATGGGAGAGATGTTCCTATTTTGGAATAATAGGAATGTTAATTCAATGATCAAGATCAAGGAACCTACTTAATGTAAGCCACTGCTGAGGCACTATGGGTGCCTAAAACTAGGACAAATCTTATTGAGATTCTGATGTAGGTAGATCCTAGCATTAAAAAGAAATGGATCTAACGGTGCTATGAAGTCAACCATAAGGGGTACAATGTGCTTAACCAGCAAAAATAATCTATTACAAGATTATAGTCTTTCACCTAAATCCCACAGTGAGGCCCAGTAAGATCACTACATTTTCTGCCCATGTGTGTGTCCCTCTGAGTGGAAGATTTGTGGTCAACCTTCCATAGCTAATCTATTTAGAGATAGAGAAGTGATCTAATGAGAATGCACGTGGAAGGAAGGCACTTCCCTTTCCATGCCTCATCAGAAAACTATGTCTAAGGGGAGGAACAGCCTAATATACTAATGGTGTTGTCCAACACACTCCAACTACTAATTGGGCAAAGATGATGAAGGATAAAACTTCTACAACAATAATCTAGAAAGAGGAGTAGTAGCCACCACCTCCACCTACCACTTAGAGAATAGTAACAAACATCGTTGCAACATCCCAATGGTTGTGCAAGTTCCAAGAATAATAGGAAGGCACGAGTGATGGAGACCCATCTATGCACTGGTCCACAATGAGTCACCTAAATGAGGTGGCTAGAGAAATTAGCCAGATGGAGGGAGGTGGATCCATTATCTCTACCCAATGAATGTAGTTGTCTATGAGGTTGAATCCTAGTGCCAAAGAGGTAATAGTATCTTTCTTAGAACAACAGCCATTCTAAAAGATTTTTGAAAATAACACAACCTTTTTGATGCACTTAGAGGAAGGTGAGGAAGCAATAACACAGGTGATGCAGCACCAAGGGTAAGAAACAGTAACAAAGATGGTTCCTAATAGAATCATTGAGATACTCAATGCATTTATAGCATTTGTATCAAACATCATTGTACTTAAAGATATGTAGATTTCCCTAGGAACCATAAGTGGCAGACTAAGCACAAAACAACATGAGCAGCTATTAGACTAGCTAGTAGGAACTGGGCAACCACTTCTGGATGTCTTTGATCTTTTGGAAAGTATAACTGCAACCTAGTCAGAGCTGCTAGAGGCAAGGGGCAAGAATATTATTTTGGAAGGGCAACTTGAAATAGCCAAGGAGCTAAATGAATGCTTAGCTACAAAAGTTGTTGAACTAAGAGCATATATTGCCGACCCTACATTTCTCAATTGAACATTGAAAAAAGATGAAGCTCTTGAACAACTTCACATTAGGTTAAAAGTGGTTGAGGGTGTGATGGAGATGGTAGTGTTCTACCAATCCTTAGTAGAGGCCACCAAGCATAAAATTTAGAAGCCCTTCAATTTGACCCCCCCCAAAAGAATGTTCAACTAACCATAGAAAATCATCGCCTACTGATGGGATGTGATATCACATGGGCCACAATATCGCGTACGCAATATCGCGTCCATCGCGATATCGCATCCCCCACTATATCACGTACGCGATATCACAGTCTGCCGCAATGTCTATAAATAAGAGACAACTTTCCAAATTTTAGGCATCTAATTTAGTTCCTTAGTGAAGCTCTGGTAGTTTTCCCCTTCCAGAGATAGATTATTTTCCAGTGTCTGCTTGCAGTGTGGTGAATGTAATTGTGCGGCATCCTTTATTCGAGTGTGATGTACTTGGACACGCACATGACTGGCAATAAAGATTGAGATTACTTCATCATTGCAACATTCACTTTGTTATTTATTTAATTAATTGTTATTTATTTAATTTTTATTTATTTCTTTCCTAATTAGTCTCTCTCACCCTTATCTCCTAGTAATGTGGAATAAGTACGACTTGATTACGAGCATTTAAGTGTGACTACTTGGTAACCCAGTGGCGTACCTAGGATCTACGCTTGGCAATCCCAGTGGTAGTCATGCACGAAGTCCAAGATGTGTATGGATAATCAACGAACGACTACTCATCGCACTTAGGCTAGATTAGATTTTCCTACCCTTTCCCTCCTAGCTTAGTTAATATTACCTTCCATTGTCTTTAGGAGTAGCATTAGAGTAGAAACCCATCATACACCTCACTCTAGACTAAACCATACATGACAAATATAATACTAGTCCAGGTGGGAAGACAGCGAACTGTGACCTAAGGATAACTATCTAGGTGCCACAACTAGTCTGTCTATGAAGTTCGACCAGATCATGCGTGAGAACACTTGTATTTGTATGGTTGAGTGTAGGGGTA
>MNCI01010116.1:1143001-1263824 GCA_015680685.1 Gnetum montanum | reverse complement strand
AGATCCGCATCAACATTTACTAGCCTTCTACGATGCCTATACATGGAACAACATTGATAACAGGTGGCAAAAACTTAAGTTCTTTCCTATGACACTCATTGACCAAGCAAAGGTATGGTATAGATCATTAAAACAAAATTTAGTACGACGCTGGTCGACAATGGTAGAAGTCTTTAATGAAAAATATCAAACCTACGCAAGAGTGTCAGCCTTGAGGAAACAAATCCAAGGATGGAAACAAGAAAAACATGAACCCTTGGACATGGCCTTAGAAAGATATTATGCACTCTTACACAACTGTCCAGGCCATGGGTTTTCCAAGGAAAGGCTAATGTATCATATCATTAATGGGCTACATAATGAAACAAGAGAGACCTTAGGAACATATGCCCAAGGTCAACTATACAACCTACAAACCCATCAAGTCCAAGAGATTATTAAGAGGGTAGCAAGACAAGAAGAAGAATTAGCTAGATGGGAGAGTGTTGAAAAACATCAACGGGACCAAAATTTCAACTTAACAAAGGTCCATGATCATAACAAGGAGAAATCAACAAATCTCAAGGTGGAAACATCATCTTTGCCAATACAACAATCGTTAGAAGAAGCCGAGGCAAAGATCAATAAGATGTTGGAATGGATATATCAAAAGTGTGGAGAATATATCAACACCATTGGAGATAGAGTTCTAACAACCCAAGAAGCAAGACAAAAAATTAGACATTCAAAAAGAAAGAATGAAGGGAATAAGTGCTCAACTGCCAATCATACGTATGAATGCAACATATGCCTGTACAATCACCCCAAAGGCCAATACCCAATATTGTTACATCTACATGAGCATTGGGGAAACACATTACATCCAGAGCTCATACAGAGATACTATGTTAGACCACAGTGGCAAAAATCCCAGTTGTGGGGGAGACCACCCTTAGACTGGAGGCATCCTTCATATTTTCTAAACTCAAATGCTTATCACGTTCAACATCCTGTTTCTCCATTTGGGCCAACATACTTTATCTCACCACAGTACCATTCTCCACAATACTATTAGCCCATACCTCCAACACAACCACCACCTTGTGCACCTTATCCTCCTCCTAACTTTTCACATTCTCATCCTTTTCCTCCTTCCACAGTGCCACCAACTGTTCCTAAGGTGTTTGTGCCACAGCAACAACCCACGAACAACACTAGTGCTACTACTACCAACAGCAGTGAGAACCCTCAGCAACATCAAAAGCATCCTTTCTTTAAACACGGCTGTAAGAAGGGACAACACAATTTCGAGGCCACTGCATCTTTCGACTCAACACAAGTCCCACACTATGGTGCATCCTTACCTCCGAACCCAATGCCTCATGTACCTTTATCAGGGCCACCAACTTACACTCCAACTATACGGCCCAATGAACACAACCATGGGAGGCATCATCCTAATCCTTGCATACCATCTAATGCTTCCAAACATCATAGTAGGTCAACTCGTTATCCGAGAACTACATCGTATAAAGTGCCACACTATGCTTATTATAATCAAGTGTGTGAACCCCGAGGGGATAAGTATAGACCGGTTCCAATACTTCCAACATGCAAGGATCCTCAACCTTCATTTATTAATCCTTGTCATACTCAACTGATTAGTTATGGGGGATATCCCCCATTTTACTAACAAGCAAGATTAATAAATATTTTTCATTTTCTTTAATTTTACAACTTTTTGTTTTCCAGTTTTTCATTTTTCAACTTTTTGTTTTATCTTTTATTTTTTTGTGTTCCTATCTTTTTACATTTTTGTAAGTAATCTCATCTATGAATAAAACACTCATGTGGATAGTTGGTTGAGGTGTGTTCCATGTTATTAAGTCATGAGTGATCAATTATTTGGAATAGTGAGCCCATTACACCCACTCATCCATTCTACGAATAAAGAGGTTTTGTTCGAGGGTACAGTGATATTCTTGATATTTCTAAAACTTAAAATTAATTTTGTGTTCATTGTACCCAGAATGAAAAAGGATGGACCAAGAGGGAATGATTAGGATGTGGCATCAAGGGGACTTGCAGATTCTCTTTGGTGACCTCTGTGGGAGTTATCATGCCATGTGGTTGTACTAAGATCCTTGTAGATCTAATGAAAAATGGGCGTAAGAGTAATCAAAAGGACACTCAAAATCAAATGCTGTTCTAGGGGGTTTTACTAGAAAGACATGCATGCATGCCTGAAGGTTGGTGGCTTCTCTAGATTCAGTAAAGTGAAAAAAAAAAAGAGAAAAAGAAAAAGGAAGTGCCATAAAACAAAAATCACTTCTCCCTTGTACTAAACGCCAAGTGATTGTACGCCTTGTTGCTATGGTACTCTCATAGTTGTTCATCATGGGATGAAACAATGCGATGTCATTGATTCGAAGGATGGACTTGGTCCTAATCTTGGAATGATGGGTTAATGACATATTAATCATGCTTTTCATGTAGGATTCATTGTGCCCTGCGTCAGTTACCTCATGTCCCAATCTCTACGATCCCTTTCTATAGTTCATCTCATCTTACTGTTCATGTAATTGTAGCTCGTGTCTCGTGTAGCATAGAATTTTCATCTCATTCTGGTGATATTTACATGGTTGTTTTTTGTGGAGTTAGTGCGGATTACATTTAACCCTTCTAGTGCCCATGGACACTTTAAGTGTGGTTACACAAGGGCATTATAGGTCGGAACTTGCTTTGGGGAGGATCCACTTGTGTAATTTTTCGTAATCTTCACTGATTCTCTAGTTCAAACACACAATTTCTTACCCTCAGCTTAATTTTTCAATTGATTTTCTTTCCCTACCATTATCCCTCTAAATTTTAGCATTTCAATGTACTATTACATTCCCTTTTTTCATAACCGCCAAATTTTTATTACTAAAGTTCACATAATTATCATTAAGAGTGTATCTCAAATCAATGATATTACCCTAGAACATCTTAATAATCGCCAATGTCCTCAATTTCCAACATTAATTTCAAGAAAAATCTTTACAAATTTGTATTTTTCATGTGTCTCACATTAGTAGGGCCGAGATATCGCGTATCCGATGTCTCATACACGATATCGTGTCCTATTTTCCTATAAATAGGTACCTTTGCCACAACACTTAGCATCATTTTTCCATTCACGCGGGGGGAGTTGTTGAAATTTTTCTCTACGACTTGTGATTGTGTGACCCTTGCTTTTTCACTCATATCTCGCTCACTCGTGCTCTGATTTTAATTCCATTTGAACCTGCTAGAACTCAGAGTGTTTAGTTTAGTCGTGGGGGAGAGACACTTGCCGAAAAGTTCCTAAATTTTTTGAAATTTATCATCACCCAAAGGACATCAAGTAGGGTAATTAACATTAACACTTAGAATAATTGTGCCAAAAATCATATGACCTTAGGTACACCAGGAGATTAAAATGAAAACCACCTAAGTCACAAGATCCATTATTACAACTTTCAAGCATGATCACATGTTATAACATAAGATCTTTAATTAAGGAAAGCAGTAAGGTATCACTTGACTTTGAAAACAACCTTACTAACGCTTGGCCCATGTGATTGCAGATGGCCCCAAAACGTGCACAACCGGAGGGTCCTATTCAAGGTGGAGCGAAACAATCTTGAAGAGGTGGAAGACAAGGCCCTACCAGACAACATACAAAATAGGAGGTGCAATCATTCAGCATCCATCAAGAAGAACCTCCTACCAGATGGTCCGGGCAGGAAGAAGGAGGTGCTGCTGCTGTGCCTGAACTAGGACAACAACTCACATTGCCCCCGAAATGTGTTTAGGCTATCCATGAGAAGTCCACATTTGCTGCAGTGATTGTGGAGCTAAACTTCAAATCTTTTGTAGAGTTCACTCCTGAGGCTGTTAGGGATCACCTCAAAAGATCTCCCTTATGGCTTGTCCTCTCTAAAAGTGGTGCCTGGTACTTAGGTGAAACGTACCAATTCTAGCACAATAGGGAGCAAGGAACCACGGTTAACATTTGTGGTGTGACAGTTGATTTCTCTACACAGGCTATTTCGGAAGTGTTAAACCTTCTAAATTTAGGGCCTCATGTTGCTCAGTTATCTACCCGTTCAGACCCTGATGTGCGAAAGGATTGGTTAGAAAAGGCTTATGGCAGAGATAAAGCTTTTGGTGAGCTGACAATGGAAGAGAGAGTTTATTTCAAAATTGGAACCTATCACCTCTTCCCCACAAAAGGTTTGAAAAGAATATCCACATATGCAACTAGAGGATGTGCAGTGTTGATGGGGAAGGTTAATGCTAACCTACCCCATCTATATTTGACAGAGATCCTAAGGCGATTTGAAGAACGAAAGTCAGGGAAGATGGCGCTGCCCTTCCCCTATCTTATTAGAAAACTATGCTGACAGGCTGGTATTCAGGGGTACACTAATGACATCCTCCAAAAAGCCCAGAATGCTTCTTATGCTAAATTACTAAAGGCGCCAGCTCCGAGAAAGAGCACTAGCGAAGAGTTAAGATCAGATGAGGAAAAAGAATAGACGACTGGACCACCTACAACTCAACTTGCAGGACCCAGTCAACCTCCAGCCACAGGTCCTAGCCAACAACAAGAAGTAGGACCTGGCACAGGTCAGGATCAGCCGCCACCGCCACAAGACTACAGACCGTCGATGAGCCATCTGAGGGCCATTACTGAGATGGTTAGTTGGGGAAGTCGTGATAACACAAACCTCTTCCGCGTCTTTGATGATGCCATTTAGCCTATAATTTCACTTGATCGCACAAGGGGTGAAGTCTCAATTCAAACAAGACGAGGGGAAAGTAGATGGTGGCAACAGATCTCATGAAACACAGCACCTTTTCAATTGTAGTTAGAGACTGGTGAAGGGGCCATTGTTGTGGTCATGCAATACCAGAATGCCGCAGGAGCTGCATATGTGGTCATAGATCACATCAAGGAATCTTTCAACGTACCTATTGTGCCACTGGCAGATCTTACAGGAGCGCAGGATGCTCAAACTTTGGCTAGAACCTCAATGACTCCTATAGAACATGAGGATGCACTTGATAGATTTCTTCAAATAGGACAAGTTATGATGTCCCTGTTTGAAATCCCCCAGGATGTAACATTAATTCAATCAGACCTCATTTCCACAAAGGGGAAGCTGGTCATATCTGAAGTGAGGGCCGAGCATGCTGAAGCTGAAATGCAGAAATTACAAGAGCAACTCGTAGCCTTACAAGCAGCATAGAGAGATCCTCTACAATTTGTTCCCGTAGACCAGCTAGAAAATTTTAGAATGGAGTAGCTAATGAAATTAATAGTAGAGAATAAAAGGGTGGCGGAAGAAAAAGAGAAGGTTGACGGGATGCCTCTATGGCACAAGCACAAACTTATGTGCATGCCAAGGCACTCATGGCCTTACAAGAGGAAAACCTCTAGGCCATACTTCAACATCATCAAACTTCAAAACCTAGAGCACAAGACAAAGGGAAGGCACCAATGGAGGAGCCACTGCCACCAGGAACTACATGAGTTCCAAATTTTTGTAGTTGTAGCATATTTTGTGTGTTTTGTTTTCTTCCCACACTGCGGCATTATCCCATTTATTTTTCCATCAATAATCTCATACCTATCCACTGTGTAATCACTGTAACTCAAGGACGAGTTTTTATTCAGTCATGGGGGTATGATGGAATGTGATATCACATGGGCCATGATATTGCATCCCCCGTGATATCGCGTAAGCGATATCGCGTCCTCCTCTGCGATATCGCGTACGCGATATCGCAGTCCGCCGCAATGTCTATAAATAAGAGACGACTTTCCCAATTTTAGGCATCTAGTTTAGTTCCTTACTGAAGCTCTGGCAGTTTTCGCCTTCCAGAGATAGATTATTTTCCAGTGTCTGCCCGCAGTGTGGTGAATGTAATTGTACGACATCCTTTATTCGAGTGTGACGTACTTGGACACGCACATGACTGGAAATAAAGATCAAGATTACTGCATCATTGCAGCATTCACTTTGTTATTTATTTAATTAATTGTTATTTATTTAATTTTTATTTATTACTTTCCTCATTAGTCTCTCTCACCCTTATCTCCTAGTAACGTGGAATGAATAGGACTTGATTACGAGCATTTAAGTGTGACTACTTGGTAACCTAGTGGCATACCTAGGATCTACACTTGGTAATCCCAATGGTAGTCGTGCACAAAGTCCAAGATGTGTACGGATAATCAAGGAATTGCTGCTCATCGCACTTAGGCTAGATTACATTTTCCTACCCTTTCCCTCCTAACTTAGTTAATATTACCTTCCATTGTCTTCAAGAGTAGCATTAGAGTAGAAACAAATCATACACCTCACTCTGGACTAAACCATACATGAAAAATATAATACTAGTCCATGTGGGAAGACAGCAAACTGCGACCTAAGGATAACTGTCTAGGTGCCACAACTAGTCCATCTGCGGAGTTCGAATGGATTACGCATGAGAACGCTCGTATTCGTATGGTTGAGTGTAGGGGTATCTTGCCACTCATCACCTACAAAACATTGATGCACATAAACAAAAATTGATTGATTTTATCCATCAATAGTAGAAGCAACTAGCCAAAGAAAATATAGAGTTACAGAGATTGGAAACTAAGAATAGAAACCTCTCCATGGAGGTGGTCTGTGCCCTTCACCAAAAGACTACAACAGAAGTAGCCACCTAGAAATTAGAGGCTTTTAAATTTGAGAGAGTAAAAAATCACTACAAAAATCAATAGCTTAGCGAAGTTCTTATAGTTTGTTCATTTGAGACTTAGAATATCTTCTAAGTGCCCATAGCAGGAGTCAGAAAGTATATGGATCTTTATCTGCCCACTAATGATCTTTATTTGGGCACTAATGTACCTAAGCATAGCAATGTGAATAGTAATAAAGATGAGCCTTTTGATCAAACCTTGTAGCACTTGGAATAGATTAATGATTTATTTTTGCATTTGTCATTTTCATTAATTATGTAATTAATTAAGATAAGTAAGAATTTAATTGATTAACTAATTAAGCTAAATATATTAAACACATAAGTACAACTACTTCGAGCATAACATACATCACTTGGTAATCCCAACAGCACTTAACACTTGCTAACCTAGCAGTGTTGTATGCATTCAGGATGTGTACAGAAAGTGGGACCAGATGCTTATGTTAGAATAGTTAATTATTAATTAGTAATTAGATTAGTTAATTTGGTTAATGAATTGAGTTTCAACTTGTTATCAATCGTAGGAGATTAAAATATAAAATAATAAAAATCATGTGCCCCAATTACACTTAACCATACAACTAAGCTTCATAACTGTTGTAAAGACAACGATCATCATGATTAGATTTCACTTCTAGGAACTAGTGTACTTGGGAACTTAAGGTCTATGGAATTTGACTAGATTGCACGTGAATGCTTGTAATTCGTATGGTTGGGCATAGGGTATACTTGCCGCTCATCAAAGGTGTTCATACTACTAGCTTTTAAGTGTGGACTATCTAGGTTGATGAACCATGTACCCTATTGAATTTGTTTCATTTTATTTTTATTTTCAAAATTAATTTTTATTTAAGTAGTATTTTATTTGAACATATTCACACCCTTCTAACTTATACGATCTTCACCATATTCTAAATAGAATGAAAATAAAAACCTTTAAGAAATTGATTATTAATCTTAATATTTTAATTAAAGTTAACAATAGTTTGCATCAAGCCTTTTCAAAGATTTTCTTAGATAGATGGTAGATTGGTTTTTTCTATTAACTCTACAGTTGTATATGCTATGAGTACAAAGAATGATTTTATTCATAAGAAATTTTATAGGTTTTGGAAGATGAAATTATGACTGCAATCTTGGATGAGAAAAATTAAAGATATTTGGAAAACTTTCACTTATAAAAAAATTCAATTTTTGATGGTATTTAATGCATCTAGGTCCTTTCTATCAATACTCAACTTCAACATATGAGAATTATTTCTCCTTGATATTTTCTCTATGAAAGTGAACACTCTGCACATATTTTTTATGAGTGCTTATTTACACAATATGCTTATAATTGGACCTTTAAAATTTGAAAAAACTATCAACTAGATACTAATGATATCATTCTTAGTGATCAACCTACTTTATCTATTACTTTTTTTTATATGTAAAAATGTCTTTAGCTACTTATTCTTTATTCTAATGTGGAAGCTTCATTTTCCAATAGTAGAAACAACTATGATCTTCCATCTAGAGTTAAACATTAGATTTTTTAGGATGTTGCTTTTCAATTATGGATTCAACTAAAAACACTTGTAGTGACAGCTAATTAATTAATTTATCTCTTACATACTTAATCCCTTTTATATTTATGAATTCAAGTAGTAAAAGCCATTAGCTCTTATTAAAATTTGCTTCTTATTTTTTACCATTGCATAGTTTGTTTCTTATTTTTGACTATTGCATACATTCTTCTTTGAAGATAGTTATCTTTATTCTCTTTATAAGAAAGCGTTTAGTAATAAGTGAAACTTCATGATAAGACTTCTAAGAAAGGTAAGCTCTAATTTTTTTGCTATCAAAAGGAGAGGTTTTATATGGGTTATTTGCAAGAAAATACATCTTCAAACCTATCAATTTTTTCTCTTCAATGTTGTTGTTTGGGGATGTCAAACCCCAAAAAACTATTAATAATAAGAAAAAATTCAAAGTACACAAAAAGCTTAATCACTAAGTAGAAAACACCAAAAACAACATCAAAATAAAAAAAAATCAATTTTAGGGATGTCCACTCATGTTTACAACCTTACAATTGATGATTTAAATAATCAATAGAGAAAAATTACTTGTTATTAAGAAAGATTATCCCACTCTTAATAATATCAACATCACTTTCAACATCTATACTTGAACTTAAAATAAAAAAATAATTAAATGTAGTATAGAAATCTTTAGTGAAATACTAACTTATGTAGGAAAGGAAGATCCAACTAAAAATAATGGCACCTATTGTCCATCATGATTGATCTTACATGAATAATATTTATCATTTTCTAAAGCCTACTTGTCAAAAAAAAGTTTTAATTTTTGAGTTGATAATTTTTTAAATAAGGAAAAATTTATCTTATGAGCTATCTATCTAGAATCATTAATACTTCTTGTAGTAAAAGTAAAAGTATTCATAGAAAATTCTTTCTTTGGTTTCTTTATTTTTATTTGATCATTCTTAATATTTACCTAAAATTTATTTTTGGTATCTTAACTTTAGATTATTTTTTTCTATCCTTGACTTCAATATGTTTATTTTCTTCAACTTATTTTTTCTTGAGTAGAAACTAACAAACATTAAATAAATGTCTTTCATGATGAAAAATTTACAAGAATTAGAAAGATAATAATATGTAATTCATTAAATGTAAGTATTCCTACCTTCTTAAAATATTGATGAGCAGCACAGTAGACCCTACACCCAACCATATAATTTACAAGTGTTCACACATAACTTAGTCAAATTTCATAGACAAGACTAGTGAGGAGTGGCAAGAGTTCCCTGCACCCAACCATACTGATCATAAGCATTCATGAATGATCTAGTTAATATCTATGGACTAGGACAAGTATAATAATCTAGATATCTAGGTAATATATCACTAGATTTTATCTTCCCAATCATACTTATGTGAGCTTAGTTGGTATGATTAAGTGCGAGTGAGGAATATGATAAAATTTTTGTAAATTATTACAATATTAAAAATATTAAAATTCTAATTATCTAATATAAATGCAAAGAATTAAACTTAGTCTAGCCTAGGCATGAAGTAAATCATTTCCAACTAGCTATACACATCCCAAACATACATTAGTGTTGTTGGGTTGCCAAGGACCTAATGATGGATGTACCAAGTAAATTACTATTAGGATTGGTAAACATTATCATGTTCATAATCAAAGTTGGTTGTAATTGTGTTGTAATTAAGTGTGATAAATATAAATTAATTTAGTGCATGCTTGAAATTAAAAGAATAATTAAGATTAAAATTTAATTAAAGAAAACATTAAACAAATATCAAGTACTATAATGAAGGAAATGGATCTTGATTTTGTTATCATAATGAAAATGTGTTCAAGTACATGATTACCTGAATAAAATTCTATACAATCCACTTGATTTACATTATGAGCACTCGATAACAAATTCTAACTATTACGGAAATAAACTAACAATTTTTTGTTATGCTACTGACTGAAAAATGCCATAGATGCAGTGGGTATATGCATTTATTACACTTTCATCAATGCTAATGCATTAATGACATAAACCCTATGGTCAATGTTGCTACATCAACGTTGATGCATCAATCCAGCCAACCAAATCAAGACTCATCATACCTCCATGACTAATTCAAAACTTGTTTTCAATTTAATAAAATTGGAATCAAGGAGCGTAAAAAGTTATGGAAGTAACTATACTAACTCTCACTCAAGTTTCATATTATAAATATATTAAAGTATTTACAAATTTTAACTCATAATAAAAATTGAACATACTATAAAGATTCTTATGTAGATATGTACAAAAATTAAACATCGAGGCATATGGCTTACGTGGTGCCAAGGGACAATGACTCTTTTAGCTTTTGTGGTAGCTCCTCATACCTTGATGATGGTCATGGCTACCATGCTATTGTTGTTGCCAATCTCAAGTAGAATGTATCTAGTAAGCCTTGCATTTTATCTTCCTTCATCCTAGGATCATTGATGATCCAAGCTAATTCATCTAGAGTAGCAATTTTAGGTATCTCTTAAGGATAATGTAGTGTTGGAAATACTTTGTGAGCATTGAGAAACTAGACAACAAAATGTTTACATTTAGTATCAAATGACTTCACTATTTTCTATAGCTATTGGTAGTTACTTATTCTTCTGGCTAGGTTCTCACCTATAGTTATTTTATCTTCAAACCTAGTTTTGAGGTCCTCCAATTTCATGTTAGCTATCTCTAGCTTTTTTGTATCTCTTTATGGATCTTGTACACATTTTTATATAGTAAGTTTGAGCTAGCCACTTTTTCTCCAATTTAGATCCTAGCCTCTAATCAGTGAGCATTACAAGATTAATATAACAAAGATTGACTAGCATTAAGTACTCTGTCATCTCATGAATTTGTAGCTTCTTCATGTAGATATATGTTTTATTATATGCATTGAGTTTTTTGAAGATGGACTACCATGCATCATCTTGGAGCTGTTAGAGGGCTTCGTTCATTTTAGTCTTAGTCATTCAAATTTATTATTTATTTATTTATGCATGTTTACCTATTCCATCTAATAGCTCTTAACCTTTTAATACTTTAGTATTTTATTTTTCTAGGTGATTATCTTGATTATTGATTTCTATCTAATTGTTTACACCTCCTCCATTTACAAATTTTGATTTTATATTATTAATCTTTGTACATCTATGTTCACTTTTACGAACTACTCCTACTATTGGATAAGGTATTCTTCTAGTTGTTCCTTTTATTTCTCAACCTTAAGCAATTTTCTATTTTCCTTAACCCAATCCTTATTTTCTTTGCACACCTAGACAAGGTTCTTGTTCATTCCATTAAGCATTATCTCCATCAAGGATGCATTTTAAGTGGTTTTCTCATTCTCAATTTTTACATGTTATTGTTTTGCTTTGAGCTATTCAAAAGTCTCATCTCTAATCAAGTTAGGCTAGAGGAGAGTAGGATCTAACATGCTAGCTCTTAGTTGAGCAACTTCAACCATTAATTGTTGATTAAGTAATGTGAGTTTTTAAAGTGCACCTCCACAATGATAGGCTTGCCTCTTGTCTATATGAGTTTAGATTAGATTCATGTAATATCTTTCAAGATGTTGAATACATCCAAAATTGATGGTCCAACACCTACAAGTCTTTCTAGCATCTCCTCATACTGAGCTATACTCATATCCTACTATCTGATTCTTGCAGATATTTGACTATATACCATTGTAACAAAATCTAGTATAACTACTACAAGAATATTCAATGCTTCTCCAATGTGATATGCCACCATCTCCACAACAATCTCGTATCCTTTGTGTGGCATGATCATGACTATGGCTGCACCCCCATCTTCTAGCATTAGAGAGAAAGCATTACCAAAACTTTTTTTCATATGCTTTAATGGAAAGATTATTGCAACTCCCCCTATGATAAGGTTCAATTGGATAGTACCATGGCTTCTTTGTGTAGAGAAGAGGTTATAAGGATCATCCTATTATCAACTCATAGTTCATGCAACTTCATTTAGGTAGCTCATAGTAGGATAATAATCCATTGAACCTTCACCATGTGTTTTTTGTGATGCTATAACTCTTCAATTTTGGCTTCAACACTTAATGATTCCTTAGCTAGTAGATGTGGTGCTTTCACTTGAAGCCTTAGTAATGGCTTCTTCATCATTTCCCATCATGATGCTATCGTTGCCCTTCTAAGAGTGTCATTAGATTAGTAAGAAATTCTTCTCCTTCTGCATAATTTTATGATCAGGAATGAAAAGAGAAGTATCCTCCCACCCTTCTTGTTCTCCTTGAAGCATTTCTTGATCTTAAAAAAGATGAGGTATGAAAGGTTGATAATGAATTTTCTATTAAGTGTAATACAAGCCCTAGCAGAGAAGGATGTTGCCTTGCTTGGATGTACCATGGGGTTTAGATGGTATGCTATGATCTTAAAATAAATCCTCTCTATTTGGGTGAGTGCACTATTGTGATATACCATTCCCAAATGTTATGGAAAACATCAAATATATGTTACATTCAATATTATGCATAAAGAAAATATGTGATGAACATCAAATATAAGTAACATTGGATACTATACGTAAAGAAAATAATAAGAAAAATGCCAGAGGAAAAAGAAAGAAATGTTTTATTAATGTGGAATAATGTATTTGGGTCATAATCTAAGTGTTTCTTAGGGTTATCTTCTTTCGACATCTATCCCTTAGAGGCTATCTACTAATGCCACCATAGTTAGGCCTACAACTAGCCAAAAGGAATGGATAGTCCTCTTTATGTCTTACTTCATCCAGCATCTATTACTCACCTTTTCTGTCTCTATAATGTTATGTTGATATGATCTCTAATACCAAGGTATAAATACCTTAGGTTAAATCTCCAAAGGTCACTTCGAGAGACATGCCCATTATTACAATGTGCCTTTTCAGATTTTAATTACAACTTGCTCGTTTAGGTCTTGTTATAATAAACATAATATTTGTTATAAAGAGACATCATCTTTGTTATGTAGTGGCATTATTCATGAAGGGGGATATGACAATCTACCTCCCTTAGATTTCATTCATTCTTGATGAGTCCATGCTAATGACCTTTCTCCATCTCTAGTATTTCTTCGATGCTCCAATGCTCTAATAGTTTGATTTCCCCTTTTGACTTAAAGTTAAATATGCTAATGTTCTTCTACTTATCCTACAAATAAAATATAAGTGATAAGAATATATGAAAATTAGATATTATCTTATTAGTACTTACCTCATTCTCTAAGATATTATCTTATTAGTAACTTCTCAATTTCTTCCTTAGAAAGTAAATCTAGCAACTTGGTAACTGGAAAGAATTAGGCATCATACAAAATATAGTTTAGGATCTTAATGAAGTATGATGTTAACCTATCTTCATTGATCATGATAGTGTCATTGGTGAACTATGGTTCTTGATGAAAGATACTAGATTAATATCGATATGAGTTAGGAATAAATTATTTTTCAACCATTCCTCTATTTTGTTAATCAAGCATGACACTTGGCAAAGTCTAACATCTGGACCTATTGATTTGGCAATTAAATGTATGTTAACCACACATACATGTCCTTTTGATGAGTGGATTTTTAAATATCAATGTGAAGGCTATGTGACTTCTCTTAAATCTTGATTGTTTTCTCTTCTCCATGATTTGACAGTCTAGAATTTCAAAGATGATATCTTGTTCATTCTTGTTGCTATATGAGTATGTGGGTATTCATAGTCATGCTAGTCCAAGGTCCATCATTCATTCTCATTCTTGGATTCTCTCCTTGGTTATTTTTCCGCATGAGTATCATACACCTTGTTGTAACAATATTATGATTATCCATGATGTTTTGTCCATGATTTGGCTGTAGGCTAAATTGCTATACATCTTCTTGATCATTTGGTTCATCAACTAATTCTTCAATTGATCATTTGCTAGGTTGGTAATAATTAGCTACATTACCTAGACTCTTAATGATCTTTTTGCCCCCTTTTAATACACTGACTTTGATAGTGTAACTAATGAAGTATTAGGGATTAGTGATCTAAGACTATCTATTTACATAATCTTCACACTTAATATTAAGGCTCAAGATATTCCAAGAGGTTAGATTTGTTTGTCCCAACAATTAAATTATTAATCATGCTTCGTTATCTAAGTTATGATCTCTTAAGCCATGATTTAAGGTATCATCTAATTATTGGACACTTAGATGATTGATATGACTTCACCATTGAGTTTAGAAGGCTGAAAAATATTAGAAATAACTATTCATATGTTAAAAATGGACATCATGTAACCAAGATATGCTAAAATTGAGTCTTAGAGGGTCTTGAGGCACCATATTGGGCAAGGAGTAAAAACTAATTTTTGGAGCTTCATGCACATATTTGACTAGTCATTGCATCCAAAAGGTTGAAATTTATAAAAAACAACTCTTGGATCATTGAAATAAAAGTTATGGTTTCTGAATTTCAAAAATTTAAACATAGAAAACAAGACTTTCCAAGAAGTCACCCATCCTAATATTATTTCAAGAGGGATAGGCTTAATTACATAATTTTTATCCTAATTGTTATAAACCCATCAAATTCTTTTAAAAGAAATTTCAAATTTTCTCATCAATTGATGAAAAAATTTTCTATCACCAATAGGCAACATACTTTAGCACTATTTGTATTTCTCAACTATCAAAGAAGGTAGGATTTTTTGGCAATGATGGTGTCTGTCAGCTACTGAGGGAGGCATGATTTTTTAGTGTTGACATTGTTCATCGTTTGTTAAGAGAGGTAGTATATTCTAACTTTACTGATACCTACGGTCACTATGGACTTTTGAAAATAATGGTGGATTTTTTTACATTAGCAGAGGCGAAGGCACAAGACAAGTGAAGTGTAGGCGACAACGATGGCTATGGGCATGGCGACAGTGATAGTTGCAAAAAATGATGGAAAAATGGTGTGTGAAAGGGTAACACTGGCATGCGCAACTGCTAGGTCAGCAACAACTTTAGCGCAACTGGGCCTTGCAGCGCTACTGTGCTATGGCACCACTAGCTGGCACCACAGCTAACTGCAATGGCTACTGGCCTAAGTGCAAAATTTTTCTATTACTTTTATTTTTTTAGAATTTATTTTTTATTATATAAAATATATATAAGTACATATACGTTTTATAATCACTAGGATATTTGGCCTGGTGGTTGATAAAGTCAAGGGTTAAGAGTTGTGTTTGGTAATTATGAGTTTTTGGATTCAATTCCTAGCCCTAATAGTTTTTAATCATCTAGACAAGTACTACACATTGGGTATGGTCAAGGTCCAAAAACTAAGTTGGATTTCCAAGATTTAAACATACCAAAATAACTTATTTTACTAAATTAACATTACTAGGTTGATGTATGGGTGACCTAAGAACTTTTAAGTTAACTTGGATTTAATTATAATTGATATACCAATTGATGAGCGGTGAGGTACCCCTACGCTCAACAATATGAATACGAGCATTTCACGCACGATCTGGTCGAATTCCAAGGACTAAGTGCTTATGCGCCCTTGTGGAACAAGGATGGGTTGGTTGATCGTTGTCTTCCCAAGCTTACCTGTATGTCATGATTGTATGGTTAAGTAAGCTTGAGGCATATGATTTTTATAGCTTTTATGTTTTTATTTCCTACGCTAATAGGGAATGAGAGAGCTAACTAAGTGACTAATTTAACTTAACTACTCATTAACTAAGTTCTAACTAATCCTAACACCAGCATCTGTTCCCACTTGCCGTACACATCTTAAACCAATGCAACACTGTTGAGATTACCAAACGCTAATTGTTACTAGGTTACCAAGCATTACACGCATGCTCGAAGTGGTCATGCTTGTGTATCAAGTTCTTGTTGTGGATCAAGAACTTAGAAGAAGGGTTGAATAAGTTCCCTAATTGAAATTGCACTTGTCACACAAAAATACCAAATTTTACATGGTTCCCCAACTTGGGTATGTCCACACTCTGAGGATAGAATTCATGCACACCTCCAAACTTTATTTCTTAAAAAATATGGTTTGAAGGGTATCACACCCTATACAAGCTCTGAGCTCTATATCAGACTATTTTTTTACTACAAAACCACTCAACCCCACAAGGTCCCAATAAGCTCAAAATGTGATTTCAAGGATCTCATAACCTCTACAAAATTGAGCTCTGCTCCAAAGTATTTTAATAGTGCAAAACCACTTAATCTTGCAAGGTCCCAACAACCTCAATGTGAATGCCTTCTCACAAGAAGCACATCAACCCTACAAGGCTACACGAAAAAGAAAAAGACACAAGGAAAGAATGTAACTAAATTTACAAGTCCTTGTTGTTGAAGCTCAATACAACATACAACCAAGAAAATGATGTTACAATGAAGATCAAGAATACAATAGCATAGATAAGACAATGATTAATCTAATTTGAATAGTGTTTGCATAATTCCCAAGATTTTGTTATCTTCTTATAGCATTGGAATTTTTGAAAACTCCTTAGAATTCATGTAACAACTACCAAATAGCTATTATAGATGTCTCCTTGGAAGTTAGAGCATCTACTTGAGATTGACCTCAATTTAGGAGAGACGTCTCATTGGAAAATGGGATATCTTCTATGGGATCTCTCTAGGGAGATGTCTACTCTAAGACAGAGATGTCTACTATTTCTACGAGATGTCTCCTTATCTTTCAGGCTTTATCTTCTTAGGCTTTCTTCCATCAATTTTCCTTCTTGCCAATCCTTGGAGCATCTTTCTTTGATTTGTAGCCTTTGTTTTCATCCATGCTCTCATCTTGGCCCATGTAGCCTTCACTTTATCTTCTCATTATAGATATTATTTCCTTGAGTTCTCAGATATCATGTGAAGTTCTTTTTCATGTCCTACAAACACATTATCCACAACAAAAATTCTATGTTCTCCATTTTCCTTAAGGTTTTTACATACCAAAAGTTCAACACTTGTGTTTATTGTGGTTAAAATGATTATCTTGCCCATTTGTCCATGATCTAAACTAAGTTCATATCTTTCCCAGTGATATCACATTACATCATCTTAGGTCCACTACCATAAGACCAACCACAATCATATGAAAAGATCATTACTCAAGAAGAAAAAATAATTATTTAATTATTTAATTTCTTAGAACATTAAGTTTAAGGACTCTTGGCCATTGGTTAGAGGGGTGCCTCTAAGAAAGGGTACATGTCTTTCAAGCCCCATTGATAATTTGAGTCTCATCAGTGGTGCACCTTTAGGAATGAGTAGCATGTCTTTCCTATGGTATCGTAGGAATAAATAATTAATTATTGTGTTATCCTTACTAGAGGACTACCTTTAGGCAAGGGTAACATGTCTTTCTAGTGGTACCCTAGGAATATTTTTCTTATGTAAATTAATTAATTATTATATTATCCTTACTAGAGACTACCTTCGTGCATAAGTAACATGTCTTTCTAGTGACCTAGTAAGGTAACAACTTATTAGAGAACATGCTTCCATCAAATTTAAAACATTAGTAGTATATCCACATAGAGTAGTAGGGCCCATAAGAGAAACCCAAAGAATCAACAAATTCTCTTGATGTCACACCCTTTTCCATTTTCCCTTTCTTTCAAATTTATTTTTAACTTCATATAAGAAAAACCATATTACTTTCATGATAAAATTCTCTTATTTATAAATATTGAAGGAATGGATGATGTGGTCTCAATACTTAAACATAATTACCTACCCAACATGTTGATAGCATAGGACATCATCCATATAATAAAGTTTCCCTTTGCACAAGATCAAACATTTTTATTGAACATTCATAGTAGGATTCCAAGAAAACATAAACATAAAGCATAAAGTATAAAAAATAACACATAAAGTAACTTAAAGCAATTGAACATTTATAAGAAAACAAGATTCAAAGGAATTTTTTAGAATAAAAAGGTAAAGAATATGTTCTCACAAGATATTAATTAGAATGGGTATCTCCCCTACAACTAGGTTGAAAGGTAGAGATATGAAAAATGGAATAAGCTTGATCAATGATAGAGGCATTTTTTGAATGCATATCTACTTTGGAGTTCTTGAATGGGTTTACTTGTTGCATATTGACTAGTGATGAATCGTGATTCATGAGGTTGCAATATCAGACCCCTGATATTAGATCCACAATATTGGGTACACGATATCATAGCTCAAATAGTAATATCGGATACACGATATCATGACTCCTATGTGAGCTTATAATTACACATGTATGTGCACAAGAGGAGTTAGTTTTTAAAATAGTTAGTTTTTCAATCAATAGATAGAAGTTAGTTCATTTTTTAGTTCCTCTCAACCCTTTCTCTCAGTGCATGCCCGCAGTGTGATGATTGTAATTGTATGGCATCCTTTATTCGAGTGTGGTGTACTTGGACACACACATGACCAGAAATAAAGATTGAGATTACTTCAAAATTGCATCATTCACTTAGTTTAATTACTTAATTTTAATTATTATTAAATGTAGAATGAGTACAACTTAATCATGAGCATCTACATGTGACTACTTGGTCTACCAGTAGCGTACTCGGGCCATGTGCTTGGTAATCCTAATGGTAGTCATGCATGAGGCCTAAGATGTGTATGGATGATTAAGAAATAGATGCTCATTGCACTTAGGCTAGCTTAGACTCTCTCTCTCCCTATCCCCTCTTAGTATAGCTCTCTCTCTTTCCCTTTTCCTCCTAGCTTAGCTAAGATTATTTTCCATCGCCTCCTGGAGTAGCATTAGTTTAGGAACACATCATACACCTCACTATAGACTAAACCATACATGACAAAGAAAATATTAGTCTAGGTGGGAAGATAGCGAACTGTGATCAATCAGTAACTATCTAGATACCACAACTAGCCCGTCTGCAGAGTTCAATCAGATCATGCGAGAAACACTCGTATTCGTATGGTTGAGTGTAGGGGTACCTTGCCACTCATCATTGGTATCGTTTCCAGGGACGGTGCTAGTTATTTAGATTAGTTAATTCATACAAGATTGTTGTAACAAAGTATTAATGATACATCTTTTAGGAAGAAGTAATTACAAACAAGTCACACACAAATTCACAACTATGTCTCTCTTACAAGACTTTGATAATGCAACAACTAGTAGGAAAATTCATTGGAGAACCAATGAATTATACGATGAAGAAGATGAACTTTGGAGTACTCAATCTGATGTATGAGTTTCCTATGAACATAAAAAAAGACAACATCATCCCAACTCACAAATGCATAACCTACCCAGTGACAATGAACCCCTACTGGCCACTACAAGCCTAATGGAAATACAAGAGGTTGTTCAAATATCCTACAAGCATCATAAGGAAAGCCATCTACCCAAGCTTGACTTAAAAAAATTTCCTAAGTTTTTAAGAGGCTATGATTTATATCCACAACATCATCTATGAGCCTTCCATGATGCTTGTGTATGGATTAACATTGATAATGGATGGCAAAAACTTAAGCTCTTTCCTATGACACTCGTTGGCCACGCAAAAGTATGGTATAGGTCCTTAAAACCAAAGTCAATTTGACATTGGCCAACAATGGTAGAACTCTTTAATGAAAGATATCAAACTTATGCAAGAGTGTCAACCTTGAGGAAAAAAATCCAAGAGTGGAAACAAGCACAACATGAACCCTTAAACATGGCCTTAGAAAGATATTATGCATTGTTAAACAACCACCTAGGCCATGAGTTCTCTGAGGAAAGGCTAATGTACCACATCATTAATGGGCTCTATGATGAAACAAGGGAGACCCTAGGGATGTATGCCCAAGCTCAAATATACGAGCTATGAACCTACCAACTCCAAGAGCTTATCAAGCAGGTAGCAAAAGAAGAAGGAGAAATGGCTAAATGGGAGAATGCTGAAAAATCTCAACAAGCCCAAAAATTAACAAGGGCCCATGATTATGAAGAGGAGAAATCAACTCACCATAAGGAGGTGGAATCATCTTTGCCAGTACTACAATCATTGGATGAAGTTAAGGCAAAGATCAATAAGATGATGGAATGGATACATGAAAAATGTGGATAATATGCCAACATTACTAGAGGTAGAACCATGACGAACCAAGAAGTAGGACAGAACATCCTTAGACAATCAAAAAGAAGGGTTGAAGAGAATAAGAGCTCAACTGCCAATCATACGTATTAAAGTAATGTTTGTCTGTATGATCACCCCAAAGGCCAATGCCCAATCTTGTCACATTTACATGAGCATTGGGGAGGAATGCTACATCCAAAGTTTGTACAAAAATACTATGTTCAATCATGGTGGCAAAAATCCCATTCATGGGGGAGGCCATCCCCAAATTGGTTACACCCTTCATACCATCCAAACCTAAGTGATTATCAAGTTTAACATCATGTTTCCCCAACTGGGTCAACATCTTCTACCTCACCACATTATTATTATTCTCCTCAATACTATCAACCCATATCCTCTCCAACAAGACCACCACCTTGGGTACCTTACAATTCTCCTCAATTTCAACATTCTCATCCTTGACCTCCTTCTACATCACCACCAATGGTACCTAAAGAATTTGCACCATAGCATCAACCCACGAATGTTACTTGTGCTTATACTATCAAAAGCAGTGGGAACCCTCTACAACATCGAAGGCATCCCTTTTTTAGACACGGTCATAGAAAGGGACACCACAGTTCAGAAACCACTACATTCACCAACTCAGCACAAGTCCAACATTGTGGTGCATCTTCCTCTTCAAACCCACCCAACACCTCATGTTACCTTATCAGGGCCACCACTCAATACTCCAAAAACCATGGGGACCAATGAATATAGCCACATGGGAAGACATGTTGATCCCTGCATACCATCTTATGGTCGCAGGTACCATAGTGGGTCAACTCCTTATAAATTAACCACATCTTATAATTTGCCCCACTATGTCAACCCTAATCAAGTGTGTGAACCCCAATGGGGCAAGTATGACCAAGTCCCAATATGTTCAACATGCAAAGATTCCAACTTTTCATTTATTAATCCTCGCTATGCTCAATTGTTTAGTTATGGAGGGTATCCTCCATTCTAACAAGTAGGACTAATAAATATTTTTTATTTTCTTTAGTTTTAAAATTTTTTGATTTCCAATTTTTCATTTTTCAATTTATTTTTTTTTTCTTTTTATCTTTTTGTCTTTTTGTCTTTTTTATCTTTTTATAAGTAATCTCATCTATGCATAAAACACTCATGTGCTTCATTGGTTGAGGTGTTGTTCTATGCTATCAAGTCTCAAATAACTAATTATCTGGATAGTGAGCCCACAACATCCACTCACCCATCCTATTAATAAGAGGTTGTACTCTGGGTACAATGATATTCCTAATCATTAAAACTTAAAGTAATTTTTGTGTTATTGTGCCCAGAGTAAAGAAGGATGAACCAAGAGGAAATGGCTAGGGTGTGACATCAATAGGACTTGTGGATTCTCTTTGGTGACATCTATAGGAGTTATCATGTAGCTTGGTTGTACCAAGATCCTTGTAGATCTAATGAAAAATGGGAGTAAGAGTAAGCAAAAGGCACTCAAACAGAAAAAAATAATGCTATTCTAGGAGGTCCCACTAAAAAGACATGTACCCATGCCTGAAGATAGGTAGCTTCTCTAGATAAAGCAATACATTAAAAAAATGAGTGCCACAAAGCAAAATCACTCCTCACTTGAACGAAATTCCAATTGATCGTACACCTTGCTAACATGATGCTCTCATGGTTGTCTATCACTGGGATGACACAATGCAATGTCACCAATTAGAAGAATGGACTTGGCCTTGATTTTGGAGTGACGAGCTAATGACACACTAATCATGCCTTACACACAGGATTCATTATGCCTTGAGCCAATTACCTCATGTCCCAATCTCTACAATCCCTTCTATGATTCACCTCACCTCATTGTTTGTGTAGTTGTGACTTGTGACTTGGATAGCATGGGATTCATATCTCATTGTAGTGCTATCTACATGTGTGTGTTTTCTGAAATTGGTGTGGATTACATTTAACCCTTTTAGTGCCTATAGACATTTTAAGGTGTGGTTACACAAGGGCATTATAGGTTGGAACCTGCTTTGGGGAAGACCCACTTGCGTAACCCTTGTAATTTGCACTAGGAACACATCTCCCACACATCATCTTATACCCTCCAAGTATTACCAACGTTATTCTTTCCCTTATCATCCTTCCTATTCAAATGTTCCTATGTACAAATACATGTCCTTTTTTCTCATACTCTTCATGATTTTCATTGCTATATTTTACACCACTATCCTTTTTATGCCTTCCAACCTAATCATTCTTACACTAGACCATTTACATTGTCCTAAGTCCTTAGTTTATACCTTGGAATTTCCAAAATTTGTCAATTTTTCCAAGTACCCTATTTTTGATAGGCTACGATATCGGGTCCCTACTAGCGAGTACGCAATATCAACATCATTTGCAATTGTTCATGTGGGAGAGTTTTTCAAATTTTCTTCTACGACTTATGACCTACGCACCTCTTGATCTACCAACCATACCTTGCTCGCTAGCGCTCCAATTTGCATTCTATTCGAACCTATTTGAACCTAGAGTGTTCAGCTTAGTCATGGGGGAATGATACATGCTAAATTGCATATAAATTTTTCAACATTCATCATCACCCAAAAGACACTATCAAGGGTAATTAATTATAAAAATAATAAACATGTACTAAAAAAATTTCATCTCCTTATCTATACCAGAAAATTAAAATTTGAAGCCACCTAAGCAAAGTGGGCTAAATATTAAAACCTTTTAGGGACATTTCCATAAAATTTCTACCTTTAAATCACATGAAATAAAAAACAAATTCATTACGGCAAGGAGTAAGGTATAACTTAACTTTGATAAGCAACCTTACTAATGATTGGCCCTGTGTGATTGTAGATGGCCTCAAAGCATGGATAACAAGAAGGTCCCTCTCAAGGTGCATCCCAGGAAAGGTAGGGGATAGGCATCTACTGTAGAATGTGCAGAGTAGGAGGTGCAATCATTTAGTATCTGATGAGTGGCGAGGTACCCCTACACTCAAACATACGAATACAAGTGTAGCACGTGTGATCCGGTCGAACTCCGCAGACTAAGTGCCTACATGCCTCATGGAATACTTAAGGTTAATTATTCATTGTATTCCTAGACTTACTTGTAGTTGTCATGGTTGTATAGTTAAGTAAGTCTGAGGTATATGATTTTTATGTCTTTTCAATTTTATCTCCTATGCTGATAAGGTGAAGGATGAAGAGACTAATTACTAACTTTAACTAACTAACTAAGTCTGAATTAACCTAGCATCAGCATCCATTCCCACTTACCGTTCATACCCTAAACCAATGCAACCTTGGTTACCAAACGCTAATCGTTGCTGGGATCACCAAGCGTAACGCACGTGCTCGAAGCGGTCGTACTGAGGCACTTAACTAGGAGAGAAGGGTTGAGAGAGATTTAATTACTAATAAATAATTTAAATGGTAAATAGTAAATAACAATAAATGAAATCCTATTTAGCCTACTCCATGCACTACAAGGTTTATCCAAGAAGTTCTTCTTTATTTTCATACACAAACATGTGTTTAGGTATAATATTTGCTCGAATAAAGATCTGTTCACTTTGGAGTTCCTACTGCAGGTACATGGAAAATATTCTATCTCTAGGGGGATCAAACTACCAGAGTTTCACTATGGTCTAAGCCTAGGATGAGAAACAAAGGAAGAGTTGCCTCTTATTTATAGATTTGATGGCACACCGTGATATCGCGTACGTGATATCATGGGGGATGATGCAATATCACGTACACAATATCGTGTGGGATGTGATATCGTGATAGCTACAATATAGTATACGTGATATCACAGCCCACGTGATATCATGTCCCATCAGTATCCATCAAGAGACTCCTGCTATTGTACAATTAGGACAAGCAGATGGTGGAGCTACTGCAATGCCTAAACAGGGACAACACCTCACATTGTCCCTAGAATGTGTTCAGGCCATCCGTGAAAGGTCCACATCAGCTACAACAATTGTGGAATTGAACTTCAGACCCTTCACGAAATTCACTCCTGAGACCGTCAGGGACCAACTCAAAGGGTCTCCATTATGGCCTACCCTCTCCGAAAGCGATGCCTGGTACTTGGGAGAAACATACCAATTTTGGCACAATAAGGAGGAAAGCATCACAGTTGACATTTGTGGTGTGTTTATCAATTTTTTCACTAAGGCCATTTCAAATTTTTTAAACCTTCTGAATACAGGACCAAAGGTTACTCACCTGTCCACTCGCTCTAATGCTGATGCACGAAAGGTTTGGTTGGACAAGGTGTATGGTAAGGAAGATAAGATATATGGAGAACTGACATTGGAAGAGAGAATCTACTTCAAGATTGCTACTTATCACATCTTCCCCAAAAAAGGATTAAACATGATTTCAACATATGCGGCAAGAGGAAGTGCGATATTGATGGGAAAGGTTAATGCTAACCTACCTCATCTATATCTCATGGAGATCTTAATGCGGTTTGAAGAACGCAAGATAGGGAAGTTCATGTTGCCCTTCCCTTGTCTCATCAGGAAGTTGTGTAAGCATGCTAGTATTCTGGGGTACACAAATGACACCCCCAGAAGAGCCCAAAATGCTTCATTCATTGAACTGCTGAAGCCACCAGCTACAAGGAAAAGTGTTGGTGAGACACTAGAGCCAGAGCTAGAACAAGAGCAAGAACAAATGGTGGGATCCATTGCAAGTCAAACTGTAGGGCCTATCCAACTTCTAAGCACAAGGCCGAATCAACAATAAGAAGCAAGGCCTAGCACAAGCCAGTAAGATCAACCACCACCACTGCCGCAGGATTACTAACCGTCGATGAGCCACCTTGAGGCCATCGTTGAGACGGTCAGTTGAGGGAGTCATGATGATGCTAATCTCTTCCACATCATCGATGATACCATATGGCCCACCATCTCTATAGATCGTGCACAAGGTGGGGTGTCCATTCAGATAGGAGGAGGGGAGACTCAATGGTCTCAATAGATTTCAGGGAATGTTGCATCCCTTCAGGTGCAACTTGAGACTGGTGAAGGGGCCACAGTGGTGGTCATGCAGCACCAGGATGCAGTAGGAGCCTCAGAAGTTCACAAACCACATCAAATAATCCTTCAACATCCCTGTTGTACTAATAGAAAACTTCACAAGAGCACATGATGCTCAAACATTGGCCAATCCCTCGATGACTCCTGAGGAGAATGAGAATGTTCTTGATCGGTTGCTACAAACAGGACACATAATGACATCCTTGTTTGACATCCCACAAGATATCATGATAGCATAATTAGACCTCATCTCTACCAAGGGAAAGCTGGTCATGACAGAGATTAGAGCTAAGCATGCAGAAGTAGAGTTAGAAAAACTTCAAGAGAGGCTCATAACCCTATAAGCTGCATAGCGATACCCCTCTCAATTTGTTCCCACAGACCAGCTGGACACCTTCAGGATCAAAAAACTCAACAAATTATTGGTGAACAATAAAAGAGTGGTGGAGGAGAAAGAGAAGGCTGACTGGCATGCCTCCAAGGCACAAGCGCAAACCTATGCGCATGCCAAGGCACTCAGAGCCTTACAAGAGGAAAATAAACAGCTTGTTGTTGACAATCTTAGGTTGACCGCTATGGAGAAACATAAGAATTTTTTCAAAGAAAACTTTTAACAACTACAAGAACAATTGATTAGGGCATGATGAATCATGATTCATCAAGCTGCAATATTGGACCCTTGATATCGGGTATGCAATATCACAGCCCAAATAGCAATATCAAATACATGATATCATGACTCTTGTATGAGCCTATAAATACACATGTAGATGCATGAGAGGAGTCAATTTTTAAAATAATTAGTTTTTCAGTCAGTAGATAGAAGTTAGTTCATTTTTTAGTTCCTCTCAACCCTTTCTCCCAATGCATGCCCACAATGTGATGATTGTAATTGTACAACATCCTTTATTCAAGTGTGGTGTACCTAGACACACACATGACTAAAAATAAAGATTAAGATTACTTCATCATTTCAGCATTCACTTAGTTTAATTACTTAATTTTAATTGTTATTAAATGTGGAATGAGTACGACTTAATCACGAGTATCTACATGTGACTGCTTGGCATCCCAGTAGTGTACTCAGGCCATGTGCTTGGTAATCCCACTGGTAGTTGTGCACGAGGCTTAAGATTTGTATAGATGATTAAGGAATATATGCTCATCATACTTAGGCTAGCTTAGACTCTCTCTCTCCCTATCCCCTCTTAGTATAGCTCTCTCTCTCTCTCTCTCTCTTTTCCTCCTAGATTAGCTAAGATTATTTTCCATCACCTCTCGATGTAGCATTAGCTTAGGAACACATCATACACCTGACTCTAGACTAAACCATACATGACAAATAAAATACTAGTCCAGGTGGCAAGACACTGAACTACGATCAATGAGTAACTATCTAGATACCACAACTAGCCCTTCTATGGAGTTTGACCGGATCATGTGAGAAACACTCGTATTTGTATGGTTGAGTGTAGGGGTACCTCGCCACTCATCAATGAGGATCCATTTTTGTGAGCAACCAAGATGATATATTTGCATGATGCCAAATTAGAAGGAAGAATGTATGATGTAGGATCCTTACCTCAATGTTTTAAATTTCATATGTTAAAGTACATGAGTAGGATCCTAGTAAAGGATCTTATCTCCAAGTTGAAATTATACTCATTTTCTCTTAGTTTCATGATGTTTTATTTAGTCCTTGTGCACCTTATTTATTACGAGGGCTACTTTCTTATTTTTATCTAGTATATTGAGATTCATAAGTCATGTTTCTAGGTGCTAGGCTAAGATTAATGTTAAGATCAAAAGTAGTATTGAGTGTATGTAGCTTAGTTTAAATGGAGAGTTTTGGTGACTTATTGTACACTAATTCATAAGGGAAGTAGGTTATAGGAAGTTTCCAGGTGGATCTATAGGCCCATAAGGTATCATTAAGTTTTGTACTCTAATCTCTTTTATATCTACTAATTATCCTAATTAGGATCTATGTAATTTTCCTAATGGTTATCTTGGCTTGACTATTGGCTTGGGGATGGTGGGGCATAATGATTTTTTGTTTCATCCATAAGCATTTCCTCAACTTCTTGAAAGTAGCACCTTCAAAATGAGTTCCATTATAAAAAATAAGTGTCCTAGGCATACCTAACCAATTTAATCCTTGTTGGAAAAACCTAGTTATTCATATTATTGTATGATCTTTACTACTATGACCTTTGCCTATTTTATGCACTAGTTTACAACAACAATGATGTAAGACTTCCAAGTGAACTTGGGTGTAATGGAACCCATGAAATCAAATCTCCATAAGTCAAAGGGTTTTAATGGTTGGATTCATTATTAATGATCGTTTCTAAAGATTGTTTGCTAAAATAATCTTTCCATGAGGATTTTGATGGTTGTTCTCCTCCCTACATAGTGGCATTCATAAGATCCTTCATGAGCATTTTAGAAAATTCTAGATCAATTGTTCTCTAGAATGCACCATCATACCAAGCCATCGACATAGATTTTACAGAGCTTGTCCTCTATCTCCATGTAGTGCTTAACTTAGTGTAAGAATTATTGTTTCTTATGCTTCTCCCATTTAGTTGAAACCTTTTATATGATCAAATAGGTAAGATAGTCTACATACCATGACTTTACTATATTAGTTATTACCATTGTTGCTTTGCAATAGAAATTTTTCAAGAAATTGATTAGACATTGGCTTTTCATCAACCTTATTATCCCATCATAACCAAGACAAATGATCTACTACAACATTCTTAGGATTCTTTCTATCTATCATTGTGATATCGAACTTTTACAAAATAACTAGCCATCATATGATATGAGGACTAACTACTGGCTTATTCATTAGGAAGCATATTGCATTATGGTTAGTATGCACAAAAACTAGATATCTAAGCACATGATTCCTAAATTTCTATAAGGAATACAACATAGTTATCAACCCCTTTTCTATGGTGATATAGTTTAGTTATGCATCTATGATGGTTCTACTTGTACAATGGATGTAATAGAGATGTTTTTAATCATCCAACTATGTAAGCATTACTCTGAAGATAAATTTGGATGCATTGATCATGATATGGAACAACTAGAATCAATTAGGGGATTATAGAATTAGAGTCTCTAGAATCTTATATTTCAAAAGTTTGAATGCATGGGGGCATTTCTTAGCCCATTTGAATGCTACATCCTTCTTTGTCATCTCTACTAGTGACTTTGCAATTTTAAAGAAGTTTCTAATGAATCTCCCATAGTAGCGTATGTGTTTAAGGAACAATCTAACATCTTTCACTAGATGCAACTTTTGACTAATTCATTGAGTCATTCTTATCTTCATAGGATCTACCTCTATCTTTTTTTCTGATATTTGGTACCTAAGTACAATGCCCTTCTAGATCATCAAATGTTGTTTTCACAAGTTAAGCTTAAGATTGGTATCTATACATTGCCTTAATACCTACTTCAAATGGTCTAGTGCTTACTCAAACTTAGAGGCAAAGATGAAGACGTCATCCATGAAGACTTCCACATCATTACTAATTTGTTGTTGAAAGATTATGAAAACAACACATTGGAAAGTTACAAGTACATTAGAGAGGCCAAAAGACAAATTTTTATATGCAAATGTTCCCCAGGAAATTGTGAATGTGGTTTTGACCTAGTCTTCTAGGGCTATTTTGATTTGATTATAGTCATTATATTCATCTAGGAAGCTATAATACATATGACATACAATAGTATCCAGTACTTAGTCCACAAATGATAATACAAAATGGTCTTTAAAGGTTGCCATATTTAACAAAATGAAATTGATATAAATCCTTTTTTGCTCATCCTTTGGTATAATGAAAAGTAGACTTTACCATCACTATCCACTATAGGGTAGATGAACTTGATTTTAAATAACTTTTCCACCTCCTTCTTGATGACCTACTTCAATTTGACATTCAACCGTTGTAGTGACTATATTTTGGGCTTAATGGGATCTATGTAGATCCTATGCTAGCATATGTGTGGAACAATACCTATTATTTTATCATATGACTAGGCAAAGGTTGTTGATCATTTTTTTGCTATCCTTAGCAACTTCTATTTTTGTTCTTTATGAGTAAAGTTCACAATTACCAATTTACCATTTTTCAAGAACATATATTCAAGTTATTCTAGTAATGTTTTAAGTTCAACGTGCTCTAGTTTAGATTTTTTTGAAATATCCAACTCTCCCAAATCCATATTTTCTTCTTATTAGTTTTCTACATCATAGTCTTGGCACCTAAGCTATTCCATTTTATCAAACTAATTGATGCATGCACTTGTGAGGGCCTTTTATGGTTCCATGCACATAGTGGAACTATAGATTTCATCTAAAATCAACCATTATGTGCCATCTTATTTGATGGTTACTACATATAGGTACTTTTGAATGCATTCTAGTTGTGCACATGACCTGCATGCTATGATAGTTTTATGTCTAACTACCTATACATTTTGCATGTAGTTGTACCCCATGTTACTATATGATATGCATGGAAATCTTTTATTCTACACTAGTCCATGCTTATTCTCCTTTGAAATTTCCAATGATAGGCCCCTAATTTCAAGCTTGGCATCAATTGCATTTAGCCAAGTCCTTCCCATAATGATGGAAAATTCCCTCTTGTAATTGTCCACATGGATCACTAGGAAATCTATAGGATATGACTAACTACTAATAGTGATTACAATATCTTCCACCAATCCTAAAGGAATGGTGATAAACTAGTTAACAAGCTTCAACTTAATGTTGTACATTTTTAGTGGTAGGTTCTAGGCTTTGTAAATTTCTTGTATAATTAGATTAACTCTAAAACTTAAGTCTAGTAGAGCTTTGTAAAGTGCATTTTCTATGATCTACAAGTAAATTAGAGGGCTTCCTAAATTAGTTCTCTTTCTAGAAAGGTTTTCTATCTTTATCCAATTAGTAACTGCATTGATCAACATGACAGGTTGTATATTTGAAGAGCATTAGCTTAAAGGAGACTTAGATGTTATCTAGGAGATTATTGGTGTAGGGTTCATAGTTAAAGATTCCTATGAAGCTGTCTATGAAATGGTAGGTCTAAAGAATGGCTATTTTTTAGACTTACACCCAAAACCATTTAAGTTATCATCCATCTATCAGTTTATAGTTTTTATGGCATTTTGTTGTTACAACTATGAAAGGATTTCATCCTACATAAGAGGAGTAGATAGTAATGGATTTGAAGCATGAATGTAAAAGTGTTGGTGAGGATGAGAATCATAAGAAGGAAATTCAACTCATGAAGTGGTAGGTCTATGATACTCAGAAGGATAATAATGATGAGCAGAAACATGTGTGGTGGAGCCACTTGGAAATACATGCTATTCAATATGATTTCCATATGAATAAAGCTACCTATACGGATACTTCTGTTTTATGGTAGCATCCCCCATAACTATGGGTATTGCCATTATTGAGATTTAAATGGATCCCTCCTTGGATAGCATTGTTGTTGCTAGTATGGCTATTTATAGTTACCTTAAGGATGAGGCAACCTCCTAGATGTTTACTTTTTGACAAATTTTAAATTTAAGGCATAAAATTTATACTTATAGAGATGTAACATTACAAGGTAACAATCCTTAGGATCATAATATTGACAAATTTCACAATTTTCATCTTTAGATTTAACTTTTATAATCTTTTTAGTTATATTTGCTTTTCCTTTTTGTTAGTAGTAATCCTTGTCTGTATCCTTCTTCTTTTTCTTATCTATATCCTTGGTTCTACCTTGCTCTACTTTCTATTGCATGATCTTTATTGATGTTTAAAACTTTTCATCTATTGAGTCCCATGTCTTATCAACCTTTGCCAATATTTTGATGACTAATTTTTTAATAGGTAAGGTTTTTCTTTGTACCAATTCCTCTAACAATGCTCTCTCACCAAGTTCATAGAGATGAATCTTCTTTTTGCAAGGAGAGGGATCCCTATTATACTTTTCTACATTCTCTCTCTTCTTAACTACTTCTTCATTCTTTGCCACTTGGTCAATTAGCCTCTAAATCTAATGGGCACTTATTTTTGGTAGTCTCCCTTAGGCATAGATCCTACGAGTTTATCTTATTTTATTCTTGAGTCCATCTATGATATGATGTAACTGTTTCCTCTAAGAGAAGTCATGGCTTGAACATCTATGTTGTAGAGAATAATATTTACCCAAAGCTACATCAAGGGATTCATGATTGCCATGTTTTCACCCTTCTTTGTCAAGTTGGACATCATGGAGTATATCTTATACTTATCATTTCATAGCTCCAACATCATAATCCATCTTCTAATAAATTCTTGTTCCAAGGACTCATACCAAATTTCATCTTATTTAATGAATGTTCTAGGAAAGAGTTTCAACTTTTGTCACTTTTTTCTATGTTCTTCAAGACATAGGCATCATGGAAGTCTTATATATGATGCTATGGATCTACATTATAGCCTCTTTTCAACTTAGGAATATTATTTATATCCAGTTATTTAATTTTTCTATCCTTCTTATGTTTAGGAGCAATGTATATTACCTCCTAGATATTGATCATGCCTCTGGTAGCAAAAAAATATTCATCATAATCATCATGCTTCTCATGATCCCTGTCATGATCATGCCTTCTTTGGTATTGCCTACTATGCCTTCATTTATGTTAGTGCCCAAATTCTTACTCACATATAGCTTCTCTTTTACCATCCATGTGATGATTTCTTCTATCATCTTTACTAGGTCTATGATCATTGCCACATCTGCCTTGGTTATGTTTACCCTTATCAAAGCTTGATGATGAGGATGATGATGGAGAACTAAAAGAGTTGTGTTAGCTTACTCTTCTTCCCTGATCCCTTTGATATTCTTTAAGTGGCCTACTAGAAGACCTAGGCCTAGAGGTCCCTCAAGTATTTGGCATAGTTCTCTCATTTTCTTGGTCACTCATCAAGGCTAAACATAGCCATAAATGTTCATGTCCTCTAAACTAATGTGTGGAGGATTTTGGCAATGAGATTGACCTACTTGATAATCGATATCCTCTTCTTATAACTATAATTTCAATAGAATAGTAGCACATTTTCCCTTAAAAACTTCATAGTATGCCTCCATGAAATGGTCTTTTGCAGTTAGAACTTAGTGGCTTGGTAAGACTTAGATATTTCATCAACCCTATAATCTAGAGTAAATGCTTTAAGCTCCAGCCTCATTAATGTTGCCATGAGTATTGATGGAATTGAATGATTAGTTGGTAATACTATGTTTCCTTCTAGGCTCCTTCATCATAGTTATTCATCTTTGTGAAGGATGAAAGTGAAATTTGGGTAGTATGGATCTAAGTGCTAGTAAACAATCTTTATTTGTTATGGCACCTTATGTACATTCCTAATGATCCTGTCATGGCCCCTTGCTGAATCATCAGTAGGTGGGAAATCTAGCCTGCAAGAAGAAGACATCTTTTAATTATTGAGTGTACTTAAAATAATAAAATAATATTATTTTTGAGTAATGAATAATTTACGCACTATAACCATCCTTAGATAATTCTAACTATCTAAACCACTAGCAACGATAAGCAACGAAAGTTTCCTCTACCCAACCATACAAATCACAAGTATTTATGCATGATCCAATTGAATTACATAGACTAGAACTAGTATAATCATCTAGGTAGCTAGACATTAAATTTTTAGTCATTATTTTCTTAATCACACTTGTATAGGCTTAGTTCATATAATAAAGTGCAATTGAGGCATATGATAAAATGTTTGTAAAATATTACAATATTAAATATTAAAAATTCTAATTATCTAATCTCAGTAAAAAGAATTAAATCTAATCTAGCTTAGGTGTGAAATATTTGTTCCAAAATTGTCATATATATCTTAAACATAGATTAATGCTACTAGGTCACCAAGTACCCAATGTTGCACATACCTAGTAGTGCCTTGATGGGATTACCATACATTAACATGTTTATGCTCAAAATTATTTGTACTTATGTGATGTAATTAAGTGAAATGAATGTAAAGAAATTAACTAAGTGCTTGAGATTAAAAGAATAATTAATATGGAAATGCAATTAAAGAAAATATTGAACAAATGCTAAGTAATATAATGAAGGAAATGGATCTTGATTTTATTGCCACCATGAAGACATATTTATGTACATGATCAATTATATAAAATTCTATACAATCCATTTGATTCATGTTGTGGGTATTCAATGAAAAATTCTAATTGTTATGTAAACAACCTAATAGAGTTTTGTTACGCTACTGATTGAACAGTACCATAAATGTAGTGGATGCATGCATTGATATATGCATTAACTGCACCTACATCAATGCTAATGCATTAATGAAGAAAACCTTACATTAACGCTACCCACTAAACCAAGACTTATCAACTAGCATAAGCCTCTAGATAGTTGTGTTTGATTGTTGGTTATTATCTTCTAGTCATACTTGTGTAGGCTAGTTCATATGGTTATGTGTGACTAAAGCATATGATATTGATATGGAATTACCATATCTAAAATTCTATTAAAATATTTAAATATTTAAAATCTAAGTGAGCTACTCTAAGTGCAAGCAATAAGCCTAATATATCCTAAGCATTGAGCATCCATTCCTAACTTATCATACACCTCTTAAGCTTATGGTAATACCATTGGGTTACTAAGTGTCCATCGTTGGGTATACCAAGTGGCATACTACTAGGATTACAAAAATTCATGTGTTTACGCTCAAAGCTAATCATACTCATGCAACCATAGCTATTATGCATTTAATTATAAATGAATAATTAATTGTGTGGAAAAGTAAACATTAAGGTAAAGTGCATTTGAAGTAAACTGAATTTAGTCAAAGTGCTGCAATGGAGTGAAATAATCTTAATCTTTATTGTTGTTCATTCAAAAATAAAGGCTTTAGTTAGTCACTTCAAACTACGTTGTGGGCACTCAATGATTGTTCTAAATGTTATAATGACAACCTACAAGAGTTTCACTATGACCATTGACCAAATAGTGCTATAAATGCAATTGATGCGCACATTTATAAAGGCATTTATTGTCTCTACATTACATAGTTGATCCTATGTCAACACTACTACATCGATGTTGTTGTGTAAATGCAATCAATCAAACATGACTCATCAAATACCAATTCCCTTTTCTATGATTAAGAAGATTGATCTTAACAAAAAAAGCATCTATGAAAATCATATGGTATGGAAATGGATTCCATATGCTTAATGGGATTGAAAAAATTAACACTTTGTGGATAAGCTCTTTGAAAAATCAACAAAAGATTAAGCTTGACAAAACATGGAAATTTAGAATATTCTTTATAGTGTATCAAAATGTAATGTCCATTTAAAAATGATCAATATTGCATGCTTATGTATAATGACCCTATATCTTGGGCAAGTTGCACCATTGAAGCATTACCTACCTCAACAAGTAGAAATACATGAGAATAGTACCTTGCCTAAATGACTTCTATGAATAACATGAAACTGTGATTACAAGGAAAGTAATTTAAAATTTGAACAAACATATATTGTAATGTAAAATCGGCAACTAGTCACTCATACACATTTTTAGGAAAAACAAAATCAAGCATCTTATTTGCATCAATATCACTAGAAGAATGCATCACAAAAATTTGTTTGCTAGTTGGTAAATCTACATATGGGAATTAACATAACTTTTTGCATTAATATAAGAAATAGAAATTTTAGTATGGGTAGAATTTTTTTCTTTCCCTTATAGGGGAATGATGATTTTTGAGAAAGTAGATCCAATGGCAAAACCCTTTAGAACCACAAAGCTTCAAACACTTGGCTTGCAAAAACCAAACCCTTAGCTCTTCAATGAGGTGTTAGCCTAATGGTAAGATGCTTAATTTGGAAGCTCGAGGTCATGGGTTTGATTCCAATAGGAAATCTTAAGCTATATAAATTTTTAATTGGACTATATATCTTAGAGTGTACTTATATTTCAATTATTTTGGGTTCTAACACCACCCACAATCCCTTCCCTCCCCTACCCCCAAAAACTTATTTCAGGTTCCATCCCATTAATCTTCCTAGGTGATGAGTAGCAAGGTGCCCCTATGCCCAACCATACAAATCACTAAGATGTTCACACATGATCTGGTTGAATTCGATTGACCTGTAGTTCTCCAGTGCACTAGTTCCTCTAGGAAGTCAAATGGGTGTTGAGAATGTTCATTGTCTTCTCAACTACACTTGTGAAGCTATATGGTTTAAGTGTAATTGTGGTACATGATTTTTATCATTTTATGTTTTATAATTTTAATCACCTAAAACAATAATGAAAGGTAGATGGATTCAGGATCTAATTTATCTATTGCCTAGCTAAGCTAACACAAGTACCTGTCCCACTTTCCTAAACACATATAGCGCTGCTAGGCTACCAAACATTAAGCGTTGCTGGGTAATTAAGCACTATATGTATGATTGAAGTGGTTGTGCATGTGTTTATTAATAACTGGAAATTAATTACTTAATTTAAATGCATTAAAGTAAGTGCATGAAAGTAAAATGCATTAAAGGAAACATTAATCTATTCTTAGTGCTACAAGGATTATCAAAAGAGTTTGTTTTTATTCCTGTCACACTGTTGCGCTCAAGTACATCAATGTTTGAACAAAGATTCGTACACACTCAAACTCCTGTTGTGGACACCTAGAAAATATTCTAACTTTCAAGAAAACAAACTGCAAGAGCTTCACTACTTTGACTAAAAAACTATGAAAAAATAATGTCAAATCGTGAGCCCAAGCATTATGTTTATAGGCAGGTGTATACCCCATAGCATCAAATATTCAACATCGCATCTTGGCCTCTCGACATTAGATACCTGACGTTGGAGTAGATGAAAATGTCATTCATCATACCCCCACAACTAAATAAAAACTTTTCCTCGAGTGAAGAAGAGGAGGAACAAATTTCTTATAAAATATTGGGAAGGTATGGGATTATTGACTAACATACAAACTGACTCAAATGAAATAGACAAACTCTGAGTGCCCACGTGTACAGATTTACAATCTTTAAAAAATTGGGTGTTCAAGATAAGAGAAGTGAACACCATGGATAAAATTAACATCCAACACCTCTTGGCAGCTGAAGAGCGAGAGAGAAGATCCCATGATCATGAACAGTCCTCATCATGTGGTACTGCTGCATCATCCTTGGTGAAGATAGTCCTGCTTCCAATCCATGCCTTCCACTACAATCACAATAGAATCATGAATTGGTATGTAATGTGTAACACATAGCTATTAAATTCCTTGTCTTATCAATAATTACACTTAGCTAGGTTGTGATTATGGTAGATTGATTCCTTTAGTAGTGTTAGCAGGAAGGCAAACAAATAGGGTAAAATAGATAAGTGGTCCATTAAATTTGAAATAGTTCTACACAAGGAAATATTTGAAGAGGGTGTAAGAATTCACAATAATAAAAAGTAAGGTTCACTAAAAACTATTGTGAAGATGTGCACATTTGGATATCATTAATGAGGTAAACAAAAGACTTTTATTGTAAGAGTGTCTAAGGGTAAAGAACTTAACTAACCCAACCAAATGATATGTAAGTGGATCCTCCCCATAGCAAGCACAAGCCTTTTATGCCCTTGCATAACTTCAAACCAAAGATTCTGTGGGCTCTATGGATGATTAATGGTTGCGAAATTTTAAGTACAAAAACCTAGAAGAAACTACCTAAGAATTCCAACACATCAAACCAAGACATCGAACAAGAACATGAAATTGGCAGTGAGGTGAGACATAGAAAGCATAGATGGATGAGAAAGAGTGGAATGAAGTTCCTGATTAAGGTCACATGAAGTCCCTTGTGAATTTTATGGTTAAATGACTTGATAGGATTCATCATTAGTCTAGACCAAAACCAACCACATTCAGTGACTTCGCATTATCATTCTAAGACCAGTCCATCCCCCTGAGACACAAGAGTGCTCCCACAAAACAACCATTATTCCTTATTAGAGAAGAAAAGAGAAGTAACAAGTGAGAAAGGGCCTTAGTCAGAGGGGACCTTCAGGCATTGGTAACATGTCTTTCTAGTTTCATAACCAATGCTTGTAGCCCATTTATTGTGTCTAAGAGTTGTGTTTTGAATTCCCATTTTTTTTTCTTTTTGTAAAATGGAAACCACACCATGCAAAAATGCATGTGTTTATTTTGTCTAAAGGGCGTGCTTTGAATTCCCATCATTTTTTTTTTTTGATGAGAACCACACCATGCAAAGACTTATCCAACTTCTTTTTATTGGTTAACACAGAACGGTAAGAAATCCATGAAAACACACATGCATCCAAGAAAATAGAAGGGTACAAAGAATATTGAATCCCCTTGAAGTCACACCCTATTCAAACCTTTGAATCCTTTCCAATTCCAAAAACTACCAAAGTCATAAGTTCATTAAATTTTCATTAATGAAAAAGGGATTGCACGTTTCCAGAACAAGGAAAACCATAAAGTTTGTGGATGGGTGAATGTTGTGGACTCATTGCCTATCGCATGAAAAAGAACCATGTCCTAATCATCTGTAACAAAATTCAAAGCTAGAATCTAGACACCAACAATCAAATAACAAAATAGTACATACCACCATCAAGCAATGCATTACCACTGTGCCTAGCACTTATTGACAAAAGGTTAGAAAATCACATCAAAATAAAAGAAAATATAAAAAAAAAGTGTAAAATATCCAAGAAATAGCAAATGTACTAACAATGGTATAAAACAAAAATTAGAAAAGATTAATAACATGAAAACAATAAGATGTAAAACAAAGAATGTGTAAAATAAAAAAAATTTGTAAAACAAAAAGTTGAAAAATTGAGGAGTTGCTTATATGGTTAGCATGGATGGCCATCTCCCACATGACTAAGATGAAAGGAGGAGACCTGAAATATGGAGCATGGTTGTCCATTCAATGAGGTGTTTATTGTATTAGCTAACTTATGCTCATGGAAAGGTTTAATATGTTGGATGTTGACCAGCTATTTCTCATCTGGGCTCTCAGGTTTGTAGATCAACATGGCCCTAGAAGAAAAAGTTTTGTAAATGATGTAAGGTCCTTTTCACAACATTTGGAACCTAGTTTTTTGAGGTACGTGTGTGGGGTTCTAGTAGAGAACCTTATCTCCTGGTTGAAATTTGACTTTTCTGATTTTAAAATCATGATGCTTTTTGTTGTAGGTACTATGAAACTCGTTAGATGATAGGGCCACTAATTAGTTTTCATCTAGCAAGTTGAGATTTATTAGTCTTTCTTTTTGTGCTAGAATCAAGTCATGGTTGAGGTCATAGGCTATTGAAAGTGTGCGGAGCTCGAATTGAATAAGAAGCATTGATAATTTTTCATACACAATCTCATAGAGAGAATAGCCTATAAGAAGTTTCTATATTAAGTAGTAGGCCCAAAGGGCAGCATTGAGTTTTGTGCTCTAGTCTTTCCTATATTTGCTAATAGTTCTTGTTAGAATCCTTGTGATTTCCCTATCCGTAACCTCAGCTTGACCATTGGCTTGGGGGTGGTAGCATGTTGTGAGTTTATGTTCAACCCCCAAGCATTGCATGAGCTTCTGAAAAGTAATGCTTGTAAGGTGAATTCCATTATCAAAAATTAATGCATGTGGCACACCAAACCTATTTACAACATTTTGTTGTACAAATTGAGTAATAGTAGAAGATGTACAATCAATGATGGTTGCTGCTTCTATCCATTTTGTATAATAGTTAACAACAACTATGATGTATGCCTTTCCATTTGACATGGGCATGATGGGACCCATGAAATCAATGCCCCAGATTTCATAAGGTTCTAGTGGTTAAATCCATTATTGATGTCCCTCCATTTGAGCTATCATTCCACCATCTCGTTGGCATCATTCACAAGAGTAGATGTAATGGTGAGCATCCCTAAAGATTATTGGCCAATAGTACCCTACTATCAAAATTTTAATGGCCATGCATCTCCTAGGATAGTGTCCTCTACAATGACCTTCAGGAGCATCTTGGAGAACATGCAATTGATCAGCATCAGGGACACACCAATGAACTAGGCCATCCATGAAGTGTTTTACCTAGTGAAGAAACTATTATTGCTTCCAATGGTCCAACCCTTGTGGCATCTCTTGGGTGAGAATATAGGTGATAATGCCATCATACCACTTAGGCTCATTGGGCAATTGTTTAGTTATGACCTCAACAAAGAGAAGTTCATTAGGAAACATATCAGATAGTGAATTTTCTTCCTCTTTGTTGTCTCATTGCAACTTAGACAAGTGATCAAAAACCAAATTCTTAGTGCTCTTTCAATCTACCATCGTAAGGTCAAATTCCTGCAAGATCACCAACCACTATATGACTTGGGGACTTACCGTTGGCTTGTTCATTAGGAAGCGAATGCCACTATGGTCCATGTACACAAACACTTTGTATCTAAGCACATAATGCCTGAACTTCTCTAAAGAAAACACCACTACCATCAATTCCTTTTCTATGGTGGTGTAGTTTAGTTGTGCATTCACAATGCTTTGGCTAGCACAGTGGATGTAGTATGGATGTTTCTTGTCATCCATCTACATAAGCACAGCTCCCAAGGTGTAATTTGATGCATCCATTATGACATGAAATGGTTTGAACCAATAAGGTACTTGTAAGATTGGAGTTTCTATAAGTTTCTCTTTCAACTATTGGAAAGCTTTTTCACATTCTACAATCCAGACAAATGGAGCATCTTTCTTTGTTAGTTTCACCAACAGCTTTGCAATCTTAGAGAAATTCTCTATGAATCACCGATAGTAGCCAATATGTCCAAGGAATGATCAAACATCTCTGACAGTTTCTAGTTGGTAGGTTATTCCATAGATGACCCTTATTTTCTCAAGGTATACCTCAATTCCTACTTGTGATATTCTGTGCCCCAATACAATACCTTCCTAGATCATTAAGTGACTTTTTTGCCAATTAAGCCACAAGTTAGTTTCAACACATCATTTTAGCACCTGCTCAAGGTAGTCTAGGGCTTACTCAAATGTAGCTCCATAAGGGGAGAATTCATTTATGAAGACTTCCACACCACCACCAATTTACTGTTGAAAAATGCTTAGAACCAGGCTTTGGAATGTAGCATGAGCATTGCATAGACCAAATAGCATCTTGCGATATGCAACAGTCCCCTAAGGACTTGTGAATGTTGTCTTGGCCTAGTCCTCTGGTGCAATTTGAATTTGGTTATAGCCACTATAACCATCTAGAAAAATGTAGTAGCAATGCCCAGATATTGTGTCTAAAACCTAATCAACAAATGGCAACAAAAAATGATCCTTGAATGTTGCCATATTCAGTAGTCAAAAATCGATGCAGATCCACCATTTGCCACCTTTCTTTTGCACAATCATGAGTGGATTAACCCACTTACTATTCACAATGGGATAAATGAACCTCACCTTAAGGAGTTGTTTGATTTCCTCTTTGACGATCTGCTTCAACTTAGGGTTAAATCACCTCTATGGTTGTCTCTTTGGCTTCATAGCTGGATTAGTGTAGATGTGATGCTGGCATATTCTAGGATCAATCCCTGTAAGTTTAGGATATGACCAAGTAAAAGCTACTAACCATATTTTAACCACATTCAACAACATCTTTTTCTACTCTGGAGCAAGATTTGCATTAATTATGATCAGATTCCCATTTTAAAAAAACACATATTCCATGTCAGTTGGTCACATTTTTAGTTCAAGGGGCTCTTGTTTGAAATTTTTAAGAATTTCCAACTCTTCCTAATAGGTATCATCATTTGCATCATCAAAGAGTTGGTGATAAACTTACTCTAGTTCATCCATGCTTACAACATATGTGCATGTTAGGCTCTTAATCAGTTCCATGCAAAGTGTGTTGCTATTAGAATCAATGGTCAGCCATAGGGTGCCCTCCTATTTTGTGGCTACTATATACAAACACCTTTGAATTTATACTTCTGATGCACACTACTTGCATGCAGCGATAGATGCTTATTTCACAACCTAGAGTTTCTGCACACAATTGCACCCTGTATCACTATACACAATGCATGGAACTCTCTTCTTCTTGATCTTTCTAAGTGCATTTTCTTTGGATATTTCCAAGGAAAGATCTTTGATGTCCATTCTTTCATCAATGGTGCTAAGCCATGCCCTTTCCATGATGATTGGGAAATCTCCTTTGTAATTCTCCACTTTGATCACTAGGAAATCAATAAGATAAGACCACCCACAAATAGTGGTTACAATGTCTTCCACTAGTTCCAATGGAATAGTGATGGATGAGTCTACCAATTCTAATATGATATTACTCTTCTTTAAAGAAGGCGGGTTCCATGTAGTATACATCTCATGAGAGATTAGGTTAACACTAGAACCTAAATCAAGAAGAGCTTTGCATGGTTCACACCTAGCGATCTACAAATAAATCAAAGGACTTCTAGGATCTGCTAACTTCTTGGGAAGGTTTCCAACACAGATCCAATGAGATATGACATGAGTAAGCATAACAATATGGATCTTGGGTGGTGTTTGGTTTGAAGGGGGCTTGAAGGTATTTGAGACAAAAGAAGACAAAGGAATAGGGTTGTCAACCGCAAGTGTATTTGAGGGCTTAGGCGGACGGAATGGTTGGAAAAAAAGGTATTTGCTTTAATCAAGTATCCAAACCACTTGATTGATTAGCTAGTTGTAGGTTAATAGCCCTAGTAGCATTGCATTGTTACGGTTGAGCTGGTAGTTCACCCTACATAGATGGAATAGGTGGTAGCTATGTGTTTGGAGGAGGAAGATGTGTAGGAAGAGGAGGAGGATAAGGGTAAGAGGTGGTATCCCTTCTTGCATGTGGAGAATGAGTTTGATAATAATCAAAAGGGTGGTAATAAGATTGGAAAGTAGAAACATGACTGGAGGAGTCACGTGGAGACAAGGGTTGTTGAACATAATACCTATATGAATTAAGTTTTTTGTAGGGGTATTGCTACCTTGGTGGTGCCAGCGCCTATAACTATGGTTGCTACAACTATTGATACTACTCATATGGTTGTGGTGGAGTTCCATTGGGATAATATTGCTACTAGTGGTGGAACTACCTAAAATTACCTTGAGGATAAGATAATCTTCTAGATGTTTGCCTTTGTGTTAGCCGTGAATTCAAAGCATACACCCTAGAATCCTATAAATGTGACAGTATGGGGCAACATCCCTTAGGATGTACATACTAGTAGATGTCACACCCACCATCATCATCTGATTCACTTTCTGCAACTTCTTCTATTACAACAATCTTGCCCTTAACTTTTTGATAAGCATGTTCAACTTCCTTGCACCTCTTGCACTCACGATCACTACTTTGTTCTTTGGACTCTTCAACAATTTTTAGGACAGCTTGAAATCTGCTATTAGTGGAGTCCCATAACTAATCAACCTTAGCCATAATTTTGTATTGAAATTTTTGGAGTGGCAAGGTTTTCCTATTCACCAACTCATCAGATGCAAATTCTTCCTCACTGTCATAGAATCAAACCTCCCTCTTTCAGATGGAAACATCACAATTTTACTCTTCTACACTTTCTCTTTTTCTTAGTTTATCCTCCTCTTTAGCTACCTACTTGATTAGTCTTTGTATCTAATGGATGCTTAATTCTGATAGTTGCCCTTGGGCATAGATGCCAAAGGTTCTCCTCATTTCTAATTGAAGTCCATCTACAATGTGGCAAAGTTGATCTAGTTGAGAATAACCATGGCTAGGACATTTATTAAGGAATAGTATCGACCGATGGTAGTATCCAAGGATTCATGTGTTCCTTGTTTCCATCCTTGGATCTACCTTCTCAAGTTGGACACTCTAGAGTATGTTTGATATTTATTATTAAACAATTCAAGCATAGTACTCCATCATTTGATAGATTTTGGTTCTAAGGACTAGTACCAGTTCTCTACTTCTTTAATGAATGTCCTTGGCAACAACTTAAGTTTTTGCCACTCATTCTCTATGTTCTGTAAGGCACATGCATCTTGAAAAGCTTGGAGATGTTTTTGTAGATCAGAGTTATATCCCCCTTCAAACCAAGAAATATTATTCATGTCTAGCCTTTTGATCCAGCTATCCTTCACATGCCTTGTTGGAATTTGTACTGCCTCTGCGATATTAAGCATACTTCAAGTAGCAAGCAAAGGCTCATCGATGCCTTGATCATGATGCCTACAATGCCCTCTACTACCCTGTCGTTCATAGCAATGTGCCTCTATTGAATGTTCACGCCCTTGATCTTGCCTTTCTCAATGGTCATTTTAGTCATTTTGGTCCTGTCGATCATATTGGTCACCTCCATCACGATCTCGCCTCCTACGGTTGTGATCTAAGCCAAAAGAAGAAGATGATAATAATGATGAAGGTGAAGAGGAAGGAGGACTAGCACCATCACGGTGCCTACTACCACCTTCGGTGATCATGATCATGATCACAAACTTGCTTCTTGTCCACATCCTTACCTTAACTTGCCTCTTTGAATCCTTCTTTGTCATTGGATCCATTCTTACCAGAACCAGGATTGTGAATTGTGGACTACAAGTTTTGGTTTTGACCTCCATCACCGAAGTCAAAGAGAGGAATTTCACTGAATGGAAAACCCCTAGAGAAGGGTTCCCCACCATTGTTTTGGTACAACAGGAATGGGGAATCATTAAACCCTTTTCCTTTAACAAATTCATGACGTTGCTCTAACTAGCAATCCTGGAGATGTTGTGCCTCAATGGGACGGTAATCCCTAGCATCACTATCTTGCACAACATACTCAACATGATGTTCCTGAAGACCTAGATGGATAAGCATGTGGTGAAGCATTGCAGGAATAGATTGATTGGGTAGTAACACAATGTTTCCCTCCATGTCATGCCACCATAGTTGTTCATCCTGATGTAAGATGAAGGTGAAATTGGGTACATGCTCATTAGGATGAGCATATACCATTCAATATTGTTGAGGGATCAATTGATCAACTCCATTAGACTTGGGCAAAGAAGCACTCCTTTGAGAAGAAGGCATTTTCAATTAGATGATAAAAACGCAGTGTACTTTTGAATTTCTATTATAGTAATTGTAAAATATGATATGACTCTTAGGTTTGTTACAATGATTTTGAACGATTTCCACTAAATCCTAGATAGTGCACGAAACAACCAAAAGGTCCTTGGCAACAACACTAATGATGAGCAACAAAGTACCCCTATGACCAACCATACGTATCACTAAGGCATTCACATGCAATCCGGTCGAATTTCGTGGACCTATAGTTCTCTAGTGCACTAGTTCCTCTAGGAAGTAAAAGGTATTGAGAACGTTCGTTGTCTTCACAACTACATTTGTGAAGCTCAAGGATATGGTTTAAGTGTAATTAAGGTACATGATTTTTATCATTTTATGTTTTATAAGTTTAATCACCTACAACAATAATAAAAGGTAGAGGAATTCAGGATTTAATTTATCTATTACCTAGCTAGCCTAACACAAGTACCTGTCCCACTTTCCCAAACACATATAGCGTTGTTGGGTTACCAAGCACTATATGTATGCTTGAAGTGGTTGTGCTTGTGTTCATTAACAACTAGAAATTAATAGCTTAATTTAAATGCATTAAAGTGCATGAAAGTAAAATGCATTAAAGTAAGTGCATGAAAGTAAAATGCATTTAAAAAAACATTAATCTATTCTCGATGTTGCAAGGATTATCAAAAGAGTTTGTTTTTATTCCCATCACACTGTTGTGCTCAGGTACATCAGTGTTCAAACAAAGATCCGTACACACTTAGACTCCTATTACAGACACTCAAAAAATATTCTAACTCTAAAGAAAGTAAACTACAAGAGCTTTGCTACTTTGACTGAAAAACTAATGTCAAATCGTGAGCCCAAGTGCTATATTTATAGGTAGGTGTATACCCTGCAACATCGGATATCCGACATTGCATCTTGGCCTCGACATCAAATACCCGACGTCAAGGCAGATGAAAATGTGATTCATCACTAGGTTATGGTTTCAATTTCAATAAGTAATGTTGAGTTATATTGCCAACTAGGTAGCATGCGGAATAAAAAGTATTCGGTAACCTTATTCATGAATTTTAATCCAAATCAAAGCCAATATTGGCAATTGCTAAATTTGAGGAATAATAACGAATAACATAATAATAATTATTCTTTTGTAAATTTTAGGGCTAGCCCTCTAACAAAGTAGTACTATAAAAATCAAATTAATGGCCTCACTGCATTACAGTGATTACATATTCCTAAAGGGTCTTTTGCACATGTTGCACATCCATAGGCGACATTTATTCTTTTAATAAAATTTATAATTGACTATTATTAGAATTACAAAGCCAAGTCTCTTACCACTAAGCTAAAAGTTAACTGTTATATGTTAGCTATTTGTTAGGTTTTAGTTATTATATTTTAACACTCAGAAATAATTACCGAAGTTTTAAATTTATTCCCTAATTATTTCCAGATCAGGAATCACTAGACGAGTTGGCGATAAAGAGAAACGGAATCAATAATTATGCTCGTCTCCGCCAAAACGTAAGAGCAGACAGAAATAGCAATTTGGTATGTATAAAAGCACCTGGAAACACTGTCCACTATTTGCGATCGACTGGACTGATCGGACAAAGTAAATAGCATTTCGGACAGTCAAAGAAGACAAAGGGCGGGCTTCGTTTTTATAGCAAAAGGTTCAGCAGATTTGGGATTCTGTTACAGGAGGAGGCGTGATTCTTGCAGAGACAACTGAGTAGATGAGCTCAACATCCATGTTTTTGAACTATACTTGCACAGAAGCTTAGCATTCCCGCACCAATGGCCGTTTTCCGGCCTCAAACCGCGCCCTTTTCTCTGGCCATGTGCTTACCCAATATCTTGATTCAATTAGAGTTGTGGGTAATTGCATCAAGAAATTGGGTCACAACTTCTGACCCATTTAATGGAAACCGCAGCCTCTGCAGTTTGGTTGATTTTCTGCAACTGCAACAATGGCACTGTGTAATTTATTAAGCAGGAAGTCTGCTTTTGCCTTGGGCTTGGCTACCCTGTTTCATCTGGCCATCACTGCAGGTTAAATCAAAACTGTTGTGTTAAATATTTGTTTTGAATTTTTTGGGACTAGAAGAAATTGAGAATGCAGATGAATTTTTCATTGTTTTGTCTGACTTTTTTGTTCAGTTGCATATGATCCTCTGGATCCCACTGGCAATATCACCATCACTTGGGATGTCACATCGTGGACTCAAGACGGTTATGTTGTAAGTGCTGAAAAATTGTTTTCATTATTTTTTAGCGTTTAGGCCAATGTTGGTTTGGAAATTTTTAACTGAAAATGCATTTTCTTTTTTGGCACATCCTCAAGGGAAAAGCTAGAATTTCAGAGTTTAATTTTTGAAGAGTGAAAAATTGAAGAGGAAATTTCTGAACTCAATTTGAAGACCATTTAATGTAGCAGGCTTACAGATTTTGCATATACCATCAGATTAGTCATACATGAAACATCCTGCGACAGTAGCATCTTTAAAAGCTTTAGAGACAATAAACTTCCCACATCCAGCCAGAACACACACAATTTGTAAAACCAAAACAACTGAAACCTATTTCCTTCCAGCAGATTGAAAGGATACTCTTAACAGACAAAAAAAAAAGGAAAAAGAATTAGGATGTTCAATTCTAGAAAAAAAAAGGCGTTTTTTTCCTTTATATATAATGTTCAATTCTAGATAAGATCTTAGGATAAAAAAATAGATAATACTTTATACCATCCACAGCTTCCATATTATTTCGTTTTTTCTAGAACTAAAAGAGTTTAATCTTAAAGAGGCTAGGATGACGATGGAAGGAGGAACATAAAGCCAACCTGAATTACTGGTAAATGGATGGTACACTTTATTATTTCTTCCCCCTTAATTTTCGCTAAAAAAAATGCAGTTATATATTTCATTGATATCATGTCCTTCTGATTGAATTAAGTACCACTTACTTTTTGATGCCTCTTATTCCTTTCCTAGCTTAACAACAACATTAGCAGGATAAAATCAAATTCACTGAATTTCCATAGCTATTTCTTTGAATGTAGGCCACTGTGACACTGTTCAATTATCAAATGTATAGGCACATCCCAACCCCAGGATGGAAGCTGGGTTGGACTTGGGCAAAGAAAGAGGTGATATGGTCTGCAATTGGGTCACAGGCAGTTGAGCAAGGTGACTGTTCCAAATTCACATCCAACATTCCTCATTGCTGTCTCAAGAGTCCTCTCATAATTGATATGTTGCCTGGAGTTCCATACAACCAGCAGGTAGCAAATTGCTGCAAAGGGGGAGTTCTCAATGCATATGCCATTGACAAGGGCAAGGCCATGTCTTCATTCCAGATCAGTGTTGGCAATGCAGGGAATACCAATAAAACTGTTAAGATGCCCAAACACTTTGCCCTCTATGGACCTGGACCTGGTTATACTTGTAGTCCTGCCCAGAAAGCTACTCCCTCAACATTTTTAACTGTGGACGGGCGGCGTAAGACTCAAGCTTTAAGTGAGTAACCCAACACTTATGTTTTTCTTAATAATCATACGGAGCCTCAATGCTCATCTCACCAGGGGCGTTTAGAGGGTCAGTGGATGAATAAGAAGTGTGTATATTGCAGTTAATTTTCCTGTTTTATCAGGCTATACATTTTTTCTTTATTCATCTCAATTTACTTCTTAATGATTTTCCTCATTTATATTTTAAAAGTGTTCATTGATTTGTTTTCTTTTTAACAGTGACCTGGAAGGTGGTTTGCTTGTATTCTCAATTTCTTGCTTCCAGCACTCCACAGTGTTGTGTTTCGTTGTCCACTTTCTACAATCAAACTATTGTCCCGTGTCCAGCATGTTCTTGTGGCTGCATGGACAATAACACCTGCATAAAGTATGCCATTATCCATCCTTTTTTTCGTTTGTTTGTTTCATTACAGATATTTGTTTATTTAGAAAAAGTGACAGCTATATCAACCATGTTAAACTATGTATAACAGAAACCGTTTGTTTCAAAAATATTTTGATGCTTCAGTGAATTAATTGATAGTTTCGCATATTTGACAAATTGTTTACAGGGATAATACATCGAAGCTATTGCAACCTGTTTCCATGGGTCTAGCGCCACAAAGGCCTCTCATAAAATGCACACCGCACATGTGCCCTGTTAGAATACATTGGCATATCATGCTCAACTATAAACTGTATTGGAGAATAAAGGTCACTCTCACAAATTTCAACTTTGCTCAGAATTTCTCAGATTGGAATCTTGTGGCTCAGCATCCCAGTTTAAATCAAATTATTACTTCTTTCAGCTTCAACTATTCTACGTTAGATTCCTATGGAAATTTAAGTAAGTTTTCTAATATGATTTTATTTTCCTTCAATGGATTATGAATCATGAATCGTAACCATAACTAATCAGCTTCTAAATGAAGTGGAAAAAATATCTTATTTTTTTCTTTAATGCAGACGATAGTGCTATATTCTGGGGACTCAAATACTACAATGACATACTAATGCAATCTGGAGAATATGGAGTTGTCCAGTCTCAACTTCTCATGAGGAAAGATTTGAGGACATTTACTTTGAAACAAGGCTGGGGATTTCCCACTAGAGTATACTTCAATGGTGATCCTTGTGTCATGCCTGCCCCAGACACATATCCTTCCCTACCAAATGCTGTACCTGCTCTAAAAATTAGCAATCTTTTCAATTTTGTTCGTACTGTTCTTACGACTGCTTTGTTGTGGATATTCCTTTGAGATATTTATCACATACAACATACTTTAAAGCCAGCTTGCCTCAATATTCCTGGGTTAATTTCTTAATACATTCTAGTTTCACACCTTTAAATCTCCAACAAACTTACATAGGGAAAAATATGTAAATACCATATCTCCATTGGAAAGCATCTTCTTTGTAAAGCATTTGAAGCATATAATAAACTTATTTGGCCAGTAATTCTTTTATTCGACATCAAATTTACAATTCTTGCATTTTGGTTGGATTCTTCTGGCTATTTAAAAAATTCTGAATAAAAAAAAGTTTTAAGAAAAAAGGCTCAATAGTTTTGGGGATGCCTTTTCAGGTTTTCATCCTTATAACCAATCCTAAATAACTTTTCCTTTGGTGTTGGAAAAGGATCAGGTCTTACCGATGTTTAGAAGCACCCCATGGTTTTTTAATTCTTACTAAATGATTTCTTGGAAAGAAAAGGAGAAAACTCTCTCTAAAGACAAAAGAACACACCCATCAAAACTAATGAACAAATAACAACAAAAGTAGAAAACTTTCTATCTTGAGCCCCAAAACAAAAAGAAATTAATACTTTAGAAAATAAATTAGTTGTTCAGCTTTCATGGGGAGCTTTTCTACTTAAAGATGTACTAAAAAGCAATATCTTTAAGAATTTGATATTTAACTTCTAAAGAAAGCTTATAGATTTAAGAACTAACAAATACAACATCCAAAGATTTAGGTAGCCAAATAAGCCCTAAAGGATATAGCATCGAATAAATAGCATATCATTAAAAATTATTGTAAAAATATCAATAAACTTCTTAACCATATTGTTGGGATAATTGGTAAGGATTTTAGTAGTCTGCACCAATGCCTAATTTTAAAATTAATATTCTTATTTCATTTCTCTCTTATAAATCACTTGAATATGTTTTTCAATACTTGATAATTTTTTTAAAGTATATGATTTACCAAGATTAGATATTTTAATTGGTACCTTAGTCATTAAATCAATAAGCACTCACAATTTAATATAATAGATGAGAATTCTTTTACACTTATTAGAACTCTTTGAAAATTGGCTGTAACCAAAGCCCCCCAAAAGAGCCTTGGATGATTTCTACAAGAAGATAGTAACAAAGAAATGAGAAATTTTATCTACAAATTGGCAAATAGACCATAAATAAGAGATGTAAAGAATGTCAAATGCATCATGTTAATAAAAGATAATGAGATTATGTCAAATGCATCATGTTAATTAAAGATAATGAGATTTTGGATGGGTGAAAATTTATTTTTAGAAATTAGTAAATAAAAGTTTTTCAAGAGGACATTCAAGAACTAAATTTTGATATGGTTAAAAAAGTTTTCTTCTTTGAGGTGAAGACATTGTTATTTAAGATGTAAAATGAAAAATGGCAAATGGCAAAGCTATGGGACCATATACCATCCCTATAGAAGCTTGAAAGCAAGTAGGAGATACATGAGTTTGATGATGCAATTATTTAATAAAATTTCAAAGGATGAAGAATGCCTAAAAGCCGAAGAACAAGCATTATTGTTGTTTTTCATTGTTCCCATCTACAAACATAAAGAAGTTCAAAATTATGCAAACTATTAAAGGATCAAGCTTATGAGCCATACTAGGAAGTTTTGAAAAACAATCATAGCACATCTCAATAAACCAATTTGAATTTACTAAGGAGATCTACTATAGAGCCGTTTTTTTAAAAAAGAAAAAATCCAATTAATGAAAAAAACATGTGCCTAGATATTATTTAGTAGAGGCTTTTTTTGTTCTTTTTTAATATAATTAATGAAAAGAACCTAAGTTAAGACATCCCAGTAAATATATTAAAATGATTTAAGACATGCATAAAGACCTAATACTAGCCAACCCTATTTTGTTGGGATGAAGGTAAGATGACTACGATGATCAAGAACTTGCTACTATAATTAGATGAGCTTGTAGAATCTGATTTTCTAGTAACAACTCTTCTTCATTGGCTATTCTTATAGATGGATTAATCAAGTAATTACATCAATAAGTATGCTATTTGCGAATGATATCACATTGGTGGATACATTTCAAACAAATATAGTTTGTAAAAACATACTTAAGAATGAAAACTGCTATTATAATTAGATGAGCTTGTAGAATCTGATTTTCTAGTAACAACTCTTCTTCATTGGCTATTCTTATAGATGGATTAATCAAGTAATTACATCAGTAAGTATGCTATTTGCAAATGATATCACATTGGTGGATACATTTCAAACAAATATAGTTTGTAAAAACATACTTAAGAATGAAAACTGCTACTATAATTAGATGAGCTTGTAGAATCTGATTTTCTAGTAACAACTCTTCTTCCCTGGCTATTCTTATAGATGGATTAATCAAGCAATTACATCAGTAAGTATGCTATTTGCAAATGATATCGCATTGGTGGATACATTTCAAACAAATATAGTTTGTAAAAACATACTTAGGAATGAAAAGGCTTAAAAATTAGTAAAAAAAATATATGTAAATTTAGTAAAAGTAAAACAATGCTCAAATAAAAATAATCTTTTAAGATTAAAAGAAAAGTCCCTCACAAATTATGCTAGTGATAAGAAATAGATAAAGTTGTAAGAAATAGACTAAAACACAATGATCAAAATAAAATTTATGAAATTTCACAAGAGAATATTCAAACATGCTATTTTATATGGTTATGAATGTTGAACCATAAAGAAAGGACATGAACAAATCATTGTGCTAAAATCGCAAACACTTTGATAGATACAGAACATTACAAAAAGCAATTTCCAAGAAGACTTGAAGTGACTTTGAATTCAAATAAACTGAATGTCATTAGAAAGAGATAGTTTCATACCATCTAAATAATAAACATATGAAAAAAAGATTGCCATATCACAATTTAACTAAATGATATTGGAGATGGTTTGATGCTATCCAAATAATAAACCTATGAGGAAGGAGTGTCACATTTCAAGTTAAAAGAGGCAAGTCATTGAAAAAACCAAAAAAAAAAAAACATGAAAAAAAAATTCCAATAGAAATGCTATTCATGCCATGCACCTACAATATTGTAATGAAGTCCCAGTTCGTTAAAAAAACAAGAATGGTCAAATACCAGATTATGTTCCAGAGCACATATCTTATGAAAATTTTGTTTAATTTATGTGAAAGATACTTTTAACATTGTGCTACATGAAAGATACCTTAACATTGGTGCACAAGAAAACATTATTTTCATTCTTATGGAATAAATATTGAAATTGAAACTTCATTTCAAAGACCCATAAGATTTATTCAACAGATATTATATCTTCATGAGCCAAAACAATATGTTAGCCCATAATGCAAGATAACATTAACACATATCTTATTAAAGAAATCTCAGAAATAAGCACCAATATATGTTAAAGAAACAAAAAGGAAGCATCTTTAGATGGTTTGGTTATGTACGCCATAGACCGAACTATCCAACATCATAGACCTAGGCCTATGGTGTAGTAGTACGGTAGCACCCTACCACAGCAAGTAACGAAGAAGATCCAGACAAAAGTACCAGAGAATACCGGTAAAAAGACCTGAAGAACATAGACTATAACAAATATACCGTACCTTATAAAGCCAATGTTCGGTTAACAAACAGCCAAGCATAACAATGAACAGGACGCCCTATAGAAGACCATAATTTGCATGCTCGAGAATCACATCCAAGCGAGTAAGCCAAAAACATCCCTAGAAACTTCTGAACAACAAAACTAACAAAATATGGCAACTGACAGAATATCATTGTTTGAAATTTTGAACTCCACGAAATACCAAACAAATTTTACACGTTGCCAAGCTCAGACAAAGCCAACCTCCCATTTTAATGAAGAAGAAAAACCAAAACATCATGTGAAAATTATCAGAACGAACTATTGTACCATACATGCAAAAACATAGAGTGATAGTCTTGAAAAAAAAATTTGAACTTGTCCAAATGTTTGAACAAAAATTCTCTTAAAACCTAATTTATCTTTTTCGAATGCGTTAGAAGGCATTCTAGCATGTTTACCAAAAGCAGAGAACAATGTATCCATAACAAATGTTTGCATTGTAGAAAGGTTTGCTAATCTTCACGCCGGCAAGGAAGCAACATTATGCAAATAAATTCCACAAAATAAGAAACTTGCATTTTCTTTGCAATACCAACATCAGTCACAAGTGTTTTCTAATTAATGCTCCTCATCATCAAATCAACGACGAAAACCACCACCCATGAATAGACGGTCAGAAGGGCAATCTGCAGCAATGTGTCCACGACCCCCGCACATTCGACAAATGATTATGTTAGCACAGTCCCTGCTTCTGTGACCAGGCTCTTTGCAGTTAAAACAGAAGAGTTCAGGATATCCTCCATAAGGCTCAAGTGGCCTAGGTGGGCTCCGGGCTCTAGGGCATTCACGAACCATATGCCCAGGCTCACCACATCCATTGCAAACAGGACTATTCACACAATCTCGGGCCAAGTGACCTGTTTGTCGACAATTATTGCAAGCTTTTTCATTAGGACAGTCTGCCATTACATGCCCTGGCAAGTAACATTTCCTGCATAAGGCAGACTTTGGAAGCCCTAACTCATGAGCAGAACATTCCTTTGCCATATGCCCAATTTTCCCACACATGTTACAAACAGGTTCATTACGGCAATCTGCAGCCACATGCCCAGGTTTCTTGCAATTCCTGCATAACTGCTCTTTTGGACACTCTGATGCAATATGCCTGCAATGGAAAACCAAAGAGGATTCAGCTAAAGAATAATACATGCATTGCAGTAAACATAAAGGATTCAGCTAAAGAATAATACATGCATTGCAGTAAACATAAAGAAATTAATGCTAAATGCATGGAATCAAAAAGGGTAATTCCAGAGTTACCCAGAGACCCCGCAGTTGTTGCACACTGAAGCATTCGGACAATCTCGAGCATAATGGCCAGTGCGTTTGCAGTTATTGCAGAGCTCAACTGGTCTGAGGCAATTTTTTTTCAAAAAAAAAAAAAAAAAAGGCACTTAGACATTGAACATTTAATGAAACCAACAAAGCTAAAAAAACAACTTATATACCCTTCAACATACTATGATGGTATTTCACGTTTTCGTGAACTGTTGCCTGTTTAGTTGAATTATTCATGTAAGTATTGTTTTAATTAATGAACTCTCTTTGGACTTAGACAGCCCCACTACCCAACAAGCCACTGTGAAATTAAACTTTAAAAATTAGAATGCATTTAGATCGTGTTCCAAATCTACAACAATTCAGCACAGCCTTACAAAAGACAGGCAACACGATAACATTCACATTCACAGCACAGCAGGTTGAGACAGTTGTTGGCTAAGCTTTTCTTATAAGTCTCAAACTGAAATTTCTGATACAAATCAGTCGCTCCTTTCAGAATATATAATTCTTACAAAACATTATGATGAATAGTCTTGAATTCCAGAGCCAACTTTCTAGCCATCCCTTATTTAATCCCTTCAAAACTTAAAAAAACCATTTAAAGTGGTAACTAACATGAATTATGACATATTTGTTAAAATAATTCACTAAATTACACAATCTCCAATAATAGCCATATTAACACTCAACAAACCACGTGGTAACCGGAATCTTCAGCCTTGACAAAACAGGGATCCAATAAAGATCCATGCACCACCAAGAAATCAAAACCATTAGTGGAATGAGCTTTTCCCTTTAATGAAAAAACACCGTCCAATGTACTTTTTCATTAACTTTATTTAATCTTAAACAATTATAATTGCCCAGCTTCCGCAACTAAATCGCCAATATTTTTTAATTTCCCGTTTATTCATTGCTGTGATTGTCTATGCACTTCCATGACTCAAACAACAAAGAAACAGCAGATTTGTCACCTACTCCTCCTATTTTCAAATTCCTGAAATACACACAATTGCTTCTTCTTAATCCAAGCTTTCGGAAGTTGAATTATCACCTGGAAACCCTGGGGCCATATCCGCTTCTATCATAAGGAAATGGCCTATAAGGCACACCGCGTCGAAATGTACGCCTCTCTGCCAACCCACTCTCATAGCGTCTTGTGTATCCACCATCATAATTCATCTTTCCGCTTACCTGTGCTCAAAGGTCACTGCCACAAAACCAAGCTTTCAGAAACATTTTAATAAAGACTTTGCCAATAAGCACCCCAAACCTACTCCAATGTCTTTGCTATATGACCCAGCTGGTCTTAAGGACCATTATCAGTTCAATCACCAGTTTTCATAAAAAAATCCTCAACCTCTTCTTACCCTCTGCAAGAGAAGTTTAATGCTAGTATGTATTGCACTCCCTGGAAACAACTTCAAGAACTTGGCTTATTTATAAAAGCCTCCACAATATTTATGAACCTTAGCTTCCGGACACAATATACCCTCTTCCTTGAAAACTCCTCAACAACTTTGTTCTGGAAATTTCAAGAGTAATAATCAAGCCCTGCACCTTCAGCTTTCGGCACACCCAAAGTAATCAAATTTAAACTCCACCTCAGTACTACAAGAGTTGGATTATAGACCCAACACTAAAAATACTGATAATCTCCCTGCACCAAACCACAAAATAAATTGAATCAAGGCCACATTAAGCTTTATAATTCTCCTTGGGATTCCCCTGTAACAGGATTCAAACTTCCAAAACTCTAGATTTCCATCTCCCAAATTAAGTGATCACAAAATAATGTTAGCACTGAATAGCACATTTATCTAAAAAATAACGAGTTTGTGCATCTGTTACCCGCTGAAATCAAAACTGGCGTACAATCTTATATTGGAAAAGAAAGGAGAAAATTTATACATAATCACATTATTAAATATCATGGTGTAGCCACGACACGATCAACAAGGTGTCTCGATCACACAGGGTTGTTGTTTAATAAATATGCATCAATGAATACTAAACATCGCGTATTTCCAGATTAAAAAATGCAATCGCTATTATATCCTAATTAAATGAGTCTTGCAGAATTAATATTGAACGTGCAACAACGAAGCAGTACTAAGTTTCTGTTATCACAAATATAAAACAGAAAAACCACCGTAATTATTTGGGAAATAATTGTTGATTTGGCATAAGCCTTTGTTTAGAACACAGCAAAAGAAGAATACCATGACATATTAAACAGAGGAAATATTAAGGACCAATGGCCGCAAAAAATTTAACCAATAGTTGCAACTGATCCGTATGCAGGGACACGAAATCTTTCAAAAACTTATTCCACACCTAGAGCGTAATATTTGACCAGAAAACATCCATCATAAAAATCAAATGGAGTTTATGGCAACGCATTCGGCGATCAAAACTTTGAACAAACTGCAAAATCATCATCTCGCCAACAAATAAAATCATACGAGTACCAATCTCAGAATTGCGTATCATTGCATGCATTAACAAAGGAGAAAAAAGCCCCGAGTCAGAGCAAAACCCTAGATCTAACTAAAAACTGCAAAGAATTTCAACATGCAGCAAATAATGCATCTGGTTACCATAATCAAGATCACCTGCAAAAGCGCTAAGTAAGGAACTGGTCGGCCCTATGGTTAGTTGGACTTCAGAAGAGGTTCTGAGATGGCGTTTGCAAAACAAAACCAGCAGTAGTGCAATTACCTAAGCGTAAGCGGGTGATTCATAGAATTTTAGGGCGTTTCAAATAATAGGAAGTGCTAACGCATTATTCTGCATTTTGGGTTGGATAACGAAAAATGAATGGTCAACGGTTTAATGCGAAGTTTCTACGTTTGTGGAGGCGGGAGTAGCCATGAGACCACATACTAACCTTACAATTTTAATCTTGCGTAGCCTTGTAAGTTAATTCTCAAAAGCATTATAAGTACATTAGATATATAGCTTTGGTTAAAATTTTTGATTTGGAGGCTCTAATTTAAAGGTTTAATCTAATAAATAATCCTTCGCCTTCTCTCTCCCTTTCAAATTATAGAGGAAGATAACAATGTAATAAATGTGATTCAAACTGAACCCATAGAAACATAGTTGATCTTACATCACAATATATGTTTATTCAAATTTTGGGTTACCTACCTTGTAGTTAAAGTTTTGATTAGCAGTTAAATGATGAGATGCAAAAGTATGCCATTCAAGTTATTCAAGCTAAGTATTATTATTATTATTATTTGTTGCTTATTAAGCTAGGCAATCCTTCAATGATATAAGCATATATAGGGTCCTACATATAGGGTCTTTCATACATAAGCATGTAATGTTGATCATTCGTAAGTGGAGTCCTAATTTTGATATCCAATCTAAAGAATATTCTAAAGTTCCATGTTTTGTTAAGCTATTTAATCTTCCATTGATTTTTCAAAGTTATGAGCAAGAAATCATTAGTCTTCTTGATCCCATTGAGTATATGGAACCTATTTCTATACCATATGATTCTCATAGACTTTTTTTTTTTTGCTGAAATCAATCTTTTTAACTATAAAAAGACTTACATTCAACTTATTACATTAATCTTCTTATCTCTTATCAATTTTGTTATAAGGACATTTGTTTAATGTTTTTCCTTTTCTACTTAAGAAAAAAAATGTCTAGAAAAATGAAAAATATGGTGAAGCTAAGGATAGGGGAAAAAATATGAAGCTAAATTGATAAATTACCAAAATAATTTAATAATAAGAGTGATCAAATGACAATAAAGAAACAAAAAAAGACAAAAGCTACTATGAATAGTTTTACTCTTTTACAAAAAGTATTGATCAATCCAAATTGATAGTGCATAAGAAAATTTTTTCCTTATGTTAGAAGATTATTGTCTACCCACAAATAAAATCTTCTCTTAACAAGTAGGGTTTAGAAGATGCTAGAGAGACTCAACATAAGGTCAATCATGATAGACATTATGTGCCAACATTTACTTTTGTACCTTTCTCTCCTACAAAAGTTTGCATACATAGACTTCGTTTGGTATTTAAGTTTAAGCACACATATTGAAAATGATGAAAATGTTGTTAGGACTAGGACCATCCTTCCTAAAATTAAATTTTCTCTCTAGTTTTTTTAAGCATCTATTATAAGACTATTCATCTAATTAACCATCCTAAAATTGGAAAGTTATTTCTTTTTATGCTATTTTTGGGGCTTTATACTTAGTGATTAAGCATATGATGTTCTCTAAATTTTTTTGCTTATTGCTAATATTTTTTGGGATCTAACAACCTCTAGGATCTAATGTTTCTCCAATAAATTTGACTTCTTTATAATTCCCCTTTAGGGATTATAAATTATTTCCAACTTCTTCAATTGATGTAGACATTTATGCTTTTTGTATTGATGCAAATATTTCCATTAATTCATAAAAAGAAGATTTAAAAGCTAGAAAGAAAAACTTGTGACAATTTCTTCTAATGATGTTGATGCAACTAAGACACCTGATTTTGTTCTTCTTGATGATATATATGAATCACTGGTTGATGATCTTACATCATGGTATGTGTTTATTTAAATTTTGGGTTACTTGCCTCATAATTAAAGTTTCACTTCATAGTAAAATAATGTGATACAAGTCCTTCATGCTAAGTATTACTCTCATTCTTTTTCTACTTGTTAAGCTAGGTAATACTTTAATGGAGCAACATACCTTGTATATAGGGTTATTTATACATAAGCATGCAGTGTTGATCATTTGTAAGTAGTTTCCTAATTTTGATGTTTATTCGGAAGAATATTCTAAAAATCCATATTTTGTTGATCTATTTAATTTTCCATTGATTTTTTAGAGAGATGAGTAGGAAATTGTTAGTCGTCTTAATCACATTAAGCATATGGAATCTATTTCTACATCCTTTGGTTATTGTAAAACTTTCTATATTGAAATTAATTGTCTTAACTGTAAAAAAGAATTAGTATTACAAGTAGGAAGAAAAAGTATATTTAACTAATTACATATTATAATCTTCCTAATTATTGCAACTTTTGTTATCATGACGGACATTCATTTAATGTTCATCCTTTTCTACTCAAGAAAAAAGATGTCAAAGAAAAGAAAAAATGTATTAAAGTTGATGATAAAAAATAATTTGAAATTAAAGATATGAAAAATCAAGTTAATTTCAAGGATAAGAATAATCAAATGACAATAAAGAAATCAAAGAATATAGAAGCTTATGTGAATGTGTTTACTTGTAGTATAAGAAGTATTGATTAGTGATGAGTGGCGAGGTACCCCTACACTCAACCATAAGAAACAAGTGTAGCACACGCGATCTAGTCGAACTCCGCAGACTAAGTGGCTACACACCCCATGGAACACTTAGGGTTAATCGTTCGTTGTCTTCCTGGACTTACTTGTAGTTGTCACGGTGTATGGTTAAGTAAGTCTGAGGTATATGATTTTTATATGTTTTTTATGTTTTTCTCCTATGCTATTGAGGTGAAGGGTTGAGAAACTAACTAACTATAACTAATGACTAAGTCTAAACTACCTAGCGTCAGCATCCGTTCCCACTTACCGTACACACCTTGAATCGATGCAACCGTGGCTACCAAACGCTAATCGTCATTGGGATTACCACGCGTAACGCACGTGCTCGAAGTGGTCATATTGAGGCACTTAACTAGGAGGAAAGGGTTGAGGAAGCTAATCTAGCCTAAGTGCGATGAGTAGCCAATTCCTTGACTAACCGTACACATCTTGGTGCATGACTACCACTGGGATTACTAAGCGCAGATCCTGGAAACACCACTAGGTTAGCAAGTAGTCACACTAGATGCTTGTAATCAAGTCGTACTCATACCGCGTTGCGATAAGCATCCGTTCCTTGACTATCCGTACACACCCTTAGATGCTCGTAATCAAGTTGTACTCATGAGCATCCGTTCCTTGACTATCTGTACACATTCTTAGATGCTCATAATCAAGTCGTACTCATGAGTATCTGTTCCTTGACTATCCATACACATCCTTAGATGCTCGTAATCAAGTCGTACTCATTTCGCATTACTAGGAAAGCAATAAATAACATTAAATAAAATCCTATTCCATACGCTGCAAGGTTTATCCAAGAAGCTCGTCTTTATTTCCGTACACAACTTGTGTTCAGGTACAATGTTGCTCGAAAAAAGATCCGTTCACTTTAGGACTCCTACTGTGGGCACATGAAAAATATTCTATCTCTGGAGTGATCAAACTACCAAAGTTTCCCTACTTCTAGCCCAAGATGGGGAAACAAGGGAGAGCCACCTCTTATTTATAGATATGGTGACGGACCGCGATATCACGTACGCTATATCGCAGGGGACGATGCGATATCGCGGCTCATGCGAAACGCGTCTCATCATACCCCCATGACTGAATGAAAACTCGTCCTCGAGTTTCTTACAATAATATCGGAAAGGTATGGAATTATTGAGGGGAATTGAACTAATGGGATGACATGTGAACGAATCATCATTACAAGACTTGACAAAAATGGTGTTCATGACAACAAGGGTGAACACCTTATTACATTGACATCAAGCCTTATTTGGTATCTTGAGAAAGAGAGAGAGAAAGAAGTGTTGCTGCTGCCAACGCCAAGATTGTGCCTTTTGTTGTCCATCGGTAAGCACGCTATCCATCTTGCTCCTTGCATACCTGCTTCTAGCACTACTCCATTCCAAATGTTTTCTGCAGATCCAATTCGTTGTTATATGATCGCCATTTGCACACACAACACAATCTTATATTAGCAAGGGTAAATGAATCATCATGTACTTAATACCTTGCTTCAGTGTAAGTCCATTGGCTAGGTTGTGATATGGCTGATTGCGGATCTGGAGATGTAATATTGATGACTACTGAAGATGTAGGGGTTAGGAAAGAATTGAAAAAAATTTAGGGCTAAGAGAAAATCGAAAGAATCAGGCCCCGTACCCCCATGACTAATCGCGAACCTCCTGTAGCATTAGAATGGAGAAAGAAAAGGAGTAAGAAAGATAGATAAAAAGAGACAACTATAGCATCGATGAAATGGATGTCAAGATGGAAATGAACAAAACAAAATAAAATTAATTTCAAGAATGTTAGGGAAAAGAAGTTAACTGGTGCACCAAAGAGGAATGTCAGTGGGTCCTCCCCAAAGCAAGCTCATGCCCTTAATGCCCTGACAAACTCACATTTGAAGAGTCCGTAGGCTCTGGGAATGTTATTTGGAATAAGAGTTAAAGTCTTAACCACAAGAATTTACCAAAAAGAAAATAATGCATCAACCAAAATATATACACTAATGATACAACTGGTAATGAGGTGAAGAATGGAGAGAAGGATGGAGAGAAGAGAATGGAGTGGAATCCCAAGGACAAGGTGGTGTACAGCCCCTTGTGTGTTGCATGATTAATGTGAGTTGGTAAGTCTCATTCCAATTCTGGCCTCAAACCAACCACTTCTAGTGACTTTGCATCAATGCATTTGGCCAATCCATCCTCTTAGAGTAACAAGAATGCACCTCCAAAGAGCCACCACTATTCCGACGAAACAAAGGAGAGAATGGGAAGTGAGAAGGGCCTTAGTTAGAGGGAACACTTTTGGTTCCATAACTAGTGCTTGTAGCCCAAGTTTATTTCATCTAAGGGGTGTGCTTTGAATTCTCACTTTTTTTTTTTGATTTTCTGTTTTGTGTTTTTATGCGTGAGAATCACACCATGCAAAGACTTTGTTATTTTTATTGCTTAGCTTCTCGATGAGTGGGTAACATCAGAACGATAAGAAAACTCAAGAAGAAAACATCCAAGCACCCAAGAAAATGGCCAACACAAAAGCATCAGGTTCCCTTGAAGTCACACCCTTTTCAAACCTTAAGTCCTTCCTTAGTTTGAGAGATGCCCAGTCACCAATTCGTTAAAGTTCTTATTATGAAGGGGACTGTACATTTTCAAGCTGAGAGAGACCATAGAAATTGGTGGATGGATTGATGAAGTGATCTCATTGCTTGCCATATCAAAAGAAACATACCTTAGTATCAACATTGTGACTTAAAGGTAAAAACCAAACATTATCAATCAACAAGAAAATAGTTCATACCATCATGAAGAACACTTATTATGGGACAAACTTACAGGGTGGATCACACACACACACACACACACACACACACACACAAAATGGAAAAAGTGTATAAACGATGTTGTAAAACAAAAACCAGAAAAGTTAAAGGAATTTGTAAAATAAAAACATGTAAGACAAAAATGTGTAAAACAAAAATGTGTAAAACAAAAACTTAAAAGAACTGAGGGCCCCATATGGTTAGCATAGGTGGCCATCTCCCCCATGACTGAGTGGAAAGGAAGAGATCCAAAATAATGAGCGCTTGTTTGAATTTCTAAGAAGTGTCCAACTTCTCCCAATTGATGATCTTAGATTAAGGGGTGGAAGTCGGTGACGCTCACATTCCAAAGTATCTATGCCTTCATTGTTGGCATGGTTTGTCTCCTCAGTTCATTCCATATTGTGTTGCTTTTTCGAGAAGCTGTCAACCATGGGGTGTCTACTACTGGTTGTGTGGTTGCTACATACAAGCATCTTTGTTTCAAAATTTTGAGGGCACACCTGTCACATGGAGGAGATGAGCATCTCTCCATGTCATCACCCAATGAATCACTGTATGTGATGCATGGAACTTTCCTCTTCTCGATCTTTCCATAAATGTTTATCTTAGAAATTTCCAAGGAAAGATCGTGAATGCCTAGGCATGTGTCTACTGTGCTCAGCCATGCCCTTCCCATTATAATTGGGAAGTCCCCTTCGTTGTTGTTTACTTCAATCACCAAGAAATTAGCTGGGTAGGACCAACCACACACAGTGGTAACGATGTCCTCCACCAATCCCAAGGGAATGGTGATGGACTGGTCCACCATCTCTAGTTGGATGTTGCTCTTCTTAAGTTAATGCAGGTTCCAGCCGTGATACATCTTTCATGAAATTAGGTTGACTCTGGAACTTGAGTCAAGAAGGGCCCTATGTGATTTATTTTCAACGATTTGTAAATAGATTAAGGGACTCCCAGGGTTAGTTAGTTTCCTGGGAAGGTGGCCTACCTTGATCCAGTCGGTTACGGTATGTGTTAACATAACTGTATGCGTTAAGCTCTGTTGGACTGAAGGGTGCTCCGAAGTGTTAGATGGTGGAGGTGTGTACATCGGTTCAACCGCTTGTTGTTGTGAGAGCTTGTCTAGGCTTTTGGTTCTAAAGAAAGGTCTTCTCTTTTTACAGTTATCAGAACTAGCAGTAGGTTGAATGTTTATTGCTCTCGTAGTGTGGTGTTGCTGCAGTTGAGTAGGGAGTTCCCCTTGCATTGTTGGAGCAGGAGGTGTTATGGGAACTATAGGTGGAAGAGGTGCAGATGGATTAGGAGGATGGTGTGGGTATGGAGTGTCTCCCGGAGGAGAAGGAGTCCTCCTAAAGTACTCCCAAACTTGGTAGTAATGTTGGGGAGTTGTGTGACCCATGGAGTCACTTGGAGAAATCAGTTGCTACACATAATAACCATATGTATCAGGCTACTAGTAAGGGTACTGTTGTTTAGGCGGTGACATCCCCCATGACTGTGGGTATTGCCACTGCTGATGCTATCCGATGGGTTGTGGTGGATTTCCACTTAGATAATACGTTAACGGTTGGTGGAATTGCCTTGGGTTACCTTGTGGATAAGGTAACCTTTAGGGTGTTTCCCGTTGGTTGAGTCTTGGATTAAGCGCATACATCCCAGACTCTTGTAGATGTGAGATGATTGGACAACATCCCTTAGGATGGTCATAATGGCAGATCTGACATCCACCGTCATCGTCTGTGTCTAATTCCACAACCTCATCGGAGATAGTAATTTTCCCGTTACCCTTGTTATGTGTAGGGCCTAAATTTCTCCACTTTGTTTTACCTTTGTCACTACTTCATTCCTCCTTAGACTCCTCTACAATTTTAAGGACAATTTCAATTTTGGAGTCTAAGGAGCTCCATACTTCTTCTACCTTAGCCGCTACTTTTGTTGTTAGTTTTTGAAGCAGCAAGGTTTTCCTGTTCACCAACTCTTCAATTGGTGACTCATCCTCTTCATCGCAAAATTTCACTCCCTTCCTTTGAAGGGAGGGATCACGGTTGTACTCTCCCGCACTTTCCCTTTTACGTAGCTTACCTGTTGGAACAAGTAGCAAACGAAGAAGGTGAGCTACGCAAAAGGAAAAGTGCAGAAGAGTACAACCATGATCCCTTCCTTTAAAGGAAGGGAGTGAAATTTTGCGATGAAGAGGATGAGTCACCAATTCAAGAGTTGGTGAACAGGAAAACCTTGCTGCTTCAAAAGCTAACAACAGAAGTAGTGACTAAGGTAGAAGAAGTATGGAGCTCCTTAGACTCAAAAATTGAAACCGTCCTTAAAATTGTAGAGGATTATAAGGAGGAACAAAGTAGTGACAAAGGTAAGACAAAGTGGAGAGATTTAGGCCCTGCACATAACAAGGATAAGGGGAAAATCACTGACTCCGACATGGTTGTGGAATCAGACACAGATGATGAAGGTGGATGTGAGATCTGCCATTATGACCATCCTAAGAGATGTTGTCCAACTATCTCACATCTACAGGAGTCTGGGGTGTATGCGCTTAATCCAAGACTCAACCAACGGCAAACACCCCGAAGGTTACCTTATCCACAAGGTAACCTAAGGCAGTTCCACCAATCGTTAACATATTATCCAAGTGGAACTCCATCACAACCCGTCAGACAACATTAGTAGTGGCAATACCCACAGTCATGGGGGATGCCATTGTCGAAACAGCAGTACCCTTACTGGCAGCCTGATCCATATGGTTATTATGTGCAGCAGCTGCCAAGTTCAAGAGTACTTTAGGAGGACTCCTTCTCCTCTGGGAGACACTTCATACCCACACCATTCTCCTAATCCATCTGCATCTCTTCCACCTGTAGTTCCCATAACACCTCCTGCTCCAACAATGCAAGGGGAACTTCCTACTCAACTGTAGCAACGCCATGCTACGAGAGCAGTAAACATTCAACTCGCTACTAGTTTTGACAATTGTAAAAAGAGAAGACCTTTCTTCAGAACCAGAAGCCCAGACAAGCTCTCACAACAACAAGCAGTTGAGCCGATGTACACACCTCCACCATCTAACACTTCGGAGCACCCTTCAGTCCAACAGAGCTTAACGCATACGGTTATGTTAACACATACCGTAACTAACTGGATCAAGGTAGGCCACCTTCCCAAGAAACTAACTAACCCTAGGAGTCCCTTAATCTATCTCTAGATCATCGGGAACAAACCACAGAGGGCTCTTCTTGACTCAGGTTCTGGAGTCAACTTGATTTCACAAGAGATGTATCATGCCTGGAACTTGCCCCAACTTAAGAAGAGCAACATCCAACTAGAGCTGGCAGATCAGTCCATCACCATTCCCTTGGGATTGGTGGAGGACATTATTACCACTGTGTGTTGTTGGTCCTACCCAGCTGATTTCCTGGTGATTGAAGTAGACAACAACAAAGGGGACTTTCCAATTATAATGGGAAGGGCATGGCTAAGTATAGTAGACGCATGCCTTAGGATCCGTGATCTTTCCTTAGAAATCTCTAAGATAAATATTTATGGAAAGATCGAGAAGAGGAAAGTTCCATGCATCACATACAATGATTCATCGGGTGATAACATGGAGGAAATGCCTCCATGTAACAGGTGTGCCCTCAAAAATATGAAACAAAGATGCCTGTATGTAGCAACCACACCAGTAGTAGACACCCCGTGGTTGAAAGCTACTCGAAGGAGCAACAAAATATGCATGGAACAAACTGAGGAAATAAGCCATGCCAACAATGAAAGGATATATACATTGGAATATGAGCGCTGCCAACTTCTATCCCTTAACCTAAGAACATCAATCAAGAGAAGTTGGGCACTGTTACGAAATTCAAACAGGGGCTCATTATTTCGGATCTCTCTCTTTCCACTCAGTCATGGGGGAGATGGCCACCTATGCTAACCATATGGGGCCCTCAGTTCTTTTAAGTTTTTGTTTTACAACATTTTTTGTTTTACACGTTTTTATTTTACATGTTTTTATCTTACACCTTTTTGTTTTACAACTTTCTTTAACTTTTCTTATTTTTGTTTTACAACATCGTTATACTTTTTCCATTGTGTGTGTGTGTGTGTGTGTGATCCATCTTGTAAGTTTGTCACCCAATAAGTGTTCGGAATGATGGTATGAACTATTTTCATGTTGATTGCTAATGTTTGGTTTTTACCTTAAGTTACAATATTGATACTAAGGTATGTTTCTTTTGATACGGCAGGCAATGAGATCACTTCATCCATCCATCCACCAATTTCTATGGTCTCTCTTGGCTTGGAAATGTACAGTCCCCTTCATAATAACAACTTTAATAAATCAGTGACTAGGCATTTCTCAAACTAAGGAGAGACTCAAGGATTGAAAAGGGTGTGACTTCAAGGGAACTTGATGCTTTTGTGTTGGTCATTCTCTTGGGTGCTTGAATGTTTTCTTCTTGAGTTTTCTTACCATTCTAATGTTACCCACTCACCGGGAAGCAGAGAAATAAAAATAACAAAGTCTTTGCATGGTGTGGTTCTCACACATAAAAACACAAAACACAAAATCAAAAAAAAAAAAAAAAAGAAGAAAAGTGAGAATTCAAAGCACACCCCTTAGATGAAATAAACTTGGGCTACAAGCACTAGTTATGGAACCAAAAGTGTTCCCTCTAACTAAGGCCCTTCTCGCTTCCCATTCTCTCTCCTTGTTTTGTCAGAATGGTGGTGACTCTTGGGGAAGGCATTATTGTTACCGAAGTAGATGGTTCGGCCAAATGTATTAATGCGAAGTCACTGGAAGTGGTTGGTTTGAGGCCAGACTTGGAATGAGATTTATTAAGTCACATTAATCATGAAATCCATAAGGGCCTGTACACCACCTTGTCCTTGGGATTCCATTCCATTCTCTTATCTCCATCCTTCTCTACATTATTCACCTCATTGCCGATTGTATCATTAGTGTATATATTTTGGTTGATACTTTATTTTCTTTTTGGTAAACACTTGTGGTTAAGACTTTAACTCTTGTTCCAAATGACATTTCCAGAGCCTATGGACCCTTTGAATGTGGGTTTGTCAAGGCATTAAGGGCATGAGCTTGCTTTGGGGAGGACCCACTGACATTCCTATTTGGTGCACCAGTTAACTTATTTTCCCTAACATTTTTGCAATTAATTTTATTTTTTTCATTTCCATCTTGACATCTATTTCATTGATGCTACAGTTGTCTCTTTTTATCTATCTTTCTTACTCCTTTTCTTTCTCCATTCTAATGCTACCGGAGGTTTGCGATTAGTCATGGGGGTACAGGGCCCGATTTCTTCAATTTTCTCCTAGCCCCAAATTTTTTGATTTTCTTCCTAACCCCTACACCTTCTGTAGTCATCATTAATATATCTCCATATCCAAATCAGCCATACCACAACCTAGCCAATGGACTTACACCGAAGCAAGGTATTAATTACATGATGGTTCATTCCTTGCTAATATAAGATTGTGTTGTGTGTGCAGATGGTGATCATATAACAACGGATTGGATCTGGAGCAAACAATTGGGATGGAGCAGTGCTGGAAGCAACTATGCAAGGAGCAAGATGGATAGCATGCTTACCGATAGACAACAAAAGGCATAATTTTGGCGTTGGCAGCGGCAACACTTCTTTCTCTCTCTTTCTCTCAAGTTGCCAACTAAGGCCTGATGTCATTGTAATAAGGTGTTCACCCTTGTTGTCATGAATACCAGTTTTGTCAAGTCTTGTAATGATGATCCGTTCACATGTCATCCCATTAGTTTCATTCCCCTCAATAATTCCATACCTTCCCGATATTATTGTAAGGAACTTGAGGATGAGTTTTCATTCAGTCATGTGGGTATGATAAGACGCGATTCGCATGAGCCGCGATATGGCATACGCGATATCACGGCCGCCATGATATCGCGTCGTCCCCTACGATATCGGATACGCGATATCGCAGTCCGTCGCCATATCTATAAATAAGAGGTGGCTCTCCCTTGTTTCCCCATCCTAGGCTAAACAATAGGGAAACTCTGGCAGATTGATCACTCCAGAGATAGAATATTTTCCATGTTCCCACAATAGGAGTCCTAAAGTGAACGGATCTTTATTCGAGCAACATTGTACCTGAACTCAAGTTGTGTACGGCAATAAAGACAAGCTTCTTGGATAAACCTTGCAGTGCATGGAATAGGATTTATTACTTGTTATTTCTTACATGTCATTTATTACTTGTTATTTATTACTTGTTATTTACTGTCTTCGTAACGCGGATTGAGTACGACTTGATTACGAGCATTTACGGATGTGTACGGATAGTCAAGGAATCGGCTGCTCATCGCGCTTAGGCTAGTTAAGTGCCTCAGTATGACCACTTTGAGCACGTGTGTTACATGTGGTGATCCTAGCAACGATTAGCATTTGGTAGCCGTGGTTGCATCGGTTCAAGGTATGTACAGTAAGTGGGAACGGATGCTGACGCTAGTTAATTTAAACTTAGTTCATTAGTTAGAGTTAGTTAGTTTCTCAACCCCTTAACTCAATAGCATAGGAGAAAAAGATAAAAGATATAAAAATCATATACCTTGGACTTACTTAACCATACACAGTGACAACTACAAGTAAGTCTGGGAAGACAACGAACGATTAACCCTAAGTGTTCCATGGGGCGTGTAGGCACTTAGTCTGCGGAGTTCGACTAGATCGTGCGTGCTATGCTCATTTCGTATGGTTGAGTGTAGGGGTACCTCGCCACTCATCACTAGGTGATGTGCTCTTGTGAGAAGAAGAAGAAGAAGACATGATGTCTTATAGGTATGCTAATTTTCGTTATATAATTTTTAACTTGATTAACCCGAAGGTTCATTTAGGCTCCCAACGATGTGAGTGATATCCTTTATGTTCTATTCAGCGTACAACACTTAGTCCTTGACAACAGTGCCAATGATGAGTGGTGAGGTACCCCTACACTCAACCATACAAAATGAGCGTAGCATGTGCGATCCGGTTGCACTCTGCAGACTAAGTGCCTACACGCCCCATGGAACACTTAGGGTTAATCGTTCATTGTCTTCCTGGACTTACTTGTAGTTGTCATGGTGTATGGTTAAGTAATTCTGAGGTATATGATTTTTATATCTTTTATCTTTTTCTCCTATGCTATTGAGTTGAAGGGTTGAGAAACTAACTAACTCTAACTAATGAACTAAGTTTAAATTAACTAGTGTCAGCATCCATTCCCACTTACTGTACACACCCTAAACCGATGCAACCACGGCTACTAAACGCTAATCGTTGCTAGGATCACCACGTGTAACACACGTGCTTGAAGTGATCGTACTGAGGCACTTAACTAGCCTAAGCACGATGAGCAGCCGATTCCTTGACTATCCATACACATTCGTAAATGCTTGTAATCAAGTCGTACTCAATCCGCGTTATGAAGATAGTAAATAACAAGTAATAAATGACAGGTAAGAAATAACAAGTAATAAATCCTATTCCATGCACTGCAAGGTTTATCCAAGAAGCTCGTCTTTATTGCCATACACAAATTGTGTTCAGATACAATGTTGCTCAAATAAAGATCCGTTCACTTTGGGACTCCTACTGCAGGCACATGGAAAATATTCTATCTCTGGAGTGATCAATCTGCCAGAGTTTCCCTACTGTTTAGCCTAGGATGGGGAAACAAGGAAGAGCCACCTCTTATTTATAGATATGGTGACGGACCACGATATCGCATATGCAATATTGCAGGGGACAATGCGATATCGCGTATGCGATATTGCATGGGACGCGATATCGCGACAACAGTGATATCGCATACGTGATATCGCAGCTCATGCGAATTGCGTCTCATCAATTAGTGATGAGCAGTCAAGGTACCCCTATGCCCAACCATATGAATCACAAAGTGTTCATGTGCACTTTGGTCAAATTCCATGGACTCTATGTCTTTCAGTACGCTAGTCTTCTAGGAAGTGAACTTTACCCTAATAGTCATTCGTTGTCTTCTCAATTACACTTGTGATGCACATGGTATGGTTAATTGTAATTGAGGCATATGAATTTTATTATTTTATGTTTTATGCTCTTAGTGCTTAAAATAGAGAATTGAAGTATTTTAATAACTAATTTAATTTAACTAATGAACTAATCTGTAACTAGTCCTAACATAAGCATCTAGTCCCACTTTCCGTACGCATCCTAAACCCATGTATCAACTACTGGGGTTACCAAGCGCTATTCTATTGGGTGAACCAAGCAATAACACTGCTAGGATTACCAAGTGGATATATGTTTATGCTCAAAATGATCATACTTATGTGTTTAATCTATCTAGCTTAATTAATTAACGAATCACTTGAAATATAATTTAGCTTAATTAATTACATAATTAATGAAAATAATAAATGCATAAATGAATCATTAATCTATTCCAAGTGCTACAAGGTTTGATCAAAAGGCTTGTCTTTATTGCCATTCACACTAGTATGTTTAGGTTTAACAGTGCTCGAATAAAGATCTGTACACTTTTTGACTCTTACTATGGGCACTTGGAGACATATTCTAACTCTAAATGACAAAATGGCAAGAGCTCTACTATAGCTATTACAAGACATGCTATAAACATGACTGATAAGCATGTATTTATAGACTTTATTCAAGAGCTATGTCGACAGGGCCCCATAAACACAGCAAATGCTACATCAATGTGGCCTCATCGATAGGGCAACACCACGTAGATGGGGCCACATTGATGGGGCCCTTTCGATGAGGCAATATCAAAGGGGGCCTATCAACATGACAAAATGACGATTCATCATACCCCCATGACTGAATCAAAACTTTTCCTTGAGTTCCTTCACAAAATTGGGAAGGTATGGGATTATTAATTGACTCTTAACCTAGCAAACTAACTTGACAAAATTGAGTGCCCAAGTGTACAAATGAACAAAATTACAAAAAATTTTGGTGTTCATGACATAAAATTAAACACCATGACATGACTACTTCAAACTGGACAACACATCCTTTGATGGCATGAAAGTGGTTGTGAAGATTAGATAGTCCCAAGTGATGGAGGTTCTTGAGATTTTGAAGGACCTTTGCCAACATTGGGCATGTGTAGTGGCTGAGGCAATTATGGCTATCCTGCTATAGCTACAATCTCTAGTGGAAGGAAAAAGGCATTCAATAATGCCTTCATCTTTTCCTCCTTACTCTGGGGATCATTCACAGTCCATGTGGCATCGCCAATGTGGGCTGGAATGGGGATATCCCACAAACAACGCATTACTGGGAACATCTCCTTAACATTGACAAACTAGGGAGCAAATTGTTTGTATTTGAAATCAAATTCCCTAACTACATTTTGCAACTCTTAATAGTCATTCATTCTTTTGGCCAAGCTCTCGACTACAGATCTTTAGTTAGTGTATTTGCCCTTGAGAACCTCAAGTTTCATGTTTGCCACTACAAGCTTTTGCTTGGTGTCTTTATGGTGCTTGAACTTGACCTTATACAATAGGTACAAGCTAGCCACTTGCTTCTCCAATTCTAACCATGACCATCTAGTAGTCAACATAGCCAAATCTGCATATTGAAGATTGTCAAGCTCCATGTATTCTATCATCTCCTCAATCTACAACTCCTTCATGTAGATTTTTGCCTTATTGTAGGAATCTATCCCATCAACAATAGGTTTTCAAACTTCTCCTCCTTGCTAGAGTTGCTAGAGGGTTTCATTTACTTTTGCCTTCACCAACTAGATGTGTTTTTCATTAACTTCTTTTTGTAGACCCACCTAATCTCTATAATGATCCTTGATTCTTTCAAATTTGAGAGCCTCTAATTTCTAGGTGGATACCTCTATTGTAGTCTTCTAGTGAAGGGCATAAATCTCCTCCATGGAGAGGTTTCTGCTTTCAGTTGCCAATCTCCTTAACTCTATGTTTGCTCTGGCTAGTTGCTCTTGATGTTGATGGATAAAGTTGGTCAATTATTGTTTATGCTCATCAACATTTTGCAAGCAATGGTTTTCTGTAATTAGTTGCACATTCTCCTATTAGGTCAAATCCAAGGACTTTTAAATTTTGTGTTGTGTAGCCTCTACTAAGGATCAGTTGAACACCACCATCTCCATTGCACCCTCAACCCCTTTCAGTTTGGTGTGAAGCTTTTCAAGAGCTTCATCTTTTGTTAATGTTGGGTTGAAAAATGCAAGGTTAGTAATTTGGGCTCTTAATTTAGCAACTTCAATAGCCAAGCATTCGTTCAGCTCCTTGGCTATTTTGAGTTGCCCTTGCAAGATGATGTTTTTGCCCCTTGCCTCTAGCAGCTCTGACTAGGTTGTAGTAATACTATCTAGAAGATTAAAGACATCTGAAAGTAGTTGTTCTTTTTCCACCAATTAGCTTAGTAGTTCTTCATGCTATGCTATGCTTAATTTGTGACTTATGGTTCTTGCGAATGTTTGCACATCTTTAAGTGCAGTGATGTTTGGTATAGACACTGCAGGTGCATTGAGTGTTTCGGTGATTCTATTAGCAACCACCTTTGCTATTGTCTCCTACCCTTGGTATTTCATCACCAACATTGTTGCCTCCTCACCTTTCTCTAAGTGCACCGAGAAAGTTGCAACATTCTTAGAAATTTTTGGGAGTGGCTGCTGTTCTGCGAAAGATACCATGACCTCTCTAGCACTAGGATTTGACCTCATAGATAATTGTGTTCATTGGGGTGAGAAAAGTGATCCACCCTTCTCCATTAAGCTAACTATTTGGGCCACCTTGTTTATTGACTCATTGTTGGGCAGTACATAGATGGGTCCCCATCACTTGTGCCTGCTTGTTGCTCTTGTTCACTCAATAGCCATTCTTGGTATTCGTGCAATTGTTGGGCTATTGCAGTGACATTTGGCATAGTTGTTTGAGTGATAAGTGGAGGTGTTGCCTGCTACTTCTCTTCTTGAATGATCATTACAGGTGTTTTGTCTTTCATCATCTCCACCCAATTAGCGATCGAAGCATGCCTAATAGCATCATTTATATAACAGACTATCCCTCCCTTTCAACAAATTTTTCTGATGAGGCATGGAAAGAGGAGTGCCTTTCTTCCATGTTTATTTTTTTAAATCACTTCTTCATCTCCAAATAGATTAGCTATGGAATGTTGAGAAGGAATCTCCCACTCAAATAGCACACACACGAGTAGAAAAGATAGTGATTTTGTTGAGCCTGATCATGGGGTTTAGGTGGAAGGCCGTAATCTTGTAGTGGATCCTTTCTATTGGTGTGAGCATGCCAAACTCCTTATGGTCGATACCAAGCACCATCACACCCATTCCTTTTTGATGTTGGGGTTTGCCTACATTGGAATCTCAGTGAGATTCATTCCTATTTCTAGCAACCCAAGCACTTCAGCAATGGCTTGAATCGAGTAGGACATTGAGATGTCCTTGATTTTAATTGTTGAACTAGCCTACCTATTGTTCTACAATAAAAATGTCTCTCCCATGTACCACTCCCCAATGAAAGTGATAATTGGCCACATGGAAGAGATCTTCAGTTGGTCCTATACTTCTTTAGGTGCTTGCTCTGGGAAGGCATCAAAGATTAACTCCTAGAGCACTATTTTTTAAACCTCCCTTGATCTAATTTGCTTCTATCAAGGTTACCTTAAGGTTTTCTTGCTAAGTTGGTGCCTCATCCCAATGGGAATGTTTTGTTACTACTGTTGGTTTTGTAATTTGATGAATAGATTCCACCTCAGCCTCTTCCCTAAGAGGACCCATGGCATGGGTTGTAAGTGGTTCTTCCTAGGCTTGTTCCTAGCCCCTTCTTGTTCTAGGCTGTTTCTCCCTTTGTTGAGATGGTCCTCTTTCCTGTATGTGCTTTCCTTTTGGTGCCATCTATGGTCACAACACATCCATGGATTAGTAGATATAACGTGTAACTTTGAATATTTTGAGTACCTTATCTTCTTAGTTAGTTATAATTGGCTAAGGTTGGGCCATGGTAGATTAATTATTTTATTCTTATTTTATTAATTAATTTTCATTATAAGTATCATTGGAGCTTGTTGGGAGGGTTTAACTTTTGTAATTTGATGTTTAAATGTTGATTTCTTAGTTAAACCTTTGTGTGAGTTAGTAAAAATGGCAAAAAATTTTCTATAAAAAATGACACATTTATTGTTCCCATGACTAACAACTTACCTTCAGTAGCTATAGGTTTGAAGAACATAGTGATTTGGATAAATGGTTAGGAAGTTATGGGCTTTGAAAATTTTAAAAACTCCCTTGGCATTTGTGAACAAATGTGAAAATTTCAAAGGGGGTTGCACATATTTATACTATTTTTCCTCTATGTTGATGGGGCCATGTATATGGGCCTCATATGCACATTGGCTCCATTGACAAGGCCTTGTTTATGAGGTTCATAGATGAAATTTTCAAATGTGAATATGTTGAAAAATACAAGGAATTTTTGAATGAATTTGGAGTCCATGAAGTTCCAGAAAAGCCAAGAATATGATGAAATCATTGAAGAGGGTCTTTGAAACCTCAAAAATTGAAAATTTTGATAGAGAATATGTGTATATAACAAAATATGTAAAGGAGCACATGCTTTGATGCAGAATATGGGTGTACAAAAGATTTTGTTTGCAAAAATGCCTAAGGATAAGGTGCTTAATGAACCTAACCAAGAGATATGAAAATGGGTCCTTCCCATAGTAGGCACATGCCTTGTTTGTCCTTACATAACCTCAACCTAAGGAGTCTATGGGCCCCATAGGTAATTAATGGTTGATGAAAGTTAAGGACCAAAACCTAGAAGATTCTACCCAAGAATTTAAGTATGTCAAACAAAGACACTGAATTAAGAACATGGACATCAGCAATGAGGTGAGTTATGGTCAACATAGATAGATGATGGAGAAGGTGGAATGGAATTCTGAATTGAGGTCATAAGAAATCCCTTGTGAAGTTGTGTTTAAATGATTGTAGAAGATCCATCCTTAGTCCAAACCAAAACCAATTATGTTTAGTGACTTCGCATCACCACTCTAAGACCAATCCACCCCCTTAAGACACAAGAGTGCTCCCACAAAACAACAATCATTCCATAAAGAGAAGAAAAGAGAAGTAGGAGGTGAAAGAGAAGGCCTTAGTTAGAGGGGACCTTTAGGCATGGGTAACGTGTCTTTTTAGTCCCATAACTAGTGCTTGTAGCATGTTTATTTATCTAAGGGGTGTGCTTTAAATTCCCATCATGTTGTTTTTTATTTTGTTTTTGTTTTTTTTTTCTCATTTTTTTCTTTTTGGATAGGAACCACACTATGCAAAAACTTTATTTAACTTCCTGTTATTAGTAGACATAGAATGGTAAGAAGTCTATGAAAATACTCATGCACTTGAGCAAGTAGAAGAGTACAAAGAGTATTGAGTCCCCTTGAAGTCACACCTTGTGCAAACCTTTAAATCCTTCCCAATTCTGGAAACTACCAAAGTCATAAATTTATTAAAATTTTATTTAATGAAAGGGACCTCAAACTTCCAAAATAAGGAAAATCATTGAGTTTGTAAATGGGTGGATGTTGTGAACTCATTGCCTATTCCATGAAAAAGAAACCATGACTTAGCCATCAGTACAAACATTTAGAAATAGAAACAAGACATTAGCAAACAAAACATTAAGTACAAACCACCATTAGTAACAGCTATATCACCATTGTGTCCTATTGGCGCAAGGCACGTTTATTAACAAAAATTAGAAAATCACACTAAAAATAAAGTAAAATATATAAGAAAGTGTAAAATACTCAAGAAAGATTTAAATGTGCTAATGATGGTGTAAAAAGAATGATGTAAAATAGGAAAAAATTTTAAAATCAAAAAGGTGTAAAATAAACAAATTGCAAAGATAAAAATGTGTAAAACAAAAAATAGAAAAACTAAGGAGCCATGTAGATGATTAGCATGGGTGGCCATCTCCTCCATGACTGAGTTAAAAGTAGGAGATCTGAAAAATTAAGTGTGGTTGCCCATCCATTGAGGTATTTGTTGCACTAGCTTGCTTTGGCTTGTAGAAAGGCTTTATTTGTTGGATGTTGACCAACTGCTTTTTGTTTGGGCTTTCAAGTTTGTATATGATCATGGACCCAGAATGAAAGGTGTCATCGATTATATAAGGCCCCTCTCACAATGTTTGGAATTTTGTTTTCTAAGCTTAGTAGAGAACCTTGTCTCCTAGTTGAAATTTCACTTTCAGTATTCTAAGATCATGAAGTTGTTTGTTGAATGCCTTGTGCACTTTATTCAAAGATAGAGCCACCAATCGATTTTTGTCTAGCACATTGAGATTGATCAGTCTTTCTTTTTGTGCCAAACTTAGGTTAAGATCCAAGTCATAGGTTCTTGAGAGTGTATGGAGCTTAGATCGAATTGGGAACGTTGGAAGTTTTTTGTACTCTAACTCATATGAAGAGTAGTCAATAGGGAGTTTCCATGTTGAGTGGTAGGCCCAAAGGGCATTATTGAGTTTTGTGCTCCAGTCTTTCCTATATTTGCTAATAGTTCTTGTTAGAATCTTTGTAATCTCCATGTTAGTTATCTTTGCTTAATTGTTAGCTTGGGGGTGATAGGGTGTTGTTAATTTATGTTCAACCCTTAAGTGTTGCATGAGTTTTCTAAAAGTGGCACCTATAATGGGTTCCGTTGTCAAAAATTAGTGCATGTGGCATCCCAAACCTGTTCACAACATTTTGTTGTAGAAATTGAGTAACAATGGATGATGTACAATTGGTGATGGTCACTACTTCTATCCATTTGGTACAGTAGTCAATGACGATGATTATATATGCCTTCCCATTAGACATGGGTGTGATGGGACCCATGAAATCTATGCCCCATATATCAAAGGGTTTCAGTGGTTGAATCCACTGTTGAGGACCCTTCATTCATGTAGTCATTATACCATCTCTTTAACACTACTCATAAGATCAGACAAATTGGTGGGTGTCCCTAAAGATTGTTGGCCAATTGTATTCTACCATTAGGATTTTTATGATCATGTATCTCCTAGCATAGTGGTTCCCACAAGGACCTTCATGAGCATCTTGGAGAATGTGTAATTGATCTACACCAGGTACACACCAGTGAAGCAAGCCATCAGCACACACCTTGTAAAGGTATCCGTTGATTTCCATAAAGTGCTTAGCTTGATGAAAAAAATGTTGTTTCTTCCTATGGTCCAAATCCTATGGCATATCCTGAGTGAGATGATAAGTAAGGATGCCATCATACCATTTTGGTTTTGTAGGTGTTTATTCATTTATTGTAGCGGCAAAGAGGACTTCATTGGGAAATTGGTCAAAGACTCTCCTCCTCTTTGTTATTCCATTATAACTGAGACAAGTGATTAGTGATCACATTCTTAGTCCCCTTTCAATCTACCATTGTAAGATTGAATTCCTACAAGATCAGTAGCCATTGTATAACACAAGAGCTTACCATTGGCTTATTCATGAGGAAGTGGATGGCACTGTGATTAGTGTGCACAAACACTATATATCCAAGCACATAGTACCTAAACTCTTCCAAAGCATATACCACTGCCATCAATTCTTTTTTTGTGGTAGTATAATTCAGTTGTGCACCCACAATGCTTTGGCTTGCATAGTGGATGCAATATGGATGTTTCTTATCATCCAACTATGTAAGCATAGTTCCCAAGGTGTAGTTAAATGCATCTGTCATGATATGAAATGGTTTGGACCAATCAGGTGCTGGTAGAATTGGAGTCTCTGTGAGCTTCTGTTTGAGGCTCTAGAATGTATTTTCACATTCCTTGGTCTAGATGAAGGAAACATCTTTCTTTGTTAGCTCAACCAATGATTTTGTGATCTTAGAGAAATTCTCTATGAATCATTGGTAGTAACTATTGTGTCCAAGGAATGATTGATCATCTTTGATAGTTTTTGGTTGATGGGTGATTTCTTGGATGACCCTTATCTTTTCTACATCTACCTTGATTCCTTCATACGAAATTTGGTGTCCCAATACAATGCCCTCTTAGACCATGAGATGTCTCTGTTAGCAATTGAGTTGTAGATTTTTTTCCACACATTTTTTAAGTACTTGCTCAAGGTGGTTCAAGGCTTGCTTAGATGTAGTGCCATAAGTGAAAAAGTCATCCATGAAGACTTCCACTTTGCTACCTATTTTCTATTGAAAGATAGTTAAGACTAGGTGTTAGAAAGTGGTAGGGGCATTGCACAGACCAAAAGGAATCTTGCAATATGCAAAGGTCCACTAGGGACTTGTGAATGTTATTTTGACTTGATCTTCTAGTGCAATTTGGATTTGGTTATAGCCATTATAACCATCCAAAAAACTATAATAGCAATGCCCAAATATGATGTCCAACACTTGATCAACAAATGGCAATGGAAAATGATCTTTGAATGTTGCCATGTTTAATAGCCTAAAGTCAATACAAACCCACCATTTACCACCTCTCTTTGGCACTATGATGAGTGGACTAACCTACTCGCTATCCACAATGGGGTAGATGAACCCTACCTTAAGGAGTTGCTCAATCTTCTGTTTGACAATTTGCTTCAATTTTGGGTTCAACCATCATTATGGTTGCCTCCTTGGCTTCATGGATGGATTAGTGTAAATGTGAAGTTGGCATATCTGTGGCTCAATTCCAGTGAGTTCAAGATATGACCAAGCAAAGGCTATTAGCCATTTTTTAACAACTTTCAATAGTTTTGCTTTCTATTCAAGAGCAATTTTGGCATTGAGTATGACCAGCTTGCTATTTTTTAAGAATGCATATTCTAGGCTGGTAGGTAGAGCTTTCAACTCTAAGGGCTCTTGTTTAAAGTTTTTAGGAGTCTCCAAATCTCCCCAATTGGTATCATTGTTTTTATCATCAAAGAGTTGGTGATTAACTTGCTCTAGTTCATCCATGCTTGTGACATAAGCACATGTTAGACTTTCAGTAGGTTCCATGCACATTGTGGTACTATCAGAATCAACGATCAATCACTAGGTGCCCTCTTGTTTTTTGGATGCTACATACAGATACCTTTGAATATCTGCCTCATGTGCACACTACTTGCATGCAAAAATAGATGCTCATTTCATGGACTAGAGTTTTTGCATGCAATGGCACGCTATATCGTTGCGAGGCATGGAACTCATCTCTTCCCTATCTTTCCAAATGCATTTTTCTTTGTTATCTCCAAGAAAAGACATTTGATGCCCATTCTTGCATCAATAGTGCTTAACCATGCCCTTCCCATAATGATTGGGAAGTTCTGCTTGTAGTTTTCAATCTTGATTACTAGGAAACCAGCAAGATAAGATCATCCACAGATAGTGGTCACAATGTCTTTGACTAGTTCCAATGGAACAGTGATGGATTGGTCTACCAATTCTAATATGATATTACTCTTCTTGAGAGGGGGTAGGTTCTAGGAGGTATAAATCTCATGAGAAATCAAGTTCACATCAGAACCTGAATCAAGAAGAGCCTTACATGGTTGATTCCTAGTAATTTGTAGATAGATAAGAGGACTCCCAAGATTGACTACTTTCTTGGAAAGGTTTCCAGCCCAAATCTAATTAGATATAACATGGGCAAGCATAACAATATGGATTTTGGGTGGCATTTTATTTGAAGGGAACTTGGTGGAATGGTTTACAGAGGATGAAGTAGGGGTAGGATGATTAGTCACTTGAGTCTGTGAGGGCTTAGTATAATTGTTGGGTTGAAAGAATGGTCAATGAACTAGTTGTAGATTGATGGCCCTAGTAGCATTACATTGCTATGGTTGGGCTAGAAGTTCATCCTACATAGATGAAGTAGGTGGTAGTTGGGTTGAGGGTTGAGGAATAGGTGCAAAAATAGAAGGCGGATAAGGATAAGATGTGGCATCCCTTCTGGAATGAGGAGAATGAGTTCTATAGTATTTGAGAGGGTGGTAGTGATGTTGGAAAGGAGAAACATGACTAGAAGAGTCATGTGGAGACAAGGATTGTTGAACGTAATATCCATATGGTTTTGGTTACTTGTAAGGGTATTGCTAGCTTGGTGGTGGCATCCCCCATGACTATGATTAGTTCCATTGTTGATATTGCTCATACGGTTATAGTGGAGTTCCACTTAAATAATATTGTTGTGGCTGATGGGACTACTTGGGGTTGCCTTGAGGGTAAGGCAACCTTTTGGGTGCTTACCTTTTTGGTAGTCATGGATTTAGAGCATACATCCTAGATTCATGTAAGTGTGACAAAATGGGGCAAAATCCCTTAGGATGTTCATATTGGAAAATGTCACATCCACCATCATCATTTGATTTAGTTTCTGCAACTTCATCTACTACAACAATCTTGCGCTTACCCCTTTGGTAGGCACCTTTAACTTCTTTTCACCTCATGCAATTATGATTACTACTCTATTTTTTTGATGCTTCGGTAATTTTTAGAGCAATTTGGAATTTTTCTTCTAACAAATCCCACATTCTATCCACCTTAGCTGAAATTTCAGACATAGCTTTTAGATCAACAAGGTCTTCTATTTACCACCTCATTAAGTGGTGATTCCTCCTCATTGTCACAAAATCAAACCTCCTTCTTTTTGATTGAAGGATCCCTATTGTATTCCTTTGTACTTTTACATTTCCATAACTCTCCTTCTTATTTTGTTACCTGCTCAATTAGCATTTGATCTAATGGGCTCAGAGTTCTAATAGTCTCCCTTGGGCATAGACCCAAAGATTTCTCCTTGTTTTTTATCTAAGTCCATCTATGATATGGCAAAGTTATTTCCGCTGAGAATAATCATGGCTAAGGCATCAGTGTATGAGAGAATAGTATTTGCCCATGGAGGCATCCAAGGGTTCATGTTTCATTGCTTCGATCCTTGGATATTCCTTCTCAGATTAGACACTTCAGAGTACATTGGATACTTATCATTAAATAGCTTGAGCATTGTACTCCACCTACGGATAGATTCTGGCTCCAAGGACTGGTACCAGTTTTCTACTTCCTTTATGAGTGTCTTGGAAAATAGCTTTAGTTTCTACCAATCATTTTCAATATTTTGTAAGGCATAGGCATCATAAAAATCTTGAAGATATTTCTGTAGATTAGAGTTATATCCCCCCTCAAATTTAGGAATATTGTTCATATCAAGTCATCTAATTCGATTATCTTTCACAAGCCTAGTTGGAATTTTTATAGCCTTTGCAATATTCAACATGCTTCAAGTTACTAGTAAAGGCTCATCATCATCATTATTTCATTACCATTGATGATGTCCTTTGTTACCCCTTCAATCATTGTGGGCTTGATGATCATCATTATTGCCCTGCAGTTTACTTTCATCACGGTTGTTTTTTCTACCGCATTTGTTAGACCTAGAAGAGGAAGAAAAAGATGCAGATGAAGAGGGTAAAGAGAGAGTGGGGCAACCACCACCATGGTATCTGCCAACTCCCCTTTGATTGTCATGACCACATTCATCAGTTTTCTTATCATCTTGATGCTTATCCGAGCCCTACCTTGACTACCATCTTTACTTGAACTTAGATTGTTGATAGTGGATTGTAGATTCAAGGCCACACCTCCATCACTAGTAACAAGGGGTGGAGAATTTTCATGTTGAGAGCCCCTAGAGGAAGGGTCCTCATTGTTGTCTTGATTAAGCAAGAACAAAGAATTAGTGAACTATTTTCCCTTCACAAACTCATGGTGCTTCTCCTAGTGTTGATCTGTTTGGCATTGTCTATTAGTGGGACGGTAGTCCTAGTAGTCATAATCATGCACAATGTACTCCTCTTGAAGATCTTGGATGCCCAAATTTTTAAGAGTTTGAATTAGCATTATGGGCACAAATTGATTGGGAGGCATTACAATGTTGCCTTCCATATCATGCTATTGTAGTTGTTCATCCTGATGCAGGGTGAAGGTGAAGTTGGGCATATACTCATCTGGATGAGTATATACCACCTTGCATTTTTGAGGGATCGGCAGTTTAGTATCATCACACCTGTGAGAAGAAGACATTTTGCAATTACAAATAAAAGATTAATGTGCTTATGTGATTGTATTACTTGTGAGAATGATTTTGACCTTAGGGTTTGTCCAATAATGTTAATGATGTTCACTAAACCTAGATAGTGCATGTTTCAAACAAAAAAGGTCCTTGACAATGGCACCAATGATGAGTGGTCGAGGTACCCCTATGCCCAACCATACAAATCATGAAGTATTCATGCATGATCTAGTCAAATTGCATGGACTCTATGTCTTCTGGTACACTAGTCTTCTAGGAAGTGAACTTTACCCTAATAGTCATTCGTTGTCTTCTCAATTACACTTGTGATGCACATGGTATGGTTAAGTGTCATTGAGGTATATGATTTTTATTATTTTATGTTTTATGCTTTTGGTGCTTAAAATAGAGAATTGAAGTATCTTAATAATTAATTTAACTTAACTAATTAACTAATCTCTAACTAATCCTAACATAAGCATCCTGTTTGACTTTCCATACATGTATTGAACCCACATATCCACTACTGGGGTTACCAAGCATTATGCTACAAGGCAAACCAAGCAATAATGCTGTTGGGATTACCAAGCGAATACATGTTTATGCTTGAAGTAGTTGCACTTATGTGTTTAATCTATTTAGCTTACTTAATTAACGAATCACTTGAAATATAATTTAGATTAATTAATTACATAATTAATGAAAATAATAAATGCATAAATGAATCATTAATCTATTCCAATTGTTGCAAGGTTTGATCAAAAAGCTCATATTTATTGCCACTCACATTGGTGTGTTCAGGTATAATAGTGCTTGAATAAAGATCTGTATACTTTCTGACTCCTGGTACAGGCACTCAAAGAAATATTCTAACTCTCAAATGAAAAAATTGCAAGAGCTCTGCTACAACTATCACAACACATGCTATAAACATGACTAATGAGCAGGTATTTATAGACTTTATTCAAGAGCTATGTCAATGGGGCCTCATAGACACAACAAATGCTATGTTGATGAGGCAACACCACGTAGATGGGGCCACATTGATGGGGCCTTGTCAACAAGGGCTTGTTGATGGGGCCTCTTCAATTAGGCCACATCAACAAGGGTCCATCAATGCGACACAATGACAATTCATCAATTAGTCTAGATAAATAGCTAATAAAGAAATTTATTCTTATCTAACAAAATTAATGTTAACTCAAAAATAAAAAATAATGTTGAGTATTAGCATCATCACTCATTGACCTTGTCAAATGGTATCATTAACTTACATAATCAACTTACAACCTCATCTCCAAGCCTCCCAAGCTTCTTGCCATTGTCTCAACAACATTCAACATTAGTTCAAAATTCAAACGGGACCCTGGGAGCTCAAACTATAAATCAGGAAAAATGCTGGAAAATTGGCTAAGTGTTGCTAATGTTAATACTAACATTAGTGTTAGAATTTCCAAGACATGTAAACTGACTTTTCTCATACTTCAAGTTAGGGTTCAACATCATCCTCTAGCCTCATGGGTGTCTTGGTAGCATGTTGGCACTATTTGGCATTAGTTTAGACATCAAACATGGATTCAACAGGCTAAAATTGACACCTGGAAAAAATTGTCAAAATTTCTGTAAGTGTCAATGATGCTAATACTAACATTAATGTTAGCATGAGTATCACCTTTCTATATTAGAAAATTTTCCAAATGCAAAGATCAAACTTGTCTTCTTTAAACTCCAAATCAACTTCAGATTAACAACACTTGACTTTGATCTTGGATATAGTAACCCTTAGTTGAAATTGGTAACCTTAGGCCTATAGATAAGAGTTTAAAACAAAAATTCAAGACCTATTTCTTCAAATATTAAGCACATTTTTTTTTTGAGAATTTGAGAGCTCATGAGCACATGCAACAAAACTTCTAGCATTACTAGTGTGCTTCATAGCCATAGCTACACCTTTAGGACTAGCATTGCAATTCATTCAACATCACTTAACTAGTGTTAACATTCATTCCAAGAGTTAGAATATTGTTGGCTCTCGTGTGAGTCCCTAAAGGTAGAATTTTTAAAACTCCTGTATTAGTCTTGAAACACTTAGTCAAAATGACCCTTTTTAGACTTCAAACTAATTTTGTATCATTCCCATGACTTATTCGTCCACCTACCCACTCTTCAAAGGTTCAAAGTCCTTCATAAAACTCATATTTTGTTGTTAAAAAAAGCTTATATTATCAATTTTTTATACTTATGTTTTAGCAAACACTTATAGTTTTAGCCCTCCATAGGAGGTAAATGCTATTTTATCATCAACAAAGCATTGTTGTTGGCTTGGAAGGGAAATTTAAATCCTTCCCCCATATCATGGTGTCTCATATTTACTATTTTACACTCATTTTATGCATGTTTTATACTTCAAATTTATTCTACCTCTCATAGTCTCTTGTATACTTAGTTTATAATCCAATATTCTATACTTAGCCATTTTTAGCATTTAAAACATATGTTTCTATTGTTCCCTTGTCATTCTTGGTTCTCCCTCACTAGGATAAGTCCACATTCTATTTGAGATTCATATCCCATTGTGTCATTATCATTGACTTAGTGAAGGTTACATCAAATCAAAGATCGTTTGTAGCCACAAGTTAGGTATTTTATAATTAATTAGTGGAGGTGTTCTTGTGAGGTTAGAGAATGAATAATTTTGCAGGAACATATAGTTTGGATCTATACAAAGAAGATTAGATAATAAACGTGTAACACCCTAGTGTTTCGAACCTAGAATCTTTGGTGTATTATTTATTTTCATATGCTTGGTTCTTAAGCATAAGGTTGTACTTTAATGTAATATGGTCTAATTTTGCATTGTATTATGGCTACTAGCAAATGCTAACATATTCTAACATATATCTTATGTTTATGCTTATGGTTGTATATCTTGCAGTTTCAATTCTTAACTCCTTATCTATAAGTACTTTTGATACATTAGTATTTTATTTCATGAGCATCCTAGCCTTGTTCCAAGAAAATGGGATTGGCTACATGAGTTCTTTTTTACTATTTACTTCTATGAAGAGATAAATATTTATTTATTTGAAATTTCTTCAAATCATTTTTAGTTATTTTTTTCCATATCTTTTTTGGACTTTCTTTCAATAGCTTTCTTGGAATAGTGATGTAATAACCTTTTTTTATAGGCTTATTGTTTGAACTTCTTTGCACATGTCCAAACCATTTAAGCTACCATTCTTGGAACTTATCTAAAATAGAAATCATTCCAAGTATTCCTCTAATGTCTATAGTATACTATTTATCTCTTTTAGTAACATTTAACATCCATCTAAGCATTCACATTTCTACCACACTAATTTGTTATTCATGTCTCTTTTGTATTGCCTAACATTCAACACCATATAAGATAGCAAACATGATTGTTATATTGTAAAATTTTTTGTTTAGTTTTATTGGTATCCTTATATTACATAGAACACCACGAGCTTGTCTCTATGTTAGCCATGCTAGCTCAATTTTACTTCCTTAATTTCATCATTTGATTGTAGGATTGATTATACATAGCAAAACTATTTGTAGTGAGAAACGTTTTAGCCTTGAATTGTAACTTCTATTTCAACACTATTTATGTGTTATTGAAATTACATTCTATATATATGTCTTTCTTCTACTACTTTTTAAGCCTTTTAATTCTTGAGCATATCTCTGCTTCTTCACTTTAGAAGTAATATTTTATCAAGCTATATCCATTAAAATCATATCGTATATAAATGACATACACCAAGGAATTTCATTATCTCTTTCCTTTGTTAATTCATCCATAATAATGAAAAATAAGTATGGGATAAGCACAGACCCTTTATGTAGATCTACTGTGCTTGGAAAATTAGTTGTTGTTCCACATAATATTTTAATTTTAGTAGTAGCTCCTTCATATATGTTTTGAATCACTTTGATATATTTATTAAAGATGTTTTTTTCTCTGCAAGACACACCAAATAATATCTCTAGGAACTCTATCATATATTTTTTCTAAGTCAAATGAAGATCATATGTATATTTTCTCTAGGTTTTCTAAATTTCTCTATTAATTTTTAGGTCAAGAAAATAACCTCTATAATAAATCTCCTTAGCAAAATCCTAATTAATTTTTTAATACTTTTGATTCAATTCTAAGATGCTCCTCTATAAATATCTTCCAAAGCTTCATAGTATAGTTAATTAGCTTGATTCCTCTATAATTTGAACAATTTTGCACATATTTTTATTTTATAGATTGAAATACTAATATTATGTCTCCAATTATTAGGTTTATCCTTTAAAATGTTATTAAACTTGTGTTATCTAAGAAACTCATGTATCTCTGAGTGCTTTCCAAGCTTCTAGTTCAACAACTTTTCCAATTTTCATCTTTGATAAGGTTATCTTTACCCTATAAAAGGAAACTTTGTTAACCAAACCAAAATTTGGTTATTCTTCTTAGATGTCTTCTCTTGAAAATTCTTTATGTAATAATTCTTGAAAATAAATTTTCTACCTATTCAAAATGTCATTGTCTTTTACCAAAATTCTTTCATCTATCTCCTTGATGCATTTGAGATGATCAATGTTTTTGTATTTATTCTTTCTATTTTTTAAATTTATAAATAGATTTTTCTCTTTCCTTTATTTCTAGTTTTTTTATAAAAGTTATCCAAGACCTTATGTTTGACTTTCTATTGCTACTATGTCCTTCTTTTTTGTCACTTTATGTATCAACCTATTTTTTAACTACCACTTTGTTGCCATTTTTAAAGTAATTTTTCTTGTTTTGGATAGCATGTTACACTTTATCACTCCACCACCATGTCTCCTTTGGAATTTATTTTATAACTTTTTTTTTTCATCCAAAATTTTCTTTACAATTTTATTAGTGCAACTTTCCATTTGGCCTCAAATTAAATTTGTAGAGCAATCCCAATTCTAGATGCTTTCTTGAACCAATTGTTCTCTAAATAAGGTGATGTTATCTTCATTCAAATTCCATTATTTTAGGCATTTAGTCTCTTTCCTTGTGCTACTTTTGAAGGTCTATATAGCTAAGCCTATGACCATTAGTCGATGTTGAGTTGAAAGGCACTCTCCAAGTATGACTTGGTTGTCTTTGCACATGACCAAGTCTCTTTTTTATATCAAGAAATGATCAATTTGTGTTTTATTCATACCACTCTTATATGTATTCAAATGTTCTATCCTTTTCTTAAAATAAGTATTTGCAATTGTAAGGTCATAGGCACTTGCAAATTGTAGTAGTAAATCCCCCATATTCTTATGATATCCAAATCCATTTCCTTCATGAATCATATCATATTCCATTCTCATAGATCCAACATGACCATTAAAAAACCTTTCAATGATAGATTAATTAGCAATGATGCCCACTCCATTTCAGTGATTTACTTTTCCTAAATAGAAGATTTTGTAACCCTCACCTAAATCTTTAGCTTTCTTCCCTTTTTATATTGATTTTTAGAGGTAGGTAATGCTAATTCTTCATCTTTTCATGGTGTTGATAATTTCTAGACCACTTTTTATTAAGAGTGTCAATGTTCTAGGTTATCATTTAAAATTTCTGTTGTTAGACTTGCTTCTTTATCTACACCCATTCTTGAAGTGGAAACCCTTGTGTACTTTCCATAACATCTGGGGGATAATGTTGCATGTCATTTCTAGAGAATATCCTAGGAAGCTCTTGTCCATTTTTCACAACAACTAGGCCCTGTAACTACTGCACATCTCATCTAGGAAATGCCCTAGTATTATAAAATTTTTAAAAAACTCATCCATAAGATTTGAGATCATTTTACAACCAACCGCTAACCTAATGCTAACCCTTCTCTTTTGTATCTGGGCTTGGAACCAGCATTGAAGAAATTATTATTTTATTTAAGATTGATATATCATGGCATATGTTCTTATAAGCTTGTATATAATGTATTTTAGAATAATCCATTATATATTGATAAGGTTTGATTTATTATGTATTGATGATATGATTCTTAAGGTTTAAACCTTGAACCTTGCTCTTATTATATATTTTGGAGTTCTTCTTGTTGTTGTATTTAATAATGAGGTGTTAGCCTAGTGGGAAGACTCTTGATTTGAAAGCTTTAATTCAAGGGTCTAATTTTGGGGAGTGATGTTGAGTTCTAAAATTCTAATTAGATAATATATATTGGGGTATACCTCTATTACAATCATTTCAAGGTACCAAGATCCCTCCTATTATTGTTGTTATATTTTTCTTTCCTTGATTAATATTTCTTAGTGATGGGACGCGATATCGCGTTCATCGCGATATCGCATCCCCCGCAATATCGCGTCTTCCCTACGATATCGCATACGCGATATTGCAGTCCGCTGAAATGTTTATAAATAAGAAGTGGCTCTTCCTTATTTAACATCCTAGTTTAGATTGTAGCTAGACTCTGGCAGTTTGATCCCTCCAGAGTTAGATTATTTTTCCATGTCTGCCCGCAGTGTGGTGAATGTAATTGTACGGCATTCTTTATTCGAGTGTGATGTACTTGGACGTGCACATGATCAGCAATAAAGATCAAGATTACTTCATCATTGCAGCATTCACTTTGTTTATTTATTTGTTTATTTAAATGTTATTTACTGTTTTCTCTCTCACCCTTATCTCTTAGTAATGTAGAATGAGTACGACTTGATTATGAGCATTTAAGTGTGACTACTTGGTATTCCAGTGGCGTACCTAGGATCTGCGCTTGGTAATCCCAGTGGTAGTTGTGCACAAAGTCCAAGATGTGTACGGATGATCAAGGAATTAGCTACTCATCGCACTTAGGCTAGATTAGATTCTCTTACCCTTTTCCTCCTAGCTTAGCTTAGTTAATATTACTTTCCATTGCCTTTAGGAGTAGTGTTAGATTAGGAACACATCATACACCTCACTCTGGACTAAACCATATGTGACAAATATAATACTAGTCCAAGTGGAAAGACAGTGAACTATGACCTAAGGCTAACTATCTAGGTGCCATAACTAGCCTGTCTGTGGAGTTCGACCGGATCATGTGTGAGAACGCTCATATTCGTATGGTTGAGTGTAGGGGTATCTCGCCACTCATCATTGGCGCTATTGTCGGAGACAGTGCTAGTTATCTAGATTAGTTATATCATACAAGGTCACTGTATAGAACTAACAATATATCTCTTAGAAAGAAGTAATCATAAAAATTCACATAAATTCACACACAACAATGCCTCTCCTACAAGACGATAATAACACCACACTTAGTGAGGAAGTTCATTGGAGAACCAACGAACTATATAACAATGAAGATTGGAGTATGCAACCTGAAGTGGGAGTTTCTTATAAACATGAATAAAAGCAACGTCATCCCAACACATGAAGGTATAACTTACCTAATGACGATGAACCCCCACTGGCCACTACAAGCCTAACACAAATACAAGAGGCTATTCGAATCTCACGTAGGCATTGTAAAGAGAGCCGTCTACCCAGGCTCGATTTAAACAACTTTTCTAAATTTTTAGGAGGCTATGACTTAGATCTGCATCAACATTTACAAGCCTTCTACGATGCCTGCACATGGAATAACATTGATAATGGATGGCAAAAACCTAAGCTCTTCCCTATGATACTTGTTGGCCAAGCAAAAGTATGGTATAGATCATTGAAACCAAATTCAATACGACGTTGGTAAAAAATGGTAGAAGTCTTTAACGAAACATATCAAACCTATGCAAGAGTGTCAGCCTTGAGGAAACAAATCCAAGGATGGAAATGAGAACAACATGAACCCTTGGACATGACCTTAGAAAGATATTATGCACTATTAAACAATTTTCTAGGCCATGGGTTTTCTGAGGAAAGGCTAATGTACCATATCATTGATGGGCTATGTAATGAAACAAGAGAGACCTTAGGAACGTATGCCTAAGGTCAATTATATGAACTACAAACCCATCAAATCCAAGAGCTTTTTAAGCGGGTAGCAAAAGAAGAAGGAGAATTAGCTAGATGGGAGAGTGTTAAAAAACATCAACGGGACCAACAACTCAACTTAACAAAGGTCCATGATCATAAGAAGGAGAAATCAACCAATATCAAGGTGGAAACATCATCTTTGGCAATACAACAATCATTAGAAGGAGCTGAGGCAAAGATCAATAAGATGTTGGAATGGATAAATCAAAAGTGTGGAGAATATATCAACAACATCGGAGATAGAGTTTTGACAACCCACGAAGTAGGACAAAACATTAGATATTTGAAAAGAAGGGATAAGGAAAAGAAGAGCTCAACTGCCAATCATATGTATGAATGTAACCTATGCTTGTACGATCACCCCAAGGGCCAATGCCAGATATTGTTACACTTACATGAGCATTGGGAAAACACGCTACATCCAAAGTTCGTACAAAGATATTGTGTTCGATCACAGTGGCAATAATCCTATTCATATCATCCAAATTCAAACACTTATCTTGTTCAACATCCTATTTATTCAGCTGGGCCAACATACTCTATCTCACCACATTACTATTCTTCACAATACTATCAACCCATGCCTCCAACACAACCACCACCTTGTGCACTTTATACTCCTCCTAACTTTCAACATTCTCATCCTTTCCATCCTTCCACAGTGCCACAAACTATTCCTAAGGTGCCTACGCCACAACAAAAAACCATGAAAGACACTTGTGCTATTGCTACTAATAGCAGTGAAAAGCCTCCTCAACATCAAAAGCGTCCTTTCTTTAAACACGACCGTAAGAAGGGATAACACAATTCTGAGGCCACTGCATCTTCCAACTCAGCAGAAGTCCCACACTATGGTGCACCCTTACCTTCAAACCCCATGCTTCATGTAACTTCATCAGGGCCAGCAACTCACACTCCAACAACCATAAGGCCCAATGAACAAAACCATGGGAGGCATCATCCTAATCCTTGCATACCATCTAACGGTCACAAACATCATAGTGGGTTAACTCGTTATCTGGGAACTACATCGTATAAAGTGCCCCACTATGCTTATTATAATCAAGTGTGTGAACCCCAATGGGGCAAGTATGGACTAGTTCCAATATTTCCAACATGCAAGGATCCTCACCCTTCATTTATTAATCCTTACCATGCTCAACCAATTAGTTATGGGGGATATCCCCCATTCCAATAACAAGCAAGATTAATAAATATTTTTCATTTTCTTTAATTTTTCAATTTTTGTTTTCCAGTTTTTCATTTTTCAACTTTTTGTTTTATCTTTTTATCTTTTTGTGTGTTTGTCTTTTTACGCTTTTGTAAGTAATATCATCTACAAATAAAACACTCATGTGGATCATTGGTTGAGGTGTGTCTATGTTATTAAGTCATGAACGATCAATTATTTGGAATAGTGAGCCCATTACACCCACTCATCCATTCTACAAATAAGAGGTTTTGTTCAAAGGATACAATGATATTCTTGAACATTTTAAAACTTAAAATTTAAAATTAAGTTTGTGTTCATTGTATCCAGAATGAAGAAGGATGGACCAAGAGGGAATGATTAGGATGTGACATCAAGGGGACTTGCGGATTCTCTTTGGTGACATCTGTGAGGGTTATCATGCAACGTGGTTGTACTAAGATCCTTGTAGATCTAATGAAAAATGGGAGTAAGAGTAATTAACAGGGCACTCGAAAATCAAATGCTGTTTTGGGGGGTTCCACTGGAAAGACATGCACCCATGCCTAAAGGTTGGAAATTTCTATGGATTCAGTATTCAAAAAAAAAAAAAGTGCCACAAAACAAAAGTCACTCCTCCCTTGCATAAAACGCCAAGTGATCATACGCCTTGTTGTTATGGTACTCTCATAGTTGCTCATCATGGGATGAAATAATGCGATGTCATTGCTTAGAGGAATGGACTTGGTCCTGATCTTGGAATGATGGGTTAATGACACATTAATCATGATTTACATGCAGGATTCATTGTGCCTTGGGTTAGTTACCTCATGTCCCAATCTCTAGGATCCCTTTCTACACTTCGTCTCATCTCACTATTCGTATAATTGTAGCTCGTGTCCCATGTAGCATAGAATTTTCATCTCATTCTGGTGATAATTACATGTGTGTGTTTTGTGGAGTTAGTGCGGATTACATCTAACCCTTCTAGTGCCCACAGACACTTTAAGTGTGGTTACATAAGGGCATCATAGGTTGAAACCTGCTTTGGGGAGGACCCACTTTTGTAATTTTGTTGTAATCTTCACTAATTCTCTCGCTGAAGCACACAATTTCTTACCCTCAGCTTAATTTTTCATAATTTTCTTTCCCTACTATTATCCCTCTAAATTTTAACGTTCCAATGTAACATTACATTTCCTTTTTTCGTAACTGCCAAATTTTTATTGCTAAAGTTCACATCATTATCATTAAGAGTGCCTCTCAAATCAATGAAATTACCCTAGGACATCTTAATACTTGCCAATGTCCTCAATTTCCAATATTAATTTCAAGAAAAATCATTAAAAATCTGGTATTTCCTTGGTGTCTCACATCAGTAGGGATGAGATATCGCATACGCGATATCGCGTCCCACGTGATATCGTGTATGCGATGTCTCGTACACGATATCGTGTCCTATTTTCCTATAAATAGGTACCTTCGCCGCAACACTTAGCATCATTTTGCCATTCACGTGGGGGGAGTTGTTGAAATTTTTCTCTGCGACTTGTGATTGTGTGACCCTTACTTTTTCACTCATATCTCACTCACTGGTGCTCCGATTTTAATTCTGTTTGAACCTGTTTGAACCTAGAGTGTTCAGTTTAGTCATGGGGGAGAGACACTTACCGACAAGTGCCTAAATTTTTTGAAATTTATCATTGCCCAAAGGACATCAATTAGGGTAATTAACTTAACACTTAGAATAATTATGCCAAAAATCATATGACCTTAGGTATACTGGGAGATTAAAATGGAAACCACCTAAGTCATAAGACCCATTATTACAATTTTCAGACACGATCACACATTATAACATAAGATATTTAATTAAGGCAAGCAATAAGGTATAAGTGAACTTTAAAATATGCAGATAGCCTTGAAACGTGCACAACAAGAGGGTCCTATTCAAGGTGGAATGAAACGATCTCAGAGAGGTGGAAGACAAGGCTCTGCCAGACAACACACAGAATAGGAAGTGCAATCATTCACCATCCATCAAGAAAGACCTCTTATTGGACAATTTGGGTATGTAGAAGGAGGAGTTGCTGTTGTGCCTAAACTAGGACAACAACTCACGTTGCCCCTGGAATGTGTTCAGGCTATCCATGAGAAGTCCACATTCGCTGCAGTGATTGTGGAGTTAAAATTTGAATCTTTTGCAGAGTTCACTCTTGAGGCTGTTAGGGATCACCTCAAAGGATCTCCCTTATGGCCTGTCCTCTCTGAAAGTTGTGCCTGGTACTTAGGTGAAATGTACCAGTTCTGGCACAATAGGGAGCAAGGCACCATAGTTAACATTTGTGGTGTGACAATTGATTTCTCTGCACAAGCTATTTTGGAAGTGTTAAACCTTCCAAACATAGGGTCTCATGTTGCTCGGTTATCTACCCGTTTAGACCCCGATGTGCAAAAGGCTTGGTTAGAGAAGGCTTATGACAGAGATAAAGCTTTTGGTGAGCTGACGATGGAAGAGAGAGTTTACTTCAAAATTGGAACCTATCACCTCTTCCCCAAAAAAGGTTTGAAAAGAATATCCACGTATGCGGCTAGAGGATGTGCAGTGTTGATGGGAAAGATTAACACTAATCTACCCCATCTATATTTTACAGAGATCCTAAGGCGATTTGAAGAATGGAAGTCAGGGAAGATGGTGCTGTCTTTTCCCTGCCTTATCAGAAAACTGTGCCAACGGGCTGGTATTTGGGGGTACACTAATGACATCATCTGAAAAGCCCAAAATGCTTCTTATGCTGAATTGCTAAAGGTGCTAGCTCCAAGAAAGAGTGCTGGCGAAGAGCTGAGACCCAAAGAAGAAGAAGAACAGATGACTAGACCACCTGTAATTCAACTTGCAGGACCCAGTTAACCTCTAGCCATAGGTGCTAGCCAACAATAAGAAGCAAGGCCTAACATAGGTTAGGATTAGCTGTTGCCGTCGCAATACTATAGATCGTCGATGAGCCATCTTAGGACCATCGTTGAGATAGTTAGTTGGGGAAGCCATGATGACACAAAACTCTTCCGTGTCATCGATGATGCCGACTAGCCTACTATTTCATTAGATCGCACAAGGGGTGAATTATCAATTCAAACAGGAGGAGGGGAAAGTAGATGGTCGTAACAGATCTCAGGAAATGTGACATCTTTCCAGGTGTAGTTAGAGACTGGTGAAGGGGCCACTATGGTGGTCATGCAACACCAAAATGTCACAGGAGTTGTTGAAGTGGTCGTTGACTACATCAAGAAATCCTTTAATGTACCTGTTATGCCACCGGTAGATCTCTCAAGAGCACGGGATGCTCAAACTTTGGCTAGAATCTCTTTGACTCCTGCGAAACATGAGGATGTGCTTGATAGATTACTTCAAACAGGGAAAGTTCTGACATCCCTATTTGACATCCCTCAGGATGTAACAACAATTCAATCAGACCTCATTTCCATGAAGGGGAAGCTGGTCATATCTGAAGTAAGGGCCGAGCATGCTGAAGCTGAAGTGCAGAAATTACAAGAGTAGCTCGTAGCCTTACAAGCAGCACAACGGGATCCTCTGCAATTTGTTCCTACAGACCAGCTAGAAAGTTTCAGAACCGAGCAATTAACAAAGCTAACCATAGAAAATAAGAAGGTGGTAGAAGAAAAGGAGAAGGCTGTTTGGGATGCCTCCGCAGCAGAAGCGCAAACCCATGCGCATCTTAAGGTACTCAAGGCCTTAGAAGAAGAGAATAAGCAGTTGTTTGCAGATAACCTTTGATTGATCTCGATAGAGAAGCAAAAGAATGTTCTCAATGAACACTTTCATTAGCTACGAGAACAATTCATTCGGGTCAATTGAGATGAATCGAAGCCTCTCAATGGAGGAGGTACGCGCTATTCGCCAAAAGTCAGCAATTGAGATAAGCATGTGGTAGAATGAGGCTAAATGACATGAGAAGCTGAAGGAGCACTTCCGTGATCAGGTGGGGATGTATAAAAAAATCTTGGAGAAGGAGATCCATATGGCCAAGGCTCAAATCAACACTATCAGTGCTCAACACACTAATTAGAGGGCCATATTGGACACCTACACCTTTGTCCACTAAGCGGAAGTTAAAAATCATGACCTACAGATTCAAGACTTGATAGAATACATGGAGTTGGAAAATCTTAGATATGCCAACCTTGCCATGTTAACAGCAGGGTGCCCAAGGTCAGAGCTCAAGCAGTAGGTAACTTCCACCCATCTCAAATATGAGGCAAAATTTGCAGAATGCAAGAAGCTAGTTGAAAAATTTGATGTTGCAAATTCTGAACTCGAGGTGGTAAAAGCAAGCTACCAAGGACAGAAAGATGTTGCAACCAACTTGGCTCGATGGCTAAGAAATTTTCATGAATACAAGAATAAAGCCAGAGCCTGTGAAGAGGAACGATGGGTGTTCGTGGCATGGTATGTTAAAGCCAACCAAATGTTCCTGCAACTACCCTGTCCGTGGGAAGTGCCAACTCCATCAAACATTGAAACATTAGCATGGATGACACAAGACCGTTGGACCGAAGAGGAGAAGCTCCAGGCCATACTTTAACACCATCAAGCTTCAAAACCTGGAGCACATGACAAAGGAAAAGCACCCATGGAGGAGCCACCACCATCAGGAACTACATGAGTTCCACATTTTTGTAGTTGTAGTATTTTTCTGTGTTGTGTCTTCCCACACTGGGGCATTATTTCATTTCTTTTTTTAGTTAATAATACCATACCTATCCACTGTGTAATCAATGGAGCCTGTTCTCTTTGTAACTCAAGGACAAGTTTTTATTCAGTCGTGGGGGTATGATGGGATGCGATATCGCATGGACTGTGATATTGTGTATGCGATATCACGTCCGTCGCGATATCGCATCTCTCGTGATATCGCGTCTTCCCTACGATATCACGTACGCGATATCACAGTCCACCGTAATGTTTATAAATAAGAAGCGGCTCTCCCTTGTTTAACATCCTAGTTTAGATTGTAGCTAGACTCTGGTAGTTTGATCCCTTCAGAGTTAGATTATTTTTCTATGTCTGCCCACAGTGTGGTGAATGTAATTGTACGACATTCTTTATTCAAGTGCGACATACTTGGACGCACACATGACCAGTAATAAAGATCGAGATTACTTCATCATTGCAGCATTCACTTTGTTTATTTAAATGTTATTTACTGCTTTCTCTATCACCCTTATCTCCTAGTAACGCGGAATGAGTACGACTTGATTACGAGCATTTAAATGTGACTACTTGGTATCCCAGTGGTGTACCTAGGATCTACGCTTGGTAATCCCAGTGGTAGTCATGCATGAAGTCTAAGATGTGTATGGATGATTAAGGAAACAGCTGCTCATCGCACTTAGGCTAGATTAGATTCTCTTACCCTTTTCCTCCTAGCTTAGCTTAGTTAATATTACTTTCCATTGCCTTCACAGCGTTAGATTAGGAACACATCATACACCTCACTCTGGACTAAACCATATGTGATAAATATAATACTAGTCCAGGTGGGAAGACAACGAACTGTGACCTAAGGCTAACTATCTAGGTGCCACAACTACCCCATCTGCGGAGTTCGACTGGATCATGCGTGAGAACGCTCGTATTTGTATGGTTGAGTGTAGGGGTACCTTGCCACTCATCACTTAGTATTTGTTAATTTCTCATACATCTTGTGAAGGATAACAATGAGGTGTTAGCTTAGTGGTACAAATCTTAGCCTAGTAACCCTAGTTCACAGGCTCGATTCTAATAGGTAGCACTAAGTTATAAAATTCTATAAATCTTTGGGTGTACCTATGTTTCAATTATTTTGGATTCCAACACCTCCCCACGCTCCCCTTGCCCTGCCTCTTATGAAGGATAGGTTGGAAGAATAGCGATGGCTGATAAATCATGTTTTCGAACGCTCCAATATCCAATATCAGATACCCAATACTGGAGCCTCGACATCGGGTATGCGATGTCGGAGCCAGGATGTGATGTTGGATATTCGATATCATGGGATATACATTGGCCTATAAATATAGCACTTGGGCTCACGATTTCCATATAGTTTTTAATAGTTTTTCAGTTAGAGTAGCAAAGAACTTGTAGTTTGTTTTCTTTAGAGTTAGAATATTTTTTGAGTGCCTGTAGTAGGAGTCTAAGTGTGTACGGATCTTTGTTCGAACACTAATGTACTTAAGTGCAACATTGTGATGGGAATAAAAATGAGCCCTTTTGATAATCCTTGTAACACTTAGAATAGATTAATGTTTCCTTTAATGAGCTTTACTTTAATGCATTTGAATTAAGAAATTAATTTTTAGTTGTTAATGAACAAAAGGACGACCACTTCAAGCATACATATAGTGCTTGGTAACTTAGCAACGCTTAACATTTGGTAGTCCAATAGCACTATATGTGTTTAGGATGTGTCCAAGAAAGTGGGATAGGTATTTGTGTTAGTCTAGCTAGGTAGTGAATGAATTAGATCTTAAATTACTCTACCCTCAATTCTTGTTATAGGTGATTAAACTTAGAAAACATAAAATAATAAAAATCATGTACCTTAATTACACTTAAACCATAACCTTGAGCTCAACAAGTGATGAGTCATGTTCTGTCAGGTGTCATGGTCTATCAGGTCCTATTATCAAACCCTTGTTATCGGACCCCTGTTATCAGGTATAGGGTACTAGGTCTGATAGGTCCCGATATCAAACCCCTATTATTGGGTACACGATATTGCGACCTCACAAGCGATAAATACACATGTAAGAACATGTAAGCACATGAGAAGGGGGAGTTTTTAGGGAGTCAGTTTAGTGTTAGAGTAGAGTCTTTTTTTCACTTTTTCCTCAACTCTTTTCTCCCAGTGCATGCCTGCAGTGTGGTGATTGTAATTGTACAACATCTTTATTTGAGTGTGGCGTACTTGGACATGCACATGACCAAAAATAAAGATTGAGATTACTTCATCATTGCAGCATTCACTTAGTTTAATTATTTAATTATTATTGTTATTTATTGCTTTCATAGTTAATATCTCTTCATCCTAAACTCCTTAAACATGGAATGAGTACGACTTAATCACGAGCATTTAAGTGTGACTACTTGGTAACCCAGTAGCGTACCTAGGATCTATGCTTGGTAATCCCAGTAGTATTCATGCATGAGGTCCAAGATGTGTATGGATGATTAAGGAATAGATGCTCATCGCTCATAGGCTAGCTTATCATTGACATCGTTGCTAGGGACCTTTTGGTTGTTTCATGTGCTATTTAGGATTTAGTGAAAATCATTCAAAATTATTGAAATGAACCTTAGAGTTATATCATATTTTAAAATTACTACAACAAAATTTAAAAGCACACTACATTTTTATCATCTAATTGAAAATTTCTTCTTCTCACAGGAGTGCTTCTCTACCTAAGTTTGATGAAGCTCATCAGCCAGTCCCTCAACAATATCAAGTGGTATATGCTCATCCTAATGAGCATGTGCCTAATTTCACCTTCATCCTACATTAGGATGAACAACTACAGTGGTGTGACATGGACAACAACATCATGTTGCCACCCAATTAATCCATTTCTATAATGCTCCAACAAATGCTTATATGATGGGGTCTCTAGGAACGTCATGTTGAGTATGTTGTGCAAGATACTGATGCCATGGATTATCATCCCACTAAGGCACAATGTCTATGGGATTGAAAACTAAAGCAATGCCATGAATTTATGAAGGGAAAAGAATTTAATGATTCTCCATTCTTGCTATACCAAAAAGATGGTGGGGAACCCTTCTCTCGGGATTTTCCATTTAGTGAAGTTTCTCTTTTTGACTTCAGTGAAGGAGGTTAAGTTCAAAACCTGCAATACACAATTCAAAATATTAGTTCTAGTAAAAATGGGTCCAATAACAAAGAAGGATCCAATGAGGCAAGCCAAGGCAGGGATGCAGATAAGAAACAAGATTGTAATTGTGGCTGTAATTGCTGAAGAGGTGGTAGCAGGCACCGTGATGGTGCTAGTCCTCCTTCCTCTTCACCTTCATCATCATCATATTCTTCTTTTGGCTTTGATCATAATCATAGGAGGTGAGACCATGATGGAGGTGACCGAAATGATCAACGAGATTAAAATGATCGAAGGGACCATTAGGAAAGACAAGATTAAGGGCATGAACATTCAAGAGAGGCACATTGCCATGAATGAAGGGGGTAGTAGACGACATCATAGGCACCATGATCATGGCCTTGATGAGCCTTTACTTGCTACCTGAAGTATGCTCAATATTGTAGAGGTATTATGAATTCCAACAAGGCATGTGAAGGATAGTTGGATCAAAAGGCTAGACATGAATAATGTTTCTTAGTTCAAAGGGGATATAAGTTTGATTCACAAAACCATCTCTAAGCTTTTCAAGATGCATATGTCTTGCAGCGCATAGAGAATGAGTGGCAAAAACTTAAGTCATTCCCAAGGACACTCATCAAAAAGGCAGAGAACTAGTATTGGTCTTTAGAGCCAAAATCTTTAGATGATGGAGTACGATGCTTGAATTGTTTAATGATAAATATCAAACATACTCCAGAGTGTCCAACTTGAAAAGGCAAATCCAAGGATGGAAACAAGAAACACATGAACCCTTGGATGCCACCATTGGCCAATACTATTCCTTAATGCACAAATGTCCTAGCCATGGTTATTCTCAATTGGATCAACTTCACCACATTGTAGATGGGCTTCGATCAGAAATGAGGAGAACCGTTTGTGTTTATGCCCAAGGATGACTATTAGAATTAAGTGCTTGTCAGATACAAAGACTAATAAAATAGGTAGCTAAAGAGGAGGGTGAATTAAGAAAAAGAGAAAGTGTAGAAGAATATAACCATGATCCTTCCATTTGCAAGAGGGAGGTTCAATTATATGATAGTGAGGAAGAATCTACACCTGATGAGGTGATGAATAGGAAAACCTTGCCACTCCAAAAATTTCAATATGAAATTATGACCAAAGTTGATCAGTTATGGAACTCCATGAATAGAAGATTTCAAGCTATCCTAAACATTGCTGAAGAGTCCAAAGAACAAGGTAGTGATCGTGATTGTAGAAGATGTAAGGAAGTTGAACATGCTTATCAAAAGGGTAAGGGAAAGATTGCTGCAATAGAAGAAGTTGCAAAAAGTGAATTAGATGATGATGGTAGGTGTGACATCTACTAGTATGTACATCCTAAGGGATGTTGCCCCATACTGTCACATTTATAGGAGTCTATGGTGTATGCTTTGAATCCATGACTAACACAAAGGCAAACATCTAGAAGATTACCTTATCCTTAAGGTAATTTTAGGTAGTTCCACCAACAATAGCAATATTATCCCAATGGAAGTCCACTGTAACCATATGAGTAGTATCAACAGTGGTAATAACCACAATCATGGGCACTAGCACTATCAAGGTAACAACATCTATAAAAATAACCTAATCCATATGGGTACTACATTCAACAACCCCTATCTCCATGTGACTCCTCCAATCATGTTTCTACTTTTCAATCCCATTACCATCCTTTTGATTATTATCAAACTCATTCTCTACATGAAAGAAGGGATGCCAACTTTTATCCTTATCCCCCTCCTATCCCTGCACATGTTCCTCCTCTAGCTGTATAACTACCACTTGCTCCACCTATGTAGGATGAACTACCAACTCAACTGCAACAATGCAATGCTACTAGGGCTATTAATCTACAACTAGTTCATCAACTGAGTGGGTTAAATACACGATCAAAGAAAAGACCTTTCTTTTGACCCCATAGTCCACCCGTGATTGACAACCTTGTCTCTCCATCCTCCTCTGTATCAAGTTCCTTCGAGTCCCCTTCAAATAAAAATCCACCTAGGATCCATACTATGATGCTTACTCACATTGTATTTCATTGGATCCATGTTGGAAACCTTCCTAAGAAACTAGCTGATCTTGGAAGTCCTCTCATTTATTTGTAGATTGCTGGGAATGAATTATGCAAAGCTCTTCTCGACTCAAGTTCTAGTATCAATTTAATTTCTCATGAGATGTACACTACATGAAACTTGCCTCATCTCAGGAAGAGCAATATCATATTAGAATTGATAGACCAGTCCATCACTATTTCAATAAGACTGGTGAAAGACATTATGGCCATTGTTTGTGGGTGGTTTTATCCTATTGATTTCCTAGTGATCAAGGTGAAGAACTGCAAAGGGGATTTTCTAATCATCATGAAAAGGGCATGGCTTAGCATCATTCAGGAAAGCATGGAAGTTAGATATCTTTCCCTAGAAATATCCAAAGAAAATGCATTTAGAAAAATTGAGAAAAAGTGAGTTCCATGCATTGCATATAACGATATAGGGTGCAATTGTGTGTAGAAACTCTGGGCCGTGAAACAAGCATCTATCTTTGCATGCAAGCAATGTGCATCAGAAGCCAAAATTAAAAGGTGTTTGTATGTAGTAGCCACAAAACAAGAGGGCACCCAATGGTTGATCGCTAATTTTGAGAGTAGCACATTTTTCATGGAATCGATTGAGAGCTTGACATGCACATATGTTGCAAGCATAGATGAATTAGAAAATTTTTTTTACCAACTCTTTGATGATGCAAATGATGATACTTATTGGGGAGAGTTGGAAATTCTTAAAAATTTTATGCAAGAGCCCCTTGAACTAAAAATGCTATCAGCCAAAATGAAATCTGTGTTTTTAAAAAATGGGAAGCTAGTAAGAATCAATGCAAATATTGCTCTAGAGGAAAAAAAGATGCTATTGAAAGTCATTGAAAAATGGTCAATAGATTTTATTTGGTCATATCCTAAATTGACATGGATTGATCATAGGATATGCTAGCATCATATCTACACTATCCGACCATGAAGCTAAAGAGATAGCCACAGAGGCAATTGAACCCTAAATTGAAGTAGGTCATGAAAGAGGAAATCGAACAACTCCTCAAGGTGGGGTTCATTTATCCCATTATAAATAGTGAGTGGGTAGCCCACTTGTAATTGTGCCAAAGAAAGGAGACAAGTGGTTGGTCTACATCAATTTTTAGCTACTAAATATGACAACATTCAAGGATCATTTTCCATTGCCATTTGTTGATTAGGTGTTAAACACAATATCTGGGCATTGCTATTATAGTTTTCTAGATGGTTATAGTGGCTATAACCAAATTCAAATTCCACCAAAGGACCAGGTAAAGACAACATTCATGAGTCCTTGGGGGACTTTTGCACATTGCAAGATGCCATTTGGTTTATGAAATGCTCCTGCTACATGCCAAAGCCTAGTTCTGAGCATTTTTCAATAGAAAATTGGAAGTGGTGTAAAAATCTTCATGGATGACTTCTCCACTTATGGAACTACATTTGAGCAAGTGCTAAAATGATGTGTTGAAACCAACCTGCAACTAAATTGGCAAAAGAATTACCAATGGTCTAGGAAGGAATTGTATTAGGGCACAAAATATCACAAGCAAGGATTGAGGTAGACCTTGAGGAAATAAGGGTCATCCAAGGAATAACTCGCCAACCAAAAACTATCAAAGATGTTCGATCATTCCTTGGACATACCAGCTACTACCAATGATTCATAGAGAATTTCTCTAAGATTGCAAAGCCATTGATGGAGTTGACAAAGAAAGATGCTCCATTTGTCTAGACCACAGAATGTGATAAAGCATTCCAATAGCTAAAAAAGAAATTTGTAGAAACTCCAATTCTACAAGCACCTAACTAGTCCAGGCCATTTCATGTCATGATGGATGCATCAAATTATGCCTTGGGAGTCATGCTTACATAGATAGATGATAAGAACTGTTCATACTACATCCACTATGCTAGCTGAAGCATTGTGGATGCACAACTAAACTACATCACTATAGAAAAATAATTTATGGCAGTGGTGCTTGCTCTAAAGAATTTTAAGAATTATGTTCTTGGATACAAGGTGTTTGTGCACACAAATCATGATGCCATTTGCTTCCTAATGAACAAGCCAATAGTGAGTCCCTAAGTCATACAGGGGTTTGTGATTTTGCTAGAATTCAATCTTACGTTGGTAGATTGAAAGGGAACTGAGAATATGATCAATGATCACTTATCTCAGTTGCAATGGGATAACAAAGAGGAAGAAATTCAACTATCTAATATGTTTTCTAATGAACTCCTCTTTGCTAGGGCTATAACTAAACAATTGTCCAATGAGCCTAATGAGTAGAAAGGTACCCCTACGCTCAACCATACAAATATAAGCGTTTCACGCATGATCCAACTAAATTCCAAGGACTAAGTGCCTATGCACCTTTGTGGAACAAGGATGGGTTGGTTTATCATTGTCTTCCCAAACTTACTTGTATATCATGATTGTATGGTTAAGTAAGTTTGAGTCATATGATTTTTATAGCTTTTATGTTTTTATGTCCTGCTGCTAATAAGGGAGGAGAGAGAGAGATAACTAAGTGACTAATTTAACTTAACTACTAATTAAATAGGCTTTAAACTAATCCTAACACTAGTATCCATTCTCGCTTGCTGTACACATCTTGAACCAATGCAACACTACTGGGATTACCAAATGCTAATCGTTGCTGGGTTACCAAGTGTTACACGCATGCTCGAAGTGATCGTATTGTGTGTGCTAATAACAGAAATGTAAAGTGCATAAAATAAAATGAAATAATAAAATAAAATAAATGTAGAAGAAAATAAAATAAAGGAAATGAGTAAGAAAACAAATCTCAAGTGCTGCAAGGATGAATCCAAGAGATCGTCTTTATTACTGTACACAAGGTGTGCTTAGGTACACAATGCTCAAATAAAGATTCATCCACACTTAGACCTCCTACTGCGGGCACTTAGAAAATACTCTAACTTGACTCCTAAAAAACGTTTCTAAGAATTCCCTTGAAAGACTTCCTTCCAAGACTTCCCTTTATTGTGTGCATGGGCACTATACTTATAGGCTTGGGAGCAACTACTATAATAATTAGAAAAATTGCCACTCTAATTTTAGAGAAACTACTAATCTAATAATTAGAATAAAATGCTAGAGTAACCACTCTCATCATACCCCCATGACTGAATGAAAACTTATCCTCAAGTTCTTTACAAAAGATTGGAAAGGTATGGGATTATTGACTAATTGACAACTGACAGTGGAATGGGATGATCGACTCAACGTGCCCAGTGAATGGATCAATAAGCATATTACAACATTAGTGTTCATGACCATTGTGGTGAACACTCATACAAAAATGACATCCAAGCATTTATTTGGCAGCTTTTAGAGAAAGAGAGAGAAAGAAAATGAAGCATGTTGTCGCCAATGCTAAGATTGTGACTTCCATTGTTTATCCATAGCCACGCCACCAGACTTGCTCATTTCGTAAATGCTCTAGTTCTAGTCCATCCTAAGTGCTTCCTCCAAGTCCAATCCATTGTTTGTATGATCACCATCTGCACATACAACACAGTCACAAATGAGCAAGGATAGATAAACCATAATGCAGTTGATACCTTTCCTCGATATGAAGCGCATTGGCTAAGTTGTCGTTATGGTAAAAACTGGTTTGGAGATTTATCACAAGTGACTACCCAAGGTGTAGGGGTTAGGGGAATAGTAAAATGGAGAAAATTGAAAAATTTGTGCCAAGGCCCCCACGACTAAGAGGGAACCTCCGATAGCTATAAGATGGAAAAATATGAGGAACAAGAAAGATGGGAAAAAATATCAATGGCAACGCCAATAAAATGTATTTCATGGATGGGGATGAAACAAGAAATGATTGATTATAGGAAATGTTTAAGGAAAAGAACTTAATAATTGCACCAAAAAGAAATGCTAGTGGGTCCTTCCCAAAGCAAGCTCATGCCCTTTATGCCCTGACAAACCCACAAACCAAAGAGTCCGTAGGCTCTAGGAATGTCATTTGGAAGCAAGAGTTAAAAACTTATCCACAAGAATTCACGAAGAAAAACAATGCATCAACCCAGAACAGACTAATGATAAAATCGACAATGAGGTGAAAAATGGAAAGAAAGATGGAGAGGAGAGAATGGAATGAAATCCCAAGAACAAGGTTGTGTAAAGTCCCTTGTGTATTTCATGGTTAATGTGACTAAGTAGAACTCAACCCAAATCCAGACTCAAACAAACCACATCCAGTGACCTCGCATCAACACACTTGACCAATCCATCCACCTGAAGTAACAAGAATGCTTCCACAAAAAGTTACCACCATTCCAAAGAGAGCGAGATGGAGAAGTAGGAAGCAAGAATGGGCCTTAGTTAGAGGGAACCTTTAGGCATGGGTAACATGTCTTTCCATTTCCATAACCAATGCTTGTAGCCCATATTGCTTTATTATTTCTAAGGGGTGTGCTTTGAATTCTTTCTTTTTTTTTCTTTTTTTTTTTTGCTGAAAACCACATCATGCAAAGACTTATTTTTATTCACTCAACTTCCTAATTTTTGAAAAATGTCAGAATGGTGGAAAACCCAAGAAAAAGCATCCAAGCACTAATTCATTAAAAGTTTACTTAGAAAAATAGGGACTGTACAGTTCCAAGCCAAAGGAGACCATAGAGTTGTATGGATGAGTGGATGGTGTGGACTCATTGCCTATTTTACCAAAGAACCATACCTTAATATCAGCATCATAACTCAAAGGTAAAAACCAAACATTAGCAATCAATATGATATAATTCAATCCATCATCATGAGCACTTATTAGATAAAGAATAAAAGTAAATCAAGCAAACAAAGAAATAGTAAAAACATGAACGATGGTATAAAACAAAAATAAGAAAAGTTGAAAGAATGTGTAAAACAAAAAATGTGTAGAATGGTTAGCATAGGTAGCCATCTCCCCCATGACTAAGTTGGAAGGAGGAGATCCAAAATAGTGAGCAGGGTTGTCCATTAATAGAGGTAGCATGTGTACTAGCTGTCCTAAGCTCATGGAAAGGTTTGGTTTGTTGCACATTGACCAACAGTTTCTTGGTCGGGCTCTCAAGTTTGTATATTGTCATGGCCCCTGAAGAAAAAGTTGCATAAATAAAATAAGGTCCTTTCCATAGTGTTTGAAATTTAGTACGTTGTGGCACATGTGTGGGATTCCAGTAGAGAACCTCATCTCCTAGTTGATATTTAACTTTCCTAATTCTTATGTCATGAAATTGTTTATTGAATGCCTTGTGCAACTCGTTAGATGATAGGGCAACTAGTTGACTGTCATCTAGCAAGTTAAAGGTTACTAACCATTGTTTCTATGCTAGATCAAGGTCAAGGTTGAGGTCACATGCCATGGATAGTGTACGGAGGTAGCCAATATGTCCAAGGAATGACCGAATATCTTTACAGTTTTCAATTGACGGGTAATTCCTTGGATAATTTTGATTTTCTCGGGATCTACTTCTATCCCTGTGTGAGATTTTGTGCCCTAGTACTATGCCTTCTTGAATCATCAAATGACTTTTCTACCAGTTGAGCCTCAAATTGGTTTCTACACATCTTTTTAACACTTGCTCCAACTAGTCTAAGGCTTAATCAAAGTTTGCTCCATAAGTGGAGAAGCCATCCATAAAGACCTCCACACCATTTCCTATCTGCTATTGGAAGATGCTTAGAACTAGTGGTTGAAATGTTATAGGGGCATTGCACAAGCCAAACGACATCTGTTTGTATGCAAATGTTTCCCAAGGACTGGTGAACGTAGTTTTGGCTTGATGTTTTGGGACTATTTGTATTGAATATATCTGCTATATCCATCCTATAAACTGTAGTAGCGGTGCCCTGCGATGGTCTCTAAGACTTGGTCAACAAATGGCAATGGAAAGTGATCTTTAAATGTTGCCATATTTAGTAGCCTGAAATCTATGCACACCCTCTATTTGCCTCCCTTTTTAGGCACAATAACTAAGGGGCTAATCCATTAGTTATCAACAATAGGGTATATGAACCCAGCCTTGAGAAGCTGTTCAATTTCTTCCTTAACTACTTGCTTTAGCTTTGGGTTCAAACACCTCTACGGTTGTCTTTGAGGCTTCATGGAGGGGTCGGTGTAAATCCTATGTTGGCATATCCTAGGATCGATTCTAGTTAATTCAGGATATGACCAAGTGAATGCTTTTGACCATCTATTGATTACCTTTAGCAGTTCTTCTTTCTATTGAGGAGCAAGCTTAGCATTAATAATTACCAATTTTTCATTTTTAAGGAACATGTATTCCATACCGGTGGGCAATGGTTTCAGCTTGTGGGGCTCCTGCTTAAATTTCTCAGGGATTTCCAACTTTCTGCAGTTGACATTTTCAAGGTTAAGACTTGGAAGTTGGTGGTGGACTTGCTCTAATGCGTCTATGCTATCAATGTAAGCGCAAGTCAAACCATCAGTTGGTTCCATGCATATGAGTGAACTGCTTTCTTGATCAGCTTCAGCCACTGGGTGTCTTCCTATTGTGTGGCTGCTATATACAGACATCTTTGTATGTTGATCACTTGTGTACACTGATTGCATGCAGGAAATGTTAAAATTTGCACAAACCATGACCTCTACATGCAATTACACCCGGTGTCACTGTATGCGATACATGGAACTCTCTTCTTCTCAATCTTTCTGAATGTATTTTCCTTTGATATCTCTAAGGAAAGATCATAGATTCCTAGGTGTGCATTGATGGTGCTTAGCCATGCTTTTCCCATTGTGATTAAGAAGTCCTCCCTACCATTGTTTACCTAAATCACTAGGAAGTCAGCTGGGTACGACCACCCACAAACAGTGGTAACAATGTCTTTCACTAGTCCCAATGGGATAGTGATGGATTGGTTAGCCAAATCTAGATGGATGTTGCTCTTTTTTAATGGGGGCAGGTTCTAGGGCTTATAAATTTCTTGAGAATTCAAGTTGACACTGGAACCTGAATCCAAAAGAGCCTTGCATGATGCATTTCCAATGATTTGTAAGTGTATTAGAGGACTCCCAAGATCAGATAATTTCTTGGAAAGGTGGCTAGCTTTGATCCAATTGGTGATGGCATGTGTTAGCATGAACATATGCATTGAGTGCGGTGGTTGAGTTAAAGGCGGCTTCGAAGTTTTGATTGATACTGAGGCATCTAAGGAATCAGTCGCTTGTGATTACAAGGGCTTGGTTGGTCTGTTGGTTCTAAAGAAAGGTCTTTTCTTCATGTGGTTGTTGGAACCAATAGTAGGTTGATAGTTAACAGCCCTCGTGATGTTACATTGCTATGGCTGGGTAGGGATTTCACCTTGCATCGTGGGAGCAAGTGGTAGTGGTGCTATTGGTGGAAGAGATGTAGCCAGATGAGAAGGATGATATGCTTGTGAAATATCAACTCTAGAAGAGGGAGTTCCATAATAAAAACATAATTATATTAATTACTTAAGAAAATAGTTATATTAATTACTTAAGAAAGTTGTAAACTAGCATTCCCAAATAATTTACAAGTGTAAATGTTTTATGATCTAATGACTAGTTGATAAAATTTTTTAAAATGCACATGTACAAGATATTACTAATCAAGGCTTCTCTGCCCACTCCTGTGTTTATGAACCAACATAGTCATTGTTATGTCCTTAGCGAAGTTAGCTTCTCTGCTTTGAAATGTGATGTTGATGTACCTAGCCATGTTAGTTGCTACACTTTGAAATGTGTCATCAAGGACCAGGAGTAGCTTGTTATTTTGCATATTTCATTGCTTATTTATGATGTACATTGAATACACTCTTTTACCTGGGCCATGTATTTAAAATACGTTTCTATAAATTGGCTTTATCTTGTAGTTATTTTTCTGAAATGTCTCTTCTTCATCTTATGAAAACTATTTTATGAATTCCGGATGTGACTTTTGATCCTAAGACTGGTGCAACACTCCATGTTAAGTTTGCAAGAAAGAATTCTCATAATAAAAGATTAGGACTTGGTAAGTGCTATTTGGAGAGCCTATACTATTTTTTTTGAAGGACTACATATTTACTAGATGTTACATTTGGCAAATGTAATGAGGTAAGGGGATAATCTTAGTTTTGCAAGTAGTCACTAATATGGACATAATAATAAAAATTTTAGACATAAGCTTTTTTGGGAATGATGAAGATTAAACCTATTTCATAAGGTTTCTACTTAGACTTTGGGAAATGGAACAAATAGCATATAACGTAGTTTGAATTTTCACAATTAGCAGCATCACCATCATCATCTTAGCCTTATTCCATTTACAAGGATTGACTATATGAATTTTTTTCTGTCATTCATTTCTATTAAGAGCTAAATAAACATCAATACCCAAATTTGGATGTCTTTCTTTATGTTCACAAACCATGTATATTTAGCACTACATATCTATAGGACTGTACATTTGGCAAATGTAATGATGGGATAATGTTAGTTTTGCAAGTAATGACAAATATGGACATGATAATATAGATTTTAGACAGAGTTTTTTTATCATAAATATTAAATCTATTTCCCAAGCTTTCTACATAGATTTTGGGAGATAAAATAAATAGAATATAATGCACTTTGAATGTTTAGGATTAGCATCATCATCATCATCATCCTAGCCTCATTCCAACTATAGGGGGTCAACTATATGAATTCTTTTCTACCATTCACTTCTATTAAGAGCAAAAAAAGCATCAATACCCAAATCTTAGGTTTATAGTTTTGTTGTTTCTCCTTAACTTTAATAAAGTAACCTCTTCTACTAGGTGCATTCTTTGGTCTTTTTAGCACATGGCTAAACTATCTGTGATGACTTTCCTTAATTTTCTCTTTTATGGATGCTACTCCCAAGCTTCCCTTATTAAGAGAGTTGTTGATTTAGTCTTTCCTTGTCACACATAACATCCACCTTATCATACACATCTTTGCTACATGTACATGCTAAGCTGAATGTTTTTCTATATGCCAACATTTTGCACCATAAAGGATTACAAGTCTAATAGTAGTTCTTTAAAACTTTCTCTTCAAGCTAGCAGGGATTCTTTTATCATAAAGCATACTACTAGCTTCTTGAAATTTCATCCATCTTACTTCAGTTTTCTTTGTCACAATACTATTAATCTTACCATCCATTTGAACAAGTGACTAGAAGCATTCAAATTGCTTATATTGAATAACTTCTTAATTTTGAATTCTAATCTTCATATATTCATTACTCATTTCTCCACTAGAAAAGTGCTTCATGTGTTCCATTTTTCTTTTACTAGTCCACAACCCTTTTGATTATAGGATTTTTCTCCAACTCTTCATTTTTCATAGTCAAGACTTAGATTTATCCATCAAAATAATATCATCAAAAAATATCATGTACCAAGTGATGAAGTGTCAATGGTCACTGCATCTACTAGGCCGTGTATATAGGACCCCGTATACACAACTGTGTCGATGTGGCCTCGTATACGAGTGCCCGTTGACGCATCCTTCCATGTGTTGACGTGGCCTCATTTACACAGCACCTTTTTCCGACCTATAAATGAGAGGGCTTCCACCTCTCTTAGGTACCTTTTAGTCAATTGTAGCGAAGCTCTTGCAATTTGTTCCTGCGAAAGTTAGAATATTTTCGAAGTACCCGTAGTACGTGTAAGAAAGGTTTCTGGCACTTTATTCGAGCATTGATGTACCTAAGCCCATTGGCATGAAGGATAATAAAGATGAGCTTTTCAAGAAATCCTTGCAGCATTTGGACTTAGTTATTTAATGAATTTAATAGTTTAATATCTTTATGCTTTGATAGTTACTTAAGTTTTCGTTGTTGTTATTTCTATCGCTATCGCTCTTGCATAGTTCGTAGAAACCATAAGTACGACCCTCTTGAATGTAAACCCAATGCTTGGTAGCCCAGTGACACTTAATGTTTGGTAACCCAGTAGTGGTTAGGGGATGCTCAGGATGTGCCCAGAAGATGGGATTAGATACTTATGCTAGGAATAGTTAAGATACAGATTAGGATAATTATAGATTAGATAATATTTCATTCCTTACTTTCCATATCTTAATTAGATGCCAAAAGATAAAGTAAAAAGCCATAAAAATTAGTTGCCTCAATCTCACTTAACCATTGCCACTAGAACATCACAAGTGAGGTTGGGAAGACAACAATCATTCTAACAAAGGGTTTTGCTGGTTAAAGGTTTGGTGTATGCAAAGTGCTTATAGTCTACAGAATTTGACCAAGTCGCATGTGAATGCCCGTGATTCGCATGGTTGGGCATAGGGGTACCTAGCTGCTCATCATTGGCACTATTGTCGGGGAATGTTAGTCTTACATGTGCCAATTAACCTTAGTGAACTTATTATTCACGTCATTGGAACAGACCCAAGATAGTATCATTTACGCACACTAGGTGAACTAAGAAAAAGGTAAAGTACATCGATTAAATGGATCATCTAACATCCAACATGTCTTCTTCTGACAGGTGAGATGTATCCAACCCATCGGTGCCATAAGAATGTTGGATGGTATACAAGCATCTTGATGAATATGTCCCTAACTTCACATTCATCCTACATCAGGATGAGCATCTGCAATGGTGGAACATGGAGGGCAACATCATACTACCACCCAACCAATCGGCCCCTAGAATGCTATTCGACAATCTTGGTAGACTAGGCATCTAGGACCGTGGAGTGGAGTACGTCATGGAGGATCATGACTACCAAGACTATCTCTCATTGAGGCCCAATGAGCACAAGATCAGCAGTAGGTAGAACGATACAAACACATGAAGGGGAAGCAGTTTAGTAACCCCTTATTCTTGCAAGGGCTATAGGATGATGGGGAACCTATATTTCATGATTCCCATTTGGCCAAACTTCCTCTGGGGTAGCAGATCATTCAGTCCATCATCTAGAACAAACCTCTAAGTGACCGAGATCCTCACGTGGATGGAGGATCATGTAGCAAGGATGGGTAGGATGATCGAGGTCATCATCAAAGTAGAGGGGAAGATCGACATCAGGGTGGTGGTGATCCGTCTCCCTCTTCTCCATCCTCTCACTCTCTTATACCTTCATCCAGTTTAGACTTTGACCATAACCATGGTAGAAAGGAGTGAAATGATGGTGGTCGTAAGGACCGAATGGAACATTGCAAGGAAGTGCGTGACCAAGCATGCAAGCGTCACTATCATGAAAGGAGGGGCAGCCAAAATCATCATAGACACCGTGGTGCTTAGCAGGACTGTGACTTGGATGAGCCATTGTTGGCTACTTGGAGCATGCTCCATATTGTCGAGGTAGTTCAGATCCCTAGTAGGCACTTGAAGGATAGCCGGATCAAATGCATTGATATGAACAACANGGGGGGGGGGGGGGGGGGGGGGGGGGTACAATTGTGATCCGAAAACTCACTTGTAAGAATTCCATGACACTTACACCCTGCAGGATGTTGATAATGATTGGCAAAAGCTTAAGTTGTTCCCTCACACACTCATTAAGGAAGTAGAAAGTTGGTACTGATCTTTGGAGCTGGTATGAATCAAAAGATGGAGTACGATGCTTGAGATCTTCAATGACAAGTATCAAACCTATTCTAGAGTGGTGAATCTAAGAAGTCAGATCTCAGGGTGGAAGCAAGGTAATCATGAGCCCTTGGATGCAGCCATGAGTAGGTACTATTCACTACTACATCGATGCTTTGGTCATGGCTACTCTCAGCGGGCACAGCTTCACCATATCATTGATGGGCTTCGCTTTGAAACGAGAAAGACCCTTGGAGTTTACTCCCAGGGATGATTATTAGAACTAAGGACCCATAAATGATAGTGCCTAATTAAGCAAGTGACTAAAGAAGAGGGGGAACTCAGAAAGAAGGAGAGTGTAGAGGAGTTTAACTGGGATCCTTCCATCAGAAAGAGGGAAGTCATATTTTGTGAGGATGAGGAGGAATCACCACTGAAAGTAGCAATGAACCAAAAGACCTTGCCTTTACAAAATTTTGCATCTGAAATATCGGTAAAGGTTGATAAGATGTGGGACTCTTTGGACAAAAAATTCCAAAGTATGCTGAAAATTGCAGAAGAGTCCAGAGAGCAAGGTAATGATCGAGATTGGCGTAGGAAGAAGGAAGTTGAATGTGCCCAACACAAGGGTAAGGGAAAAGTTGCTGTAGCAGAACAGGTTGCAAACTCTGACGCGAAGGAAGGTGATGAATGTGGCATATGTTAATATGAACATCCTAAGGAGTGTTGTCCAGTGGTGTCACATCTTCAAGAGTCTAGGGTGTACACGTTGAATCCTCGCTTGGCAAGAAGGAAAACACCCTGAAGGTTGCCTTACCCACAATGCAACCCAAGGCAAGTCCATTAGCAACAAGGGTATTATCCAAGTGGAACACCACTACAACCTTATGAATACTTCCAGCAGTGGCAACAACCACAAGCGTGGGGAATGTCACCTCCAAGGCAGTAGCACCCTTACCAACAACCAGATGCCTATGGATTCTACATTCAGTAACTAGTCTCTCCACAGGACTCTTCCAGCCACGCTGCATTTCAGAATTATTACCATCCCCCAAAATATTTCTGACTGCAATTGCCATCACCCAAGGGGGAAAGCCTGCATCTTTACTATTCTCCATCACCTTCTCTTGCCACTCCTTCTCCACAACATCCCACTCAGCTACCACCTACTTCACCTATGCAAGGGGAAATTCCACCATAGCCACAATACTGCCATGCTATGAGGGTTGTCAATATACAATCAGCTCCCCAGTCGAGTGGACCAAAAGCCAAGCCATGGAAATGTCCATTCTTCTAGCCTAATAATGTATGCACACCCTTACACCCACCTGTGGCTAGTGCCTATGAACCTCAAACCACCTCCATTGTTTCACCTCTCAAGTAGCCTTCAACCCAAACGTCCTCCAACGTGTAAACAGTCATGCTGACATAGGAAATGATCGACTAGATAAAGGTAGGTCACCTTCCTTGGAAATTGATTGATCTAGGAAGTCCCCTCATCCATCTTCAGGTGGTAGGAAATAAGCCATGTAAGGCTCTTCTGGATTCGAGGTCAGGAGTCAATTTGATCTCACATGACATGTACAAGAATTGGAACTTGCCCCTGTTAAAGAAGAGCAACATTAGGCTCGAATTGGCAGACTAGTCCATCATTGTTCCCTTGGGATTGATGGAGGACATTGTGACCACCATTTGGGGGTGGTCCTATGTTGCTGATTTCCTTATCATTAGTGTTGAAAATTGTAAGGGAAACTTTCCAATCATAATGGGAAGGGCCTAGTTGAGCACAGTTGATGCAAGACTAGGACTCTGAGATCTTTTTGTTAAAATTTTAAAGGAAAATCCTTTGGAAAGATTGAGAAGAAGAATGTTCCAATCATCATGTATAGTGACTTAGGGTGCAACTGTGTGTAGCAGTTATGGTCCGCTAAGTAGACATCCATTCAAGCATGCAGTTAGTGTACCAAAGAATTGCCAGTTCAATAGTGCTTGTATGTAGTAGCCACCAATCAAGAGGGTACCTAGTGGCTGACAGTTAATCCTGCTAGTAGCACTCTATGCATAGAACCATCTGAGGAGCTTGTAAGTGCCAACATAGAAAGCATGGACCATTTGGAAGAGGTTCATCAACAAGTGTCCATTTTTGATGACCATGGTGACTGGGGAAAGTTGCAAATCCATGAAAGCTTCAAACAAGAGCCCTTGGAAATCAAACCTTTCTGTGGGCTCCACCTAACTAGGGATACCACCTCATCATCACCTAGAAAACCTCATTCCATCTTTCGTGTCTCCTCCTTCTCGCCCAGTCGTGGGGGAGACCATCTTCCATGCTGATTCATTCCACTACACTCACTCTTTTTGGATTTTTTTTTTGTTTTACACTTTGTTTTTTTCTTCAACATTGTTCATAAGTTTGCCAATTTTTGTTAATTTTCTCCTTTATTTAATTATTTTTCCATTTGTTTGTTGTTGTTTATTTGTATGTGTGTGTTTCATTTCCAATTAATCGCTAATAAGCTGTCTTATTGTCATCAGGTTTGCGTGGATGGTCTTTGTTACGATGGGTCACTAAAAATAGCCACTTATTTTACCTTGCTCCTATCCTCGCATGGGTGTTCTTTGTTTTTGCATCTACTTTCACCTCATAATATTAGCAGTGAGTCCACGTCATCAACCCATTCATCCTTTCCATAGTTTTTTGATTCTTGGAAACATGCAACCCTGTTTCACTTAACAACATTATAATTAATGTGTGACTTGTGTAGTTCCTAGACTCAGGGGTGACCCAATGGTTTGAATTGGGTGTGACTTCAAGGGAATGCAACATCTATCATCCTCTTCTACCCATTGGGCAGTGAGAGTGCCCTTTTGGATTTCTTTCCACTCCAAGTCCTTCTCTACAAGGAAGCTCCTTGGTAGTTTCACCTTGCATGGTGTGGTCCTCATCAAAAATAGAAAAAAAAATGAGAAAAAGAAAAAAAAAACATGAGGATTCAAAGGAAACCCCTTGGTTGAATGCATGCACATAAGCATGGGTCATTGCATGGTGTGGTTCCCACAAACTAAGAGAAAATAGAGAATAAAATCTTGACCATGTGGGAATTCAAAGCACACCCCTTAGACCACCTCTCATGGGCCACAAGAATTAGTTATGGGACTCCCTTCATCCCCCCTAACTTGGTCCCATTTCACTTCCTTCCTCTCATGTCTGTCGAAGTGGTGGTTCTCTACAGATGCATTCCTATCCACTTGGGGGGTGGTTGAGTCTTCGCATGTTGCTGCGATGTCACTGGATGTGGATGGTTTTGGGTCTGAACTTAGGCAAGATCCTATTAGGTCGCTTAACCACAACTTCACACGGGGTTTCATGTGACCGATAATTGGAATTCCACTCTCACTCCTCTCTCTCCATCCATTTCTCTCCCTGACTCACCTCACTACTGGTCTTATGTTTTGATCATTTGTCGTGATTCCTTTGAACTTCTCATGCTGCGACAGGTTCTCATGGATAGGTGTATTAACTCACGATCACCATTCCTTAGCCCTGGGGCCCACAGACCCTAGTGTTGGGGATATGCAAGGGCTATGAAGGCTACCACTTGCTATGGGGAGGACCTACTTGCATATCCTTGGTGCCATTTGTTAGTTCCCATCCTATTGGTTTGATTGGTGGCTTGTTTCCATGTCCTCCATTGCTCGATTTCTTTCCTGCGGAGTCCTTTCTTATCACATTCTACTCCCTATAACTCTTTTTGTAGTTCAATTTCCCTTCATTTTGACCTCAACCATGTTCTGGGCCTCTCATGCTCTTCGATCGTCCCAATTTGGCATTTTAAATTCATCTTTTTGGGTATTTTCTAAGTTGGTCAACGTTGGCCAATGGGTGCGACCCCCTGCGTATATGGGACCCTATATACGTAGCCCCCTACATATACGCAGCCACGTATACGTGGCCCCATCGATGTAGCATCCAACCCCTATATATATGGCCATTGCACTTTTAGAATTCATCATTTTGCACACATATTAGGGGGAGATTTTGCCATTTATTCTGCCCAACTTCTTCCGAAGCAGCTACATTTCATCGTGCATCTGCATCAATTGATCCTTGCCCTTTTAAGGAATCAGAGGTATTCTCTCAGTTGTGGGGGGGGGGGGGGGGGGGGGGGGGGGGGGTGAAGCCTATGTGTAATTAATTAATTAATTAGTTAGTTAATTAAGACTTCGCACCTCTAAGGGAAGAAAAGAAAACAACCGTTTAAACTCCAACTCACCCTTTGTTGTTTTTGGCTCTAACCCATGAATTGAAACTCTGGGGGACTTAATGGGATGGCTGTGCTAACAACATAACTTTGTCAAATTGAGAAGGTGTGTAAGGACCATCTTGAGCTACGTATGCATAGTCTAATGGGTGGTTATGTTTGATTGCAGATGGCACCCAAACCAAGGCATCCAAGGGGTGAAGGACCATCCCAACCTAGGGACAAGCATCCATGAATGGGAAGGGGATGAAGTGTACATCAACCAGAGCATGTGGAGGGCTCTCATGTAACTAGCCTCCTTCGTGAAGGACTTGATGTGAAATCTGTCCATCAGATTCCTAAAGAGGAGATTCCCAGTGAGCAATCACAAGGGGATGAAACTCTAGGGATAGCACCACGGCTTGAGGTCACCCTGACCCAAGCCTATCTTGATGCTATCAAGCCATGAGAACTGCAATGGATGGTCCTCCAAGAGCTAAAATTTGGACCATTTCTTGAAAATGCACCAGAAGATGTGATGCTTCAACTGCAAAACTCTTCGATGTGGCCAATAATCACAACCAGTGGTGTATGGTACTTAGGAGAGACCTATCTCTTCTGGACGAATCGACAACTAGGGTCCAGGGTAAGAATCAAAGACATCTATGTCTCTTACTCTACAGAGGCTATAGCACAAGCTCTGGGGTTTCCAGAGACCGGAGTAGATGTGGTGGAGATCCTAAAACAAGTAGACCCTGAGGTAAAAGAGGAGTGGATCAGGCAGTGCTATGGGGTAGACCGCAAAGAGTTTGGCTCTCTAACCACTACAGAGAGGGTATATTCAAGGATCGTGTCTTACAACCTAAATCCAATGGTAAGACCCAGCAAAATCACAACCTTCTCTTCTTGTGCATGTGCCCCTCTAAGTGGGAAGTTTCCAATGAGTCTTCCATAGTTGTTATTTTTAAAGATTGAAAAGACGTTTGCTAAAAAGCGAACGTGGAAGATGAGCTCTCCCCTTCCCTTGCATAATTAGAAAGTTATCCAAATGGGTAGGGATAGCATGGTATGCCAATGATACAATATGACATGCCTCGATTGTCTCATGGCATGAAATGATGAAGAATTGGACTCCCACCACTATACATACGAAGGAAGAGCAGCAACCACCTCTACCACCTGCACAAACAACAAGGTCGGGTTTGCAAACTATTGCAAAAAACATTGTGAAATTTGACAATTGCTCTTGAGCCAGCAAGAGCAATCTGGCAGGATTAGTGGAGGGGAAGACCCTTCAGTCTATCAGTCTGCAATGAGCCACCTGGAGCAAGTGGCTTGATCAGTAAGTTTGCTAGAAAGAGTAGGGCCAATGTTCTCTGCCACCCGAACGGAAGTGCCAGCAAGAACAAATCCTAGCATCTAAGAGGTAATAGTATCAACTTAGTAGCTATTCCCTAAAATTTTAGGGAATGCCGCTACCTTCTTGGTACGCTTGGAAGATGGTGAGGGTGTGACAGTCCTGGTGATGCAGCACCAGGGATAGGAGATTACAGCCAAAGTGGTTGCTGATACAATTGCTATGGCTCTCAACGCATCGACGGTACCTATACTAGATGTACATGGGCTTTAAGATGTACAGACATCTGCCAGAACTTCACGTAGCAGGATTGATGTAGCACAACATGAAGAACTATTGGATCGATTGGTGGGAACTGGGCAACCGCTTTCAAATGTCTTTAACCTCTTAGATAACATAACTGCAACCCAGTTGGAGCTGCTTTCGGCAAGGGGTAAGAGCCTCATTTTGGAAGGGAAACTTGAAGTTGCGCAAGCCACTTGTCAATGCTTGGCAATGGAAGTCACTCAGTGAAGAGCCCAACTTGTCGATCCAGCTCTCCTTAACCATGAGCTCAATAGAGATGAAGCTTTTCAACAGCTTCAGGTTAAACTTCAAATAGTTGAGAATGAGTGAGAGTCAACGATCTTTGATAAGACCGTAGAAGATGCTCAGACATATCATTTAGACAAGGAGTTGGTAGAGGTTCACCAGGAGAATGTCAGGTTGACCGCGAAGGTCCATCACCTATGTAATTTTGGTGCTAAAAATGAGCACATGAAAAATTTTATTCACCAATAGAAGGAAGAACTAGCTAGGGTGAATGCTGATGTGAGAAGGTTGGCCCTTGAGAACTGAAATCTATCCATGGAGGAGGTTCAAGCTTTGTGATAGAAATCTGCCATCAAAATCACCGCTTGGAACTACCATGGGACAACCATCATTCATGCCACCACCACCGCATGGGCTAGAGGTTGGTGAAGGTCCATCAGAACCACCGCCACTAGGGACGGTGTGATCTTCTTTGACAAATTTTTTTCATCCTTCTACATGATAAAGACTCCAGGACTAGTGGGGTGTTCAATTTTCTCTTTGAACACTACCATTTTTGTAATTTTTCCTTCTCTATACACTTGGGCACTTGGTAAAATTGATGTTGTGTCATGTGTGTGTGTGTCAAGTCATGTGTGTTGCAAATAAAAAGCCATACCTTCCAAATTGTAAGAGGAACTCGAGGACGAGTTTTTATTCAATCGTGGGGGTATGATGAAGTGTTAATGGTCGCTGCATCTACTAGGCTACATATACGGGATCCCATATACACGATCGCATTGACATGACCCTGTATATGTGGCTTTGTCGACGCATCCTTCCATGCGTCGATGTGGTTCCATTTACGTAGCACCTTTTTTTGGCCTATAAATGAGAGGGCTTTCACCTCTCTTAGGTACCTGTTGGTGACCGTTTGGGACGTGACCGCCAACGAGTGTCCTCGAATAGGATTTAGGTGCCTGCTGGTCTCTGGCAACACCAAGGCCCAGATACCTCCAAATAAACTCAGTAGTTAATGTGAGTATGTGTGTGTGCTATTGCGGCGTGTGGTTGTGAGAAATGTAACGATTGCGTTGTATGTGAACTACAAATAACTTACTTTAAAGAGATTCACCCAACTTTGCCAAGTACTGTGAGTTGTTGAAAATTTCCTATTTTGTTCAACTGCCTAGTCTACGCGGTCCTTATAATACCTACTTGTAACAAATAAAATTTTGCAAAAAAATTTGAGCA